>OY759172.1:36498057-37098057 GCA_963662145.1 Sturmia bella
CCCGGTAGTGGGTCTGCTATTGAAATTCAGTAAGATAGGTCCACGTATAGCCGAGATATATTCAAAAAACCGGGTTTTGAGGGATATTTTGTGTAATTTTTGTATTCAGATTTTTGAAAAAAATTTTTTCTTAAAAACTAAACCATATCATTTTTTGTGCTCATTAAATCCTAGAAATGAAGGAATTTTTGAAATCGGCCCATATATATCCGAGATATAGCGTCTCCCGATTTTTAAAGAAATCGGCTTTATTAGCCAAATAAGACAACTTTTGGCACCGAAGATCAATCAAGATGGTATATATAGGCTATTTAGAGGCAAAAGTGGAAAATTTTTCCACATCGGCCCATATACACTCGAGATATAGCGCCTCCCGTTTTCTCAAGAAGTTGGCTCTAAAAGCCAAATAAAACAACTTTTGGTATCAAAAATCGATTAGAATGGAACATATAAGGTGTTTAAAAACAAAATTGGAAAATTTTTGAAATCGGTCCATATATATCTGAGATATAGCGACTCCAGATTTTTCAAGAAATCCGCTCTTTAAGCCAAATAAAGCAATTTTTGGCACTAAAAATCAATCAGAATGGTACATATAGACTATTTAGAGGCAAACGTGGAAAATTTTGGACATCGGCCCATATACACTCGAGATATAGCGCCTCAAGTTTTCTCAAGAAGTCGGCTCTAAAAGCCAAATAAAACAACTTTTGGTACCAAAAATCGATCAGAATGGTACATATAAGGTGTTTAAAAGCAAAATTTGAAAATGTCTGCAATCGGTCTATATATACCTGAGATATAGCGTCTCCCGATTTTTCAAGAAATCGGCTCTATAAGCTAAATAAAACAACTTTTGGCACCAAAAATCAATCAGAATGATACATATAGGTTAGTCAGAAGCAAAACTGGAAATCTTTTTGTCATCGGCCCATATATGTTCGAGAAATAGCGCCTACCGATATCTCAAGAAGTCGGGCCTGGAAGCTAAACGAAACAGTTTTTTGCACTAAAAATTTGTCGGAATGGTACATACAGGCTGTTTAGGGGCAAAATTAGAAAATTTTTGGACATCGGCCCATATGCACCCAACTCTTGGTACCAAAAATCAATCATAATGGTACATACATATGTATATAATATTATATACATATGTATATAATATTTGCGATCATGTATGAATGTATGTATGTATGTATGTATGTATGTATGTATGTATGTATGTATGTATGTATGTATGTATGTATGTATGTATGTATGTATGTATGTATGTATGTATGTATGTATGTATGTATGTATGTATGTATGTATGTATGTATGTATGTATCTATGTATGTATGTATGTATGTATGTATGTATGTATGTATGTATGTATGTATGTATGTATGTATGTATGTATGTATGTATGTATGTATGTATGTATGTATGAATATATGAATGTATGTATGTATGTATGTATGTATGTATGTATGTATGTATGTATGTATGTATGTATGTATGTATGTATGTATGTATGTATGTATGTATGTATGTATGTATGTATGTATGTATGTATGTATGTAGATACGTTTGTATGTATGTAGGTATGTATGTATCTACATATGTATGTATGCATGCAAGTATGTTAGCATAAACAATTTTTTTGCTTTGGTGTAAAAATGTGTATGTATGTACATACATATGTATACACGAGCTTGAAAATGAAAGTGATATAAAGAATTGTTGAAAAAAGGGTACGCAATGAAATTCTTTTGAACAATTGCGTCTTCAAATTCATTCACACAAAAAATCATTTTGGGTTTCCCTACGTACTTACATATGTACATACACACACACATGTGTATGATGATACGCAATAGATCATCAACAACGTGCACAAGAAAAAAATAATTTTGTAAAAGCAAGCAATGTAAATATGTATGTATGTATATATGTATGTATATAATCATTGTTTTATGGAACACACTGAAAATATTCAATAACAAAAAATTTATTTTAGAGTTTTCTATTATAGGTATGTACATACATACATACGTATGCATGTACCCACATACGTAAGTAAATTGAAAAGCAAATCACACTTAATGGCAATGTTTAACATTATAATTCAAAAATAATGCAATTATATGCAATTTTTTGTTAAATAAATTTTACTATAAAGTTAACTGATAAATAATTAAGAAATACATTTTGCTTTTCTTTATTTCATTGATATTAAAAAGAATTGGTGTCACCTAGTGGTTGAACTTGAGCATATTAAGAATTATTTTAATAAAAGTTTTGCAGCCTGTGTTAAATCCCGGTAGTGGATCTGATATTGAAATTCAGAAAAAATCGGTCCATTTAAAAGCCAAATAAAACAACTTATCGCACCAAAAACCAATCAGAATGTATGTACCATTGTGAAGGGTATTTAAGATTCGGCCCAGCCGAATATAGCACTCTTACTTGTTTTGAATATTTTTGTCGATATTTTACGGACAGCTTCTTTAGTACAATAATGTTGCAAAATGTATTGATTCATAAATACGAGGTCTGATCAAAAAATTACTGTTATTTTCAAATTTCGTGAGTTAAGTACGTACGATTTTGGAATTTTTTTTTTCTGTTATATTGGTACACATGTCTGTTATATATGTATGTATGTATGTATGTATGTATGTTGGCAATATCAGCTATTTTGGGATTGTCAGCTTGTTTTTCACAGATAAAAAAGGTTAGTCGTGTTTTGGTGTGCTCTTCGATTTTCTACTAGTCGACAAAACGGATCAAATAAACTGTATTAAATACATTTATATTAAATTACTTTTTCAGGCTTAAGTTCAAAGTTTTGTGTAAAAAATTAAACATTTGAAATGTTGACTGTGGCGTTTGGCGAGTCTACTAAGAGCAAAACGCAAGTGAATTGTGGTATAACTGGTTTTAGGAAGGCCGAGAAGATGTCAATGACGATGGAACGATCAACAAGCGATGAAAAGATTGAAGCAGCAAAGAAAATTATTTTGGATAATCGTCGAATCACTGTCAGAGAGGTTGCTGATGATGTTGGCATATCGTTCGGCTCATGCCAAGCAAGTTTTACGGATTTTTTAGGCATGAAACGTGCGGCAGCGGAGATTCTTCCAAAATTGCTAAATTTTGAACAAAAACTTCGCATGGACATCGCTTTCTTCTACGGTCCATAAGATTTTGGCTCATGGTAAAAATTCTATTGAATATCAATGCTTATCAACTGAACAGTTATCAAAAAAAAAAAAAAAAAAAACAGGAATGAAAAAATAAAAATTACAAACACTTTAGATACACTAATACTTACATAATTTTACAGATTTTACAGAATGAGGAGGACCTTTTCAACATGTTGGCGGCCTCTTCAGGGCTACTAGTTTTATCACGGAGACTTTTAAAACCTCGAAAGGATTTGAAAGAACGTAATTAGAGGTCCGACATGTTAAAGATGTGCTTTTTACAAAACGAAATGTCAAAAGGTTAAAAGCAGACTATTGTTCGAAATTGCCCTAGTGTTGCAATCTAGCAATTCACAGCTCTAACGTAGTTGGATATTTTTGAAAATTAGTTGTTCCGAAAACCATTGATGCTGTGGGCGCACTGATATTGCAAGATCTTCATATGATCTATCGTGAGATTGAGACAACCTTAGGCACCAGCATACATTCAGTATTGCATAAACAATTTTTTTCTTGTTGGACCCAGCACGATTTTCCTTTAATTGTTTGTGAGCTTTTGATCAGAGCATACGTGTGTTTTGTGATGTATTTTTTGTGATATGTAGTCGTAATAGGTGAATGCGTACGAAGCATTTCGAAGCAAATGTTCACCTGTTTTTTCGGAAAAATTGGACATGTTGCAACCCTACCACGAGAACAACGCAGAGCGTTCAATTCTGAGTGTTTCACAAGGATTTGTTTGCTATTGTCTTCCAAGAAATCAGAATCAGATCACTCTTCACCACGACAATGCGATCTCTCACGCATCGGCTCAAACAACTGCATTTTTGAGCACCCAAAACATCGATTTTATAAGTCATCCGCCGTATAGTCCTGACTTGGCACCGAATGACTCCTTTTTATTCCCGTACGTAAGAAACAAACCGAGAGATCAACGTTTTTCAACACCTGAAGAAGCGGCTGCTGCATTCAGAATGCATGCTTTGGAAAAACCTCAATCAGAGTGGCAAAGGTGCTTCGACAATTGGTTCGAACACTTGCCAAAACGTATAGATTTTCATAGGAAATATTTTGAAAAACAATAAAGTGATTTTCGATGATTAGGTTAGGTTAGGTTGAATGGAGGGGTACGTCTGGCCATGTCTTACGACATACACCTAAGCCAATATAGGCTTATTGTGCGCTCCGTGGGTTTAACCGTAAACTAGTTTGACTCGTAGGTCTATAGGAACTCCGTGTCATTCACAAAAATCCTTAGTTTCCTTCAGCATACGCCCCGTAATTGGATTATGTCTGGTAAGGTGTCTCTCCCAAAATGTCGGGATCGTATTTGTGAGAAAGCGGGGCACTGACATAAATAGTGCTCCAATGTTTCGCTTTCCTTCCCACAAGCTCTATATTCATCGCCTCCCGCTATTCCTATGCGGCTAAGATGTGCCAGTAGTTGAGAGTGGCCTGTCAGAACTCCCATTAATCTACTTAGTTCGGGCTTGCTAAGTCTTAGCAATACTCCCGTTTTTTCCTCATCTGGATCCCCCCGTAGGATTTTTGTATTGCTTCCCACAGTTTCGTTATTCCAGAGAGTTAAATGAGCTCTATGAGCCCATAGAGCTCGAAAGATTTCGCCCATACCAAGCTTATGTTACTTAACTCTCTTGCTCTTGAAGCAAGTGAGTTTGCTTTATCATTTCCAGTTGTTCCCGCATGCCCTGGCACCCATATGATGCGCAGCTCAGCATGAGACGAGTAACTGTTAATAGCGTTTTTGCAGTCCCAAACTGTCCGTGATTTAATCCGCTCAGCTGCGATCGCTCTAATGGCCATTTGACTATCCGTGAATATATTCACAGATTCTGACCTTCCCATTTCATTGAGCTCCCTAATACACTCCGTAATTGCCCGAACTTTCGCCTGAAAAACCGTGCAAAAGTCCGGCAGACGAAATAACAGTTCCGTGGTATTTTCTATATAAATACCGATTCCTGTTTTTCCCCTCGCCCTAGATGATACATCTGTGTAACAATGAAGCCCCCTGGGGATCAGATTCAAGGGGTCGATCAACTAGGAATGTAAGTCAGGAGTCAATGTTTCGCAATTGGCCTCTAGTCTGGTCTCCGGTATACGATCTGACGTCACATTTTCCGGTATGGACTCGCCTATGGCTGTAAAGATTTGTTGATGATGCGTTTCGTGTCCTTGATCGATCCACTCTCCCGTCACCTTTAACCGTTTCGCTGTGAGAGCCGCTTCATATTTTATACAAATTTCGATTGACTCGACGGATAATATTGCTTCCATCGCCCTTGTTGGTGTTGTCCTGAGAGCCCCACTTATACCAAGACAGCAGGTTCTCTGAACTTTCTGTACAATTTTGATGTTGCATTTATATTCCATCGACGTCCACCACACTATAGCTACTATAAAGCCAGTGTGTCATCCTTGGACCCAGCCCCCATCTTGTGCCTATGGCCCGTTTACAGATTGACCAACATATATGAGCCTTATTGACTCTTTCATCTATGTGGTATTTCCATTTTAGTTTCCGATCCAGGATGACTCCAAGATATTTCACCCTGTCGGAAATATTTATTGTCCTTTCAAGAAAGCACAGCTCATTATACGGAGCAATCTTTGTCTTTCTTGTAAATAGACTGATTTCGGTTTTGTCCGGGTTTACATTCAACCCCCTTGGTTGAGCCCAGCTGTGTGCCAGGGCTAAAGCCTTCTCGGCTTTCCTGCACAGTCGGTTTGGAACCCTTCCCTTCAAAAGTATCATGACGTCATCTGCATAGCAGACTACCTCGAATCCTTCATTGGCTAATAAGGCTATGTATCGTTGTGGTCCATAGAAAGGGTGATAAAATCCCCCCTTGTGGAGTCCCACAATGTACCTTTTTTCTTATATTTATTATCCATCTATTCCTTAGCAAACCGCCAATCCAGTCGCGTATGGCCCGGTTGACATTAAACTGGTCCAGAGAACGGATAAGTACATCAGTGTACACGTTGTTGAAAGCCCCCTCAATGTCTATACACACTGCAAGCGTGTACATCTTTTCATTAAAAGACCTTTCTATAAAGTGCACCGCATTATGTAATGCTGTATCTACAGATCTACCCTTGACGTATGCGTGTTGTTTGAACCTCAGCATGTCGCCTGCGATTCTGCCTTTAACCATATCGTGGATTATTCTCTCCATGGTCTTTAGCAAGAAGGAAGTTAGACTTATGGGCCTATAAGCCTTTGGTGAAGAATAATTTGGCTTGCCAGGTTTGGGGATAAACACTACCCTCGCTTTCTGCCAGCTCAATGGAATATATGCGTGAGTTAGGTATGCATTGTAAATTCCTGCTAGATGGGTCGAAACTAAATTCTTCCCCCTCTTTAGGAGTGCCGGAAAGATACCGTCCGGTCCAGCAGCCTTATACGGAGAAAATATCTTTATCGCTTCCATAACCATCCTATCGCTGATAATAGGCACTTCATGTTCGCCACTTCTCCCGTCCTCCAGCATAGCCGTAGGTTCTACTGGGGTGCACGGAAAATGTGTGTCCATGAGGAGTTTAATGGTTTCATCTACATTTTCAATTACTCTGCCCGATTCATCCACTAATGACTCAGCTTGAATGTGGGCCTTTGATAGAAATTTTTTAATCTTAGAAATGTCGCTAACATTGTCCACCTGTTCGCAAAAAAGCCTCCAGGATAAACGTTTAGCTGTTCTTATTTTCTTATTTTATTTTTTGAGTCTATCTCGATAGTCTTCCCAATATACTGTTGATTTCTTACGTTTCGCTCTATTGAATAGTCGACGGACTTCCTTCCCCATAGCCCGTATTCCCCCGGGATTTCCTTTCGCGAAGTGGGCAACTCTCTTCAAACGACTCAATTTTCGATGATTAATACTTGTTTTTGTTCCCTAATCCCGAAATATAAAAGGCAACTCTCGCAATTAACCTTCAAGATTCGTTGTGAATCCACAAAAAAGTTTAATACATAAATTTATACATATCTAAAGAGAAATAAATAAGATATGTAATAAATTATTTCTACTTGCAGTACTATTTCGAAATCAATAATTGCATTGAAATTTGAAAACACTAAAACTGATATATATGTATATACGAGTAAAACCTAAAAACTGATTCAACAATACTTTATTTTTTATAATTACCGGTGTAAGTTTTTCCGTTGCTGCAGCTTAAAGCGTTTTTTTTTCAAGGGTTTTGAAAATATATAGTGTGAGCTAATTTGTTTTTAGAATTAGACGGCAGTTGGATCATGAATTACAAATTTTCTAAATTTGGGGCTATGAAAAAAATTATCCACATACATATGAATGTATATATCTAGACCGAGTCTTACATAAAATTGTAACCTAATTAAATTTTATTTTTACATGCACGCACAGGCACAAAATTGCCACTGCATTTGTGCAGGTACGAACAATTTGCACACAAACACTACAAGTTTTATTATTCTTAGTTTTATTATTCTTTAGTTCTCTTTAGTATTTTTTAACGAATTTATTTAGCACAGATCTCTTATTGTTTGAAATTTCATAAAATTAAAAGTCGGGTGCATTAAATTAATTAACTCTAATAGTGGATTATGCACTTTACTTTTTACCATTTACTTTTTTTCCAATCTGGAAACAATAGTTTGTCTAAAATTTAAATAGAGATTTTATTTATAAACTAGAAAAACAACATGTACACTCACAAGAGGCATTTTTGTAGACTTAATTTTTTTATTACTTTTTTTTCAATATTTTTTGCACACTGCTGCAAAAGTCTTTTGGTTATTTCATACGTATGCAGGCCAAAGATACGAACACATGAGAAAAGCCGAAAAGGGAGAAAAAAGAAAGTTTTTATTGTATTCGCTAAATACATACGAAGGGCATATGAAAATGAAATTAAAACTCTTCGTTTTGTATTTGACATCTGGAGGCGATATCGCAACAAAATACATTATATGATAAACACAAAAAAAATTTTTTTTAAAAAAATGTTTTAGGTTTATTATTGCTTAAAGACTTATTTTCAACAAATATACATATTTTTAGTTGGACTTCCCTTTTGTTTGTTAAATAATGTAGGTTTAATTTTCTTCAACTTTCAGACGAGGTTTTATGCACTTTTATGGTGTTAATTTTCAGCTTAAGTTATGTTGATGCTTTGTATGAAACACAAACAAAATACATATCGGCATGTAATCTATTAGTTTACTCTAATTATTTTAAAGATTTCTCTTGTTAGTAATGTAGCGAAATCATTGAAAAACTGGCTTAAGCAAACTGAATCAAAAATTACCAAAACCTCTTCAAAATTGTATTCTAAGAATAAAATGCGCCATAGTCATATTTTACTCTCTATAGAGAGTAAAATATGGCTTTTGTTAGTCGCTCCTAATATAGAAACCATTGGTAAAAGAATTTTTAATATCACTTTAGGCGCAAAAGCGTAAAGGATAAATTTCACTATGTGTTATAAAATGAAGATTTTATTTATCTGGCAGAAATCATTCAGGAGTTTCTAAGCTTAAGATTCACTGACGATTGTCAGAAGTGTATTCACATCTTCAACAGCATCACTTTGCATTTTCAGGATGTCCTTATAACTTTTACGCCTTCATGAAAGTTGGATGCAATCACGCCACGAGAAAACTACAAACAAAATATATTATCATAACTACAAATTAGAGTGAAAGGAAATCAAACAAAAAATTAAAACCAAAGTGCTCTTCTTCCGAATACACATTGAAATAAAAATGGGATGAGCTCAGTTGTATATTACATATTATCGAACATTGTCCACCAATAAGAAATAAAACTTTGGTTTAACAAATTTTTTATTTAATAACATTCAGTCCAAACTTTGCATCAATAAATCCCCCATGCAAAAAATTAATGACCGAAACTAACACAAACAAAACTTTTTTACTAACACACATGCAACAATTTTGGTATATATATATATATATATATATATATATATATATATATATATATATATATATATATATATGTATATATATATATATATATATATATACCTATATGATTTTAATAATTTTTTAATAACCCAACGCAATCAAGAAATATATGTTTAAACGTTTTTTTTTTTCTAAACAGCCTGATAAAATGGTGCTCGTAAAACCATAGTTTTCTATTTAGAAAAATAAAAAAGTTGTACTTTTTAAGATAAGTTTGAAATATTTTCGTTTTACGTTACACACACGTACAATTTAGTCTTCAAGCTTAAATTCATGCCATTCATCCATCCACTGCAATGTTGTGGTATTGCGTTTATTCCATTTTTCACACACACACAGACTGTTGCTCGTCGATACAAGTAATCCAAAGAGAGTAACCGAAGTGGAAAATGGAAAGAGAGGTTGAGAGAAAGAGTAGTGCTTATTCACTATTCATCGTAAAAAACACATTTCAAAATTAACGCACACTTGTTGAATTTTATTACACTTTTTAAAACTTTATGTGGTCTAACATATGTATGTACTAAATTACAATCTGGCATATAAATTATCAACGTGTTTAATTCACACACACAAATACATCCCAACTCATGCACTCTTTTTATATACTTGATGGTATTAATATTTCTTTCGGTTTTTATCTTCTTTCTTGTCTTCTTTTTTTTTTAACTTTAAATAGACGGTTGTTGTTACGCGACTTGTTTTAACTCTTTTACCTAAAGCTTCAAAAACTTTAATTCGCACTGTTTTACAATTTGCCGAAGAAAGACGTTGTTCACTCAAGCACGGTTCGTTATGAACTGCCTGCCCGAGATGTTGTTGGCCAAAATGGGAGCTGATAGAGTAAATACTCTTCGAAGACAAAGTGAACTAAGCAGTTGGGAAACAAGAAAGTGTGGTAAAATTTGTTTGCTTTAACTAATCATAATGGCGTTGTTTTTTTTTTTCATTGTTGCATTCTGTATTGATTTGGTTTTCACCTTCTGCTGTAAGTAACATAGAGTTGGCGGTAAATGAATGGGCTCTTTTTAGTGGCCACAATTGTTGTGGCATCTGTTGATGTAACTTGTATATTATTAATTGTTATTTATTCCTTCTTATCGTTAGTTGTGAACAAAGGTTCGGTAACAAAATATTTCTATGCTTTATAATTTTCTTTTTCGTAAATCAAACAAAAGACTTAAGACACAAGCTCTTACAAATTGTCATTGAGGAAACAGTAAAATAAAAGACTAAAGAAACAAACTTTAACACTTAACCGACTGAAAGTGTTTCTTTTTAAATATACGAAAATAACCAATATTTTCAATTTTTTCAAAAAGTATTTATTTATTCATCAGTAACTATCTTGTCCCCTTCAAAATAATCCCTATCAGAAATAATACACTTTTGCCAGCGTATTTTCCACTCCTCGAAACACTTCTGAAACGCGCTTTTTGTTATCGCCAACAGCCCCTGCTTCGATTATGCTTTAATCTCCTCAATCGTAGCAAAACGGTTTCCTTTCATCAGTGTCTTCAGTTTTGGCAAGAAAACAATTTTAGCGGAAGCCAAGACCGGTGAATACGGTGGTTGAGACATGATAGCGGTTTTGATTTTGGCCAAAAACTCTCGAACAAGTGTTCACTTCTCTTCTATAAATTTGATATTATTTATTTTTATTGAAGTTGTTCTTATTGTATGGAAAAGGTTACCTTATTTGTTGTATCATGGGCGACAGTACTTCAAGATTTCTACCACCAAAATACCTGAAGTATTTGTTGGATACACTAATCTTTGAGATTAGTCTCACACTTTCATTTTCATATACATATATATAAATCAATTATGATCATCAATATATATATATATATATATTTTTTTTTTGTTTTTTTTTGGTTTTCAAATTATACCCACTTCCAGATACATTTATGCAAAATAAGTAACTCCCAGATCATGCTAAACATTTGTTGTAATTACTCCAGGATTTTTTTGAAAATTCTATGTATCCATACATAGAATACAACCTGAGTTATGCATACATATTCATTAAAAATCATAAATGTACATAGGTGCATACACATATTTACTCATATTGGGATGCTATTAACATGTGTATGTTTATTATTACATTTCATACATATTATTAATTTCATATAATTAATTCGACATCTCGTTTTCACAATGAACCAAACAAAACTACTGAAATTTTAAGGAAAAAAGCAACGCATCACACGCGGTCTTGCAATACAAAGCAAAGAAGCCAAAAACACCCACAATCTTACGATTATGTAACGATTTTTTAATGTATTTTGCTTTTTGACATTCGCTATATAAGGCAGTTAATGCAAAAATTTCGCCATTCGTTATATCGGATTTTCGTTAAACTGAGTATTCGCTATACCGGGCTTTGACTGTATTTTATTTTATTTATTTATTAAATAGCAAGTTGCACAGCTTTTTATATTCTAAGTAAACAAATATTGCACAGAAATGGCTTTGCCTTATATCTTAAATATTAATAGGTTTCAAAATAGAAAAGGAGGTAAATGCGTTTATAAATAACAATAATTTTGAAGGAAAACTATTAGCAAAAACCTTCAATGTAAAGAAGAGAAAAGGAAAACAAAAAAAGTGTGTACATATAACATACAAATAACAAAAAAAAAAAAACGTCATAAACAGTACTTATAACAATGATAACTAATTTTCTAGCAGTATGTGAATATTAGTTAAGAGCATTAATAAGTGGGTTTTCAGAAAATTCACATTTTTTTTCAAAACGAGACTTAAAGATCTCAATAACTTCGGAAACGGTGTTACTTATCAGATGTAATCTTACGGTAGAGAAATGCCACGGTAAATTTAAAGCCATTTTTAAGATTTTGTTTTGCGCTATTTGAAGGCGCTTAATATGGGTTTTAGCACAGTTACCCCACACTGGGCAACCATAGAATATTATAGCCTGAAATATTGTTTTGATAATCAAAATGTTGTTGCTATTATTCAGAGTGAAACTTCTGCTAATAAGTGGGAATAATATTATTTTATATTTACTGATCTTGTCTATAATATGACATATATGAGGGTTAAAAGCCAGCGTAGTATCTAAACAAATTCCTAAGTATTTTATATTGTTAGACCAGTTAATGCTGCAGCCAGAAATAGTGAAATTAGTACCAGGTAGGTAACAAGGAAGTTATGCATATAAAGAGTAAAGAAATAACAAACTAAATCATTTTACTGCTGATGCTGTTGCAATACAGACGTATTTTTATACCCTTTGCCAAAAGGGTATATATAGATTTGTCATAAAATACCTATTTTCGGGCACCGATTGTGAAGCCACCAGACAACTTATTGATCTAAATCTTACTTTAATCGTATTATAAATGTCTCCTCTGCTTGGGGATTGAAAACAAGCAAAATCGGATTTATAATTACTGAGATATAGCAAAAAAAAACATTTTCAATTTTTAACCACATTTATTGTTTTATAATAATGAAAAAAACAAAAAAAGCAAAAGGAACAACAAGGGCTCGAACCAGCAGCATGCAGGTTGACAAGCAGCTAATACTACCACTTAGCCATCGATGGTTGTTGATGGGAATGGCATTTTAGATGGATACATGTAGCTTATATGTTTGATTTTACCCCTTTTCTTATAGGTATAGGTTTGATTTTTAATAAAACAAAGGCAAGTTCTATGTCATAACACATACACACAGAGACTCGAGTCTCGAGATGATCATCGTCTCATGTGAGTATGTATTGTAAACAGTGATGCCAGTTGACTTTGCTCAAAAACATAATTTTTGGGAAAAAAAATCGGCAAATTCTAAAGTGGTAGAATAATAAACTTTTTTGTTGCTGAAAGCCTGTGTATCATAGATGGGCATTTTTCAGTACCAGTACTTTTTCAGTATTTTATTTTTTTTACTGATTACTGGAAAAAAAATCAGTATTTAGTAAATTTTACTGGTTACTGAAAAGAGAAATCAATATTCAGTACATTTTACTGATTATTGAAAAAAAATCAGTATTCAGTAAAATTTACTGAATATTGATTTCTCTTTTCAGTAACCAGTAAAATTTACTGAATACCGATTTTTTTTTTCAGTAATCAGTACTTTTTACTGATTACTGAAACACGTAATGCAGCAAGAAAGTAATGCAGTATGCCCATGTATGATGTGTATTAATTTGAAAAAAAAACAAGTAAGAGTGCTATATTCGGCTGGGCCGAATCTTAAATACCCTTCACAATGGTACATACATTCTGATTGATTTTTGGTGCGAAAAGTTGTTTTATTTGGCTTTTAAAGCCGATTTCTTGAAATATCGGGAGACGCTATATCTGGGGTATATATGGGCCGATTTTTTCTGAATTTCAATATCAGATCCACTACCGGGATTTAACACAGTCTGCAAAACTTTTATTTAAATAATTCCTAATATGCTCAAGTTCAACCACTGGGTGACACCAATTCTTTTTAATATCAATGAAATAAAAAAAGCAAAATGTATTTCTTAATTATTTATCAGTTAACTTTATAGTAAAATTTATTTAACAAAAAATTGCATATAATTGCATTATTTTTGAATTATAATGCTAAACATTTCCATTAAGTGTGATTTTCTTTTCAATTTACTTACGTATGTGGGTACATGCATACGTATGTATGTATGTATGTATCTATAATAGAAAACTCTAAAATAAATTCTTTATTATTGAATATTTTCAGTGTGTTCCATAAAACAATGATTATATACATACATATATACATACATACATATTTACATTGCTTGCTTTTACAAAATTATTTTTTTCTTGTGCACGTTGTTGATGATCTATTGCGTATCATCATACACATGTGTGTGTATGTACATATGTAAGTACGTAGGGAAACCCAAAATGATTTTTTGTGTGAATGAATTTGAAGACGCAATTGTTTAAAAGAATTTCATTGCGTACCCTTTTTTCAACAATTCTTTATATCACTTTCATTTTCAAGCTCGTGTATACATATGTATGTACATACATACACATTTTTACACCAAAGCAAAAAAATTGTTTATGCTAACATACTTGCATGCATACATACATATGTATGTAGATACATACATACCTACATGCATACAAACGTATCTACATACATACATACATACATACATACATACATACATACATACATACATACATACATACATACATACATACATACATACATACATACATACATACATACATACATACATACATACATACATTCATACATACATACATGATCGCAAATATTATATACATATGTATATAATATTATATACATATGTATGTACCATTATGATTGATTTTTGGTACCAAAAGTTGGGTGCATATGGGCCGATGTCCAAAAATTTTCTAATTTTGCCCCTAAACAGCCTGTATGTACCATTCCGACAAATATTTAGTGCAAAAAACTGTTTCGTTTAGCTTCCAGGCCCGACTTCTTGAGATATCGGGAGGCGCTATATCTCGAACATATATGGGCCGATGACAAAAAGATTTCCAGTTTTGCTTCTGACTAACCTATATGTATCATTCTGATTGATTTTTGGTGCCAAAAGTTGTTTTATTTAGCTTATAGAGCCGATTTCTTGAAAAATCGGGAGACGCTATATCTCAGGTATATATAGACCGATTGCAGACATTTTCAAATTTTGCTTTTAAACACCTTATATGTACCATTCTGATCGATTTTTGGTACCAAAAGTTGTTTTATTTGGCTTTTAGAGCCGACTTCTTGAGAAAACTTGAGGCGCTATATCTCGAGTGTATATGGGCCGATGTCCAAAATTTTACACGTTTGCCTCTAAATAGTCTATATGTACCATTCTGATTGATTTTTAGTGCCAAAAATTGCTTTATTTGGCTTAAAGAGCGGATTTCTTGAAAAATCAGGAGTCGCTATATCTCAGATATATATGGACCGATTTCAAAAATTTTCCAATTTTGCTTTTAAACACCTTATATGTTCCATTCTAATCGATTTTTGATACCAAAAGTTGTTTTATTTGGCTTTTAGAGCCGACTTCTTGAGAAAACGGGAGGCGCTATATCTCGAGTGTATATGGGCCGATGTGGAAAAATTTTCCATTTTTGCCTCTAAATAGCCTATATATACCATCTTGATTGATCTCCGGTGCCAAAAGTTGTCTTATTTGGCTAATAAAGCCGATTTCTTTAAAAATCGGGAGACGCTATATCTCGGATATATATGGGCCGATTTCAAAAATTCCTTCATTTCTAGGATTTAATGAGCACTAAAAATGATATGGTTTAGTTTTTAAGAAAAAATTTTTTTCAAAAATCTGAATACAAAAATTACACAAAATATCCCTCAAAACCCGGTTTTTTGAATATATCTCGGCTATACGTGGACCTATCTTACTGAATTTCAATAGCAGACCCACTACCGGGGTTTCACACGTTTTAGCGAAAGAATGAGGTTTCTATCTCAAACCGTTTTCTCAGAAACGGTATTTCAACGACTACAGACGGACAGACGGACAGACGGACAGACGGACAGACGGACAGACGGACAGACGGACCGACGGACAGACGGACAGACGGACAGACGGACAGACGGACAGACGGACATCGCTCAATCGTAATCGCTATTGATGCTGATCCAGAATATATATACTTTATGGGGTCTTAGATGGATATTTCAATGCGTTACAAACGGAATCACAAACTTATATATACCCTTACACATTTATGTGAAGGGTATAAAAATACTTAAAAAAACAATTTATAATTAGTAACTAATGTTTACAATATGAATACGTATAAAATAATAAATATTTTAAAGTGTTTTTAAGTTTCTTCTTTAGCTGGTGAGGCCTAACTTCTTTCTATGTCAATAAAAATACATTTGATTTTTATTACATATTTTATCCCGACGTTTCGTGAATTTCTTCAGGGGATGTGTCTATTTATTAATACCTTTTTTCGTATTAATAAATAGACACATCCCCTGAAGAAGTGAAATACATAAAATTCACGAAATGTCGGGATAAAATATGTAATAAAAATCAAATGCATTTTTCTTTCAATAGGGGTTTCCTACGGGCTGGTAATGGTCAAACCTTTGTTTCAATTTATAATAAAATAAAAACAAATTTCATAATTTTTACTCGACGTTTCGTTCGCTTTTTTCTGCATTTTTGCATTTTTATTGACATAGAAAAAAGTTAGGCCTTACCAGCTAAAGAAGAAATTTAAAAACACTTTAAAAAACTTACGTCTGGCCAATAAAAAATTTTTTAAAAAAAGCAAAATAAATATTTTATAAAAAAGATTGTAGTTTGTACTTTGGGGTAATTTCTTTTAATAACATTTGGTAGCTTATGTTAACTGCTTTCAAAACTGAAAAAAGACGTTTTTTCTAAATTTTTTGTGCATATGAACACATGTACTTCACATCTGTGTTTAACGTTTTTATTAAATCAGTTTTAATATCCCCACCAACACAATTCAATTTCATTCTGCTATTAAATGTTAAATATTCTTTAAGAGAAATAGCTCTTTTTAATATATTCAGTTTGTAAGGGGCCTCTAAGTTTCGTGTTTCTTAAGTTGATTTATAATTATTATTTTCTTGAGTTGAAGGTCTTTTTATTGTATATATTTTGTTTATTTATTCGAATATTCTTGTCGATATTTCGCTCTCATTCGGTTAGATTCTTCAGGACAATGAAGCAAAAAAGCAAAAATCTGCAAAAATTGCGTTACGTAATTTGTGAACAGCCCCTTAATAGTTTTCGATGGTATGCTACAAACATTACTTACTAAAAATATATTGTTATTTAAAGTAATTTATAAACATATTATAATTTATTTTATCTAAAAAATGCATTTATAGTTTATGATTTTTGCTAATGCTTGGACAAAATTCATTATATTGGTATACATAAGTGCCCATTTTTTAAATAAACTTAGGGATATCAAAGCTCACATACGACCTGGTATTACAGATTTATGTAGAAAAGCTTCTAATTACACTTGGTAAAGGGTATATAAGATTCGGCACAGTCGAATATAGCATTCTTACTGGTTTTAGTTCTGATAAGATATAAGACAATAACGTAAGAATGCCAAGAAAACTGAAAGATTATGAAATTGAAAAAATTCTTACGAACTTTATAGTTTCAGATATAGACGAGCAGGAAAACGAAAACGAAAAATCTGAAGTTGTTAATGATCTTTTTGAAGCCTTTGATAATAACAGCAGCTTCTTACTACAAGAGTTATCCCGAGAAGGTGCGTACGAAATCAACATAAATGATATACATAGATGTAGATAATGATGATAGTGGCACGAGTATTAAGAATATTGGTTGTTTTGACGAGGGTGCTAGGGATATTGTTGAAGTTGTACGAGAAGAGATAAGTGTAGGAGAAGTCGGACGCGTAGAAGACGAGGCATGCGTAAGAGGAGAAACAGGGGAAAATACTACCCCAATTCAAAGGAACAGAATTATAATAAAAAAAATTGATGAGTTTTGTTGGAACAAAGATTCCTTGACACCTCCGGATATTCTAGTGTGTATTTTAGTTTCAGCTTCATTTTTAACGTATTTATGTGATTTTTTTTTTTTTTGTGTATTATATAAGTTTATGTAAAGTTATAGTTTTATGCTTGCTTTTATTACAAAAAATTCTTATGTACAAATAAAAAATTTTAAATAAATCAAAAGTTCTACATATATATGAAGAAAAAAATATTCTATTTTTCTTCACCGGTAATTAATTTTGTATCCATATGGATACATTCCATCGTATCGTAAAGATACGATCGTAAAGAGCAGAAATCCAGAAAATCAGAATTTTTTGTCCACCCAGTAAAACTTGTAGTGAAAGAGCTAAGATAAAAATACCACAAATCTAATGCAAAAATTTTTTCTTAGTATGGCAACACGAAATTTAAAGACACCTGCAATGTGCTACCAGTTTCAAGTGATTGCTAATGATTGGTAAGAAGAAGGCACATCCAACTTTTTTGTGTTCGATACTAATTCAACGACCACTGCTGTGAAAATTTTTGATAAATATCCAATTAAAATATAAATGTAACATAATGACTGGAATCATGGATACTGTAGGAATGCCTAAATTACCAGAAAATCAGAAAACCTTCGCCGGCATACCAGAGGCCGTTTTTCTCGTAAGTTTTTAAGACTATAAGAAATAAAAGTCTGCAATCATAACGCTAGGAAACAAGTCATTTGGTGCAACAACAAATGAATTAGAAAAACAGGGTGTCAACTCAGAGACCTGCGGCGGCGGCTAGTCGGCTGTTGCCGAGAATGCAGCAGCTGTTTTCTTTCCGGCTTTAATAAAAAATCGACTTGAAAAAATTAAAAATGATATGCATCTACTTAAAAAATATAAGTAGGCAAGCATATTGAATATTATTACTGACAACGATTATCCAACATCTGTATGATGTTAGTATATTTTTTATTTATTTTATAGTGCGTTGCGATAGTAACTTTATTGACGGAGAAATAAAGACTCATGCGATTTTGGAATCACCATTAAGCTTGAAATTCACACTTTTGTTTAGATTTAGAGAGAACCCTGCCCAAATTATGAAATATGTATGTATACAATACAAATTTCCTAATTTTTTAACGCAGCGCTAGAACTCGAAAACTAAAGCTGATAAAAATATGGTAATAATGTTTACAAATATGGTAATTTGGGTGTATTACCTTTTGGCCTATTTGGTACTGTGGGGTAGAGCGTGTAGTGCACGACCCTTTGTGCGTGTTGTTGCCTTACATAATTTATCTAAGAACTCAATACACTCAAACCTTTATATATTGCATGAGTTTTTCGAATTGTAGGTAAAAAGTTGCAGGTGTACTGGTGACAAATGAATAATATCAAAAACATTTTTTCGTATATAAAAGTAAATTCAGCCAAGTACTCTCGCACAGCAAGGGTTTCGTACTACCGTGCAATTGTTAGACACATGATGCCCTTTAGCTTTTAACATTTTATTGCTATTAGTATTTGTTGTAAAGGCCTTCCAACTACATATGTACATACATATACTGCGAATATTTCAAGTCTCTATCTTTTCAAAACATTAAGTAAGTTTTCAAAGTAAAGGGCGTACCCATATTTCATTTTTGATATATGTTATTAAAATCTCTATCATTTACGGTTCAAAAGTTAGCTAATTTCAGTTTCTTGTATGCGATCACACATGAGTTTCTAACTTTTTGTAGTTGCTGTTGTAGAGCCTATGTAACCACATATCCTATGCAAATTTCAAATCTCAAGTTCAAGGACGGCTGCTGATGAGATGTGTGGCGGCTTCGAAACAGCTAGTTGTCTACCCTGCTAAATGTCTCTGATGTTTTCGTTTTCTTATTTAATTAATAACAATCACACAAATTATATAGAAATAACTTGTGCCCGATAAACTTAATACAAAATGATTATAAAAATATTTAGCACATTTCAGTATACAAAATATTGAAAAGCCCCAACATGCAGGTATTTCTCATTCGTGCATGTACATATGTATGTATGTACCTACGTAAATTGCTGTTCAAATTTATTACGGTAGAGCAGGTTTCTCAAAACTTACAAGTGTTGCGCTTGTAAGTTTTCCATAAGAAATAAAATATAGCAAATACCTGCATGGCATCGGCGGCTGATTTTTAGCCTTGGAATTGTCGGCGGCTGGGCTTAGCTGGCCTTAGGTGCTTCGACGCAGGTCTCTGTGTCAACTAAGTCGACATTATTAATCATTGTGCGAAATGTATCTCAAATTGTTGTTTATACTTGATTATACAGGAAGAAATCGATAAGTACATGGAACAGCCGGACAATGAAGGAAATTGTGAAAAAGTTTTACAGCGCTTAGACGAACAACACAGTAAATACAGATTTATGGCTTATAGCTTAGAAGCTCGTAAGCGAAAGTTGAAATCACAAATACCAGACTTACAAAGATCTCTTGAAATGATTGATGTGTTGCGGAAGGAAACTGATGAACGTGAAACGCAATTCATTCTTAGTGACCAGGTGTTTATCAAAACTATGGTGGCAACAACTAAAACGGTTTGCCTTTGGTTGGGTGCTAGCGTAATGTTGGAATATCCTTTGGATGAAGCGGAGATTTTGTTAAAACAAAATATGACTTCTGCCGTATCAAATTTAAAAACAGTTGAACATGATCAAGACTTCTTAAGGTATGCTGTTTATTTCTACTGCAAATTATAAACACTATTTTATGCCAGAGTATTCATTTTAGGGATCAAATCACTACCACCGAAGTAAATATGGCTCGTGTCTATAATTGGGGTGTTAAAAAACGACAGGCTGCCGCAAAAAACTCCTCGGCAGCCTCTTCATCGTAATGTCCGTGCTAAATGTTAATAACGAATTTGACAACTTTCTTGCGATCACCTCCCAGACCTTTAATTATGTAGTTCTATTTAAACAAATTACATGCCATCACTTATTTATTTGGACAATTTTAGCCTACTATATCCTTCTGAAAAGCTGATTTTATTTCGTGTTGTCTTAAAAATCTATTCAATGGTGGTATTCTTTATTTTCTGACAGCTGCGATGTAGTCCCTGGCAGTCTCCACAGACACTACAGTCCGAGCCATCAGGGCGTTCCCAGTAGCCGTCGTATGCCTATCTGAAACGTGAGCAGCTCGAGCAAATATCGTGCACTTCCTGATGCTTCCTTCTTCTTCCTTTCTTGGTGTGCTGCTGCAATTCTGGACAAAGTAATCGTCTTTTCTGGCTTTAGGAGATGGGATTCGTAGTACATGTAGTAAAGAACCCCACATATCATGCCATTCATCTTGTCAGTGCTGTCGTACGTGATGGTGGCGAACATATAGTTTCCCCTAAGAGTGTGAGGGAAATCTGTAAAGCCTTTCTCCACTATTAACTCTATGGAGATTGGTCGATTGAGTACACCTGCAGCCATTGGGTCATAAGCAATTTCTTGGTGTACTGCTGCAATTCCGGACAAAGTAATCGTATTTTCTTCGGCAGTTGCCCTTACTAGTATATGCACAATTCCATACTTGTTCTTTAAAGCGTGAAGATTATCCTTTCCAGCCTGCTTCATACGCTCTTTGTCATTTTGCGTCATACAAGTGCCGCGTGAGTTACATATATACCTAATAGGGACAAAGTGGATAACATAGAAGAATTTCTAAAAGAAATTAGTAATTCAACATGAGTTCGTCCACTCGACTTTATCGCATTTTTAAAAAAGAACTTGTTGTAATTTGAATAAAATATAGACGCCGCAACTCTTGAAAGTGTTCATTTTATTTTTTGTAAAGAAATATGACATTTGATACATTCCCTCAAAACATCAGATACATATGCTTGTACATACATACTTACCATGGTACACATATGAACTTAAAGCCACTTAAATGTTTTTAAGATTTTTTGTTTATTTCCAACTAAAACTATGAATGCACTTGAGTTTAAAATTTATTAATTTTCTTTGGAAAAACCCGTCGCTGTGAATGTTTGTCACAACGAAATGCACAAACATTCACTCATGCATTTAATCAAGTATTAATCGTTTTTTAATTGGCCCAAATAAATGTCAAATTTCTGAGAACACTTGAGTGGGCAATAATAAATAAAAATCAGAACAATTAATTGCTGAAGATAAACTATTGATAAGTAGATCACTTTTACTTTTGTAATTTTTTCTGGGAAGAAAAGAACTTCTAAAAAATGTATAAAAATATGGAAAGTTTCGTTAATAGTTTAGTTTCTGTTCAACCATCATAGAGTATAAAATAAATAAAGATCAATCGTTTGTTTTTCTTTTTGACACTACCAAAGTTCGATTATTTATCTCGTGTTAACAATAAGGCAATCATCATCATAATTTATATAACATATTCAATTATATGGCTTGAAGATATGAATCTTAAAAACCGGAGTGTGCTGTAACAATCGCTTTTCGTTGTGGGCTGTGGTCGACCGAACACAACTGAACTTGGATTTACAAATCTTGCTAAAAAAAAAACAACTAATATGAAAGAAATGCGTATTGAACTATGAATAGATAAAAAGTTCATTAAAATCACCTATATAGTGTTTTGGTTTTTGACTGTCATTTTGACAAATGTATTTAGTTATGACTATCGGGAAGCGATTGCTAAAAAAATTTTCTCTTTGACGCTGGACACTCAAACGTTTCAACAATGCTATGTTGCACGGACTGCCAGTCGTGAGACCGGCCCACTTGGGTCTCAGAAGGTCCCGTTGTGATACTTTTCAACAAAGAGCAGGAGGAAATACAAATCAAGTTTATTAACACTTCAAGTCCCAAATTTAGAGACCGTACAGTGCTGAAGAGCCCACAATTTGTTTAATTTCCAGTATGGGGTTGCATGATTTGCTAACCGGTTCTTGGCTAAAATATGTGCTTTGAGACATTATTTAAATTTGCGTTTTGTGACACTTTTTTTCTTTACTTAGTTGCAAACCGATGAAGGCTTAACGTCGCAGTTTTTGAAAAAGATGGCGTTTGCTTGGGAAAAAGAAATAAAACACAATAGCTTTTTTTAAGATATACTCTCAACTTTATTTTTACTTTACCTTTGCAATTTATTTGGTTAGCGAAAGTTACTGCGGCACAATTGGCATTCAAACGTCAAGTAGTATAAAAAATACCGAACAATTGTAACTAGCAATATTTAGAAAAAAGAAAAAAACACACTGTGTAAAAACATTGTGCCCTCCTCCCAACAATTGGTTAAAATTTGGGTCTGCCAACTGCATTCCCGCAAAATTTTCTTTGATTATCTCCGAGACCGACTCGACTGGAGCTTTAATTCCATGCATACGCCGAACCTTCACATGTTGAGATGAGTCATCTATGGAGCTGACCTTCACACGACAAATTTTGTCACTGCCCATAGGGGAAGTAGGCAACTTCTTCAAGGCCTTCACCAAGTCCTTACATACATAACTCATGCTATAGCAGAGGTCTATTACCGCCCGAAGTGGAATAGTCTTATACATAAAAGACCTCCAGATTCATTTGGACGGTCTGTAAGAAGTTGACGATGTGGCG
This sequence comes from Sturmia bella, assembly GCA_963662145.1. Lineage (NCBI taxonomy): Eukaryota > Metazoa > Arthropoda > Insecta > Diptera > Tachinidae > Sturmia > Sturmia bella. The sequence continues at coordinate 36,521,355 of OY759172.1, forward strand.
AACGGGCAACGAGCTTGTAACTTCAACGTGAGAGCAACCGGTTTTCTTTTTCTTGTTTTTCACGGCAGATTTATCCGAAATATGAAGTATCGAACTATGCTTCTTTTCACATTTTCCGCATTTACCGTTACCTTTACAGTCACGAGCGATGTGGAGTGGCGAGAAGCACCTGGAGCAACAACGATATAAAAGAACCATCCGAAGCCGTTTCTCATTAGTCATAAACTGGAATTTGCGACACAAAGCTAGCGGATGGCTCGAACCACAAATTCGTAGTTTCGGAGCAATGCTAAGGGGAGGCCTGATAATGGCTTTCGAACCCGAGTCTCCTGTGGCACTAGTCGGCGAAACAGACGCCTGATCTATGGGCAAAATAGCTCGAGTAGCTACGGTAGAAACCGTCCAAGTTATTCTCATTAAACCATCCCCAAGCTATATCCAAGTTAAAATCAATATTAGCCTGCATAACATCCATGAAGCCCTTATCGTGCCTAAACAGAATCAAAATGTCATCAGCGTAAATAAAAATCTGTGACTCAGGAATTGTCAGAGCCCTAGCAAAATCATTAAAAAACAACGTGAACAGAGTCGGGCCCAAAATCGATCCCTGTGGAACACCACTAATAATGTTCCTAATGATACTATGTTTACCATTGCAATCAACATATTGACTTCACCCAGAGAGATAGGAATGTATCAGTCTACACGCGGTTGAGGAGAAAAGAAATATATAATGTAATTTCCGAACAAGCAGGTTGTGATCTATAGAATCAGAGGCTTTAGACAAATCCAATGATGCTAATACTGAAATTTCCCGATTATTGAAACCAGATCTGATAGCATCCGTCAACGACAACAACAGTGTGGTTGTGCTATAACCACGTCTAAAGGCAGAATGACAATCACTTATGAAACTCCGCCTAGCAACAAACTCTGTCATTTGGTCTTTCAATATAATCTCAAAAGCTTTAGCCAAACATGACAGAATCGAGATTGGACGGTAATTATTAATACCATCACCGGCTCTATGCTTACAAATCGGTACTACCCGTCCAATTTTCCATACAGATGGAAAATTACACGTTGTTAGTATGGTGTTGAATAAATAGAGCAAAAGAGGCTCAATGAGATTATATAGCAACTTAATAAACTTTATCGGCAAGCCATCAGAGCCAACAGAATTGGATTTTACAGCAAAAATAGATTTATATAAATCATTATGATCAATACACGAAAAAGAAAAACTTCTATCACGGAAAACATGCAAAAAAGTTGGAACTGAGGTAATTGATTGTTTTTGAGCTGAGATAAAAAAATTATTCAGTTCATCAGGCTCACACGCCACAGAAGCCGATCTAACAGTAACAACACCATCCTTCTTCATTTGTCTCCAGAATTTTCTGAAGTCCAGATTCTGAAACCTCGCCATATCAAGTTCCCTTCTACGTTTTCTGATAACAGATTTTACCCTGTTCCTTAGCCTGCAATAACATTTCCACGTAGTATCACATTTATTCTCGCTGTAAGCCCTATGAGCCAAATCACGTAATCGAATGGCCTCAATAACAAATATGTATCGTCCAAGGTCTTCAATCCTTCCATAGTTGTCAGCCCGTCTTCTTACTAAAGCGACACATGTCTCAAAGCAGTCACTAACAAACGAATGTATGTAATCCAATTGGGCGTTAGGGTCATTAGTGGCATACAACTGTGAAAAGTCCGTACAATTAAACTGGTTTATCAGTAGGGGGAAGTCGACTGATCTGAGGTCCTTAATATAGGTATATTCCCTATTAGTCTCAACCAAGATATTCATACTAATAATTATTCAATATAAAATGGCAAAGAATCCATGATACTAGGAAACATTTAAGGTTAGCAAATGTACATACATATGTATATAAATTTAACTTGGCAAGGTGAACAGTTTTGTGATTGATCGCTTAATTTTTCCATTTTTGTACGAATATCTGCGACGTGTACGTGAGAATCACTTCCAGGATAGGTTATAACAACTCTACCTCGAACAGCAACCAAATCATTTACCGAAATTTCGCGTTCGGTATGTTTCCACTTGTAACGCTTGTGGAGTCCCATCATATATTCTTCCTTCCACTCAAGACAAAATTGTTCAGCAAGTGCTTTAATTTTCCGATCTCAGTTTACTAAGCTAATTGGAGATTCTAAGATCGCAGGTTCGGCAGGAGCTAAGATAGGTGACCCTATTAAAATATGTCCCGGCGTCAGAGCACCAAGTTCATTCGGATTTTCGCTCATTGGGAAAAGTGGTCATGAATTGAGGCTCGCTTCTATTCTTGCTAGGACTGTAGATATTTCCTCGAACGTATATTTTATATTATGAGCTTCTCTGCGAAACAGAAGCTAAAACTCTTAACCTCTGCTCCCCATAAGACACCCATATGGGTAGCTTATGGGATGAATTGACAAGAGGCCACGAATCACATATGTCGAACACATCCTAGCCCGACTTTCATCTAGAAACGTTTTAAATTCCCTTTCTATTTCGAGAGACGCGCCAACGAAATTTGTACCATTATCCGAAAAGGTAGTACTTGAACACCCAATAAAACGATTAAATGCTGATAAGAATCTATCTGTGGACAAGTCCAATGTTGGTTCCAAATGTATTGCTTTCGTAGAAAAGCATACAAAAGCAGGATTTCAAAGTTTGATTCGATCGACCACCCAAACTCTTCATATCAAAGGGTCCCGCAAAATCTACACCACATGTAGTGAACAGTCTAGATAACATATGTAGTTCGTTTTGGCGTCAAAGCAGCCATTATCTGGTTACATGAGCGTTTACGATCTAAACCACAACACTTACAATGATTGATGGTTGTACGAACCAGTATTTTGAGCCTAGGGACCCAATATTCAATACCAATAATTCGAAGCATCAGCCGATTTCCGCTATAAATGGAAATCTTGTGAATAAACTCAATAAAAAAGTTGTGTAAAACGGCACTCCTTCAGTATCCAGAAATAGATACTTAGAATTGAAGGGCTGTTTTTTAACAAGACACTTATGTATATTCTTCAAAAAAGTTATCTTTCTGTGCTACTACAGCCAATTGCAATTTAATTTGCCTAATTTCTGTATTCGAAATGACCGATGATGTACATACATACATATGCATATGAAAACCGACCTTTATGCGCATGATGAGTGTTCTTATAAAACCTAAACACATACATACATATACCAATATACGAAGAGCGCGATTAAGAGACGACAATCTCTTCAAAACATTCTCATATTTCGAAAATAATGAAGCATGAGACTTAACGGCGGGAGCTTTAAGATCAGTATCCAAGCAAGAAATTCTATGAATATCCCATGAATATTTAGTTTTACTAAGTCAATCAGGTCCACACCACCAAAGTTCATTATTTGCCAGTTCCAACTGGTGAAACTCCACGACTTCCCAAATCAGCAGGACTGTCTTCTGTCTTCTTTTTACATGGTGCCAACTATGACTGCCAACAATTTCTTGGATTTTGCAAACGAGGTTATCGACAAATGTAGTCCAAGAACTCACGTCTTTTTTCAGCCAGGAAAGAACGATAGTAGAATCTGTCCAACAATAAATTTGGTCAAGAGGTAAATCAATTTCGCTAATGACTGTTTTTTAAAGCTCTGAAGCCGAAACTGCAGCACAAAGTTCGAAGCGTGGTATGGAAACCGACTTAATGGGCGTAATCTTAGTTTTGCTGGTCAACAAATTTGTGAATATTTTTCCACGTGCCTTGATGCGAATATATGTATGTATATCACTCCCGCGTATGTCTTTTCCGAGGCATCAGAAAAAACATGAAACTCAACTATTGTCTCAAACTCATAATTAACCCATCTGGGAATTTGAATATTATTTACTTCGTGATATGAAGCAACACTATTCAGCCTTCGTAGACGGTTTGAGAAACTCATCCCACTGTACATTGTCTTGTCAAATTTTTGCAGTTGCTATAACCGGTCCAAGCCATCCAACCGAGTCGAATAGTTTTGCAATTGCCGACAAAACTTCCCTTTTTGTATACATAAGTAGATCTCACCGTTAGCGGATCTACACTAAAATAAAAAACGTCCAAGTTAGCATTCCACTGAAGACCCAGTGCCTTTGAGCTACTTGACTCAACAAATGTCAATAATTTTGCATCAATCAAATGATCAGAATCAAGACCTACCAAAATTTCTTTCTTGTTCGAAGTTGAAAGCCTGCAGACAATAATGCAGCAATAAGTTGATCACGAGCAATCAACGCTATTGTAACGAGAGTCTCGATGGATGAATTGGTAGAGTGCTCTACCAAAAATCTCCGAGGTCGCAGGGTCGATTCCTGCCGAAGTCTCTGGGCAGACAAGCAAAACGGCTTCGCAATTTTGTGTTTGCTAAAAAATCATGAGCCCCAGCTAGTCATCATCAACGTACATACACTTTCGTAGAATGTGTGATACCAATGATGGTAATTGATATTTTTTAAGTCTGTAAAAGCCAAATTAAATTCAATTGTTGCACAGATCTCTAGCAATAATTAGGCTTTTACAGATTTAAAAAATACCAATTAGTCAAAATATGCCGCCATAATGTTATTGTATGGATTGTGGATTGCAAGGCATGGTTGCATTCATAGTGCAAATCAAGGTGAATGTATACAAGGTGAACTTGGTAGCACAGGTGATTAATTCCTTGCTTCTTGCATCAAATATTTCTTAGCTAGTCAAATTTTTTTCTTTTTGCTTGAAAAAAGTTATTCAAAAAATTTTTGGCGGTAGAACAGTTTTATGACAGTAGTTTTTTATTTCCATTGTGTTTAAACCACATTCGTACAAGGTTAACTTGGTAGCACAGGTAATTATGTTTTGCTACTTGCATCAAATAGCTCTCACATGTGTAATGAGCGATTTAGTGCATGCCGGTGTTAGAACAGCTTGACTCATCATCTGTCCTAATATCCAAATCTTTATGCAATTCTAAGTCGCACAGGTAAACACTCTTATTAACAAAGTCGTGTTGACGACAGGCCACTTGTTGTAGGGAGACCTGGTAACGATCTTACTATACGAAAAAAAGCAAATCTGTTTACAAAAAAATGAAATAAGAAACAACCTTGGTATGAGATTCCTCTTTTCTTTTTCCTCCGTTAAAAATTTTTTTTGGGTATTCTAACGGGAAAATCGTACGATTTGGATTGTTCTCGAAGGCAAGCGAACAAAAGAAAAGAAAAAGAAAGAAAACTTGAGATAATCAGTCAGAAGCGAGAGAAACAAGAAGACGTGTTCTTCAAAGTGAAGAAAAAAAAATAACTGTCTTGAAGAAAAGAAGATTTTTTTTTTTTACTAGAAAGCAGTGGCATTTTTTTTGTAATTTGAATTTTGTTGGTGAAAACTGCTTTGCAGTTAAAGAAAAAAAAAAGTTTATAATATAACAAATTTGATTAACAAAAAGAAAATATATTTTATTGGCCGGGAACATAAATATGTTCCAATTGTTCGTTTACGAGTGTTAACTTTTTTTTGGAGACGGAATCGCTGTTAACAGCGTCCCAAAAAAAACAAACAAAAAAATATATACTGAAAAGCAGTTAACAATAAAACTAAGTGAGATTCGCATTTCAATTAAATAACTTGACCTCTAAACATTGGCACTTAGTAAAAGTGTGAACAAGTTATTCCCTTGCTGAGAACCTTTTTGTCAACCCACGTGTAGTGTTCCAAGGTTTTCCAAAGAAAAATAAAGCCCAGTGGGTTAAGCTGAATGTGAGCGAGCGGTCAAGGTCATAGCAACAACTGACGTCCCAGTAGGTTACGAGAGACAGCAGATTTTAACCTCCAACATTAGTTCCTCCGCAGCAGGATTGAAAATTTCGACCAACCAGGGTGTAAAAACGTAGATAAGTATTCGAATATTGTATAATACTTTTAAATTTGATAACCCTGCCTATTTGTAAAACCATTTGCCATCATAAAGAAAACTGCATAATTGCCTTATTTATTGCTAAGCAGGCCATACATAAAATTAGATTATATTATTATTAAAGTTCTCTTGTTGTATTCCCAAAAGAAAAAGTTTTTTTTTACTTCGCTAAAGAAGAAGAATTACCTTTGATAAAACATCTACATATGTAATCGATCACAAATAAGAAATCATGAAATTCGCTTACTCGATACCTCTTTAAAATTTCCATTGAAAATTGTTACTTGTTTGAAAAATAAAATTATATAGATAAAAAAAAAAAAAAAAGTACTTAGCCTTTGTGGTTGTAAAGGATAATCTTAGTAATTTTCATTTTTCGAATCGATACACATACCTGTACATGCATCTGTGCCTAAGTATTGTATTGTAAGTTTTAATCTAGTTGAAATAGTCCCTTAAAGAGTGTACCTTTGCAATAACAAAGACAATTCCACAACGATTTGTAAAAGTAGAGCAGAAAAATTTATAGAATTCTTATCGGAGACAAAGAAAAAAAAAAAGAACTGCGGTTCTAAATATATACATATATCGACATATTTCGCGTATGTATTATTTTATTTTCAGGCAAACCAAAAAAATCGTGTTCATCGAGATCCGGAGGCCTTCGAGAACTTCGACACAGCATGATGGGTGAGTCAATTTGCTTTTATAACTAAGTTTTTTCAGAAAAAAAAAAGAAAAAAAAACGAAGAGATTTAAGTTTCTTATTACTTAATCCTTCCGTGGTTGAATTTAAATAAATCAAAATTTAACAATTAGTTCGCTCCCGTCATTAGTTACATAGTTTTGGCTAAATTTTTTATAAGTTTCTTCTCTCTACTTCTAACAACTGAAAACGAACCATAGTAGTGCAATTTGTTTACTATCGTTCGTCAAATATATATGAATATGAATTTATTGAAATTGAAAATTATTGTTCTTTTGTAGTCAGCAAAACTAGAAAGTATAAATAGATAAACATTTAAGTTTTAAAAGGACTTGGTCACTTGACCTCGTATTGTTGAATATAATCTAGTTTGTCAAGTACGAGTTTTGAAATTATCCCTATTCATTTACTTTAAATCCAATTCCATACGAATGTATTTGCCTTTATGTATTTTTTGAATGGGATTTGTTAACGTTAAATCAGTCAACTCAAAACACTAAGCCGTTGTAAACGAATCTATCTATTTGTAAAATGCCTAATAATAGCCTAGTAATTTTGCATAATAAATGAAGAATTGTGATTTTAATATGAACTAAATTTGCTTCTATTTTTCCTTTTTTTGAGGTTGGTGATATAAGGTAAGCTCTTTTGGGGTCCTAAGAAATATTTTGGTCACTTAGGACATTGGTAGTGGTAGGGTACAGGACCAAGCTCGTCAACACCATCTGACGCAGCATACATGATGATATACAGTCATTGGATAAAATAAGTTTTCTTTTCGTTGCTTTTTTTTCCATTTCCCCTCATGATCATATCGGGCTTAGTTTGACTGTTTTTCAATGATCATGACAATCCATAACCGTGAATAAGTTACCACCGTATTATAGAAAAATAGGGAGTCTATAATAAAGAAATAGTTATGTCTGTAGACAGCCATCCCCAAAAATAAAATAGTTTTTCTTATGGACCGAACCCACCCACAACCGACTTTTAGCTAGCTTCCATCAATGGCTCCCGTAGTCCATCAGCAAATTCTATCTTTTTTTTTTTTGGCGGTCAGCAATAAAACCATTTCATCACTATAAAAAAAAAAAATGGCGCCAAGTCATAAACTTAATTCATAACGAGAATTGGCGTCGGGACAAGCTGTCTAATTATGTCCTACCTAGAATGGGTTTTTTTTTTTTTTTTTTCATCAAAAGAGCAAAGACTAGCTAATTTCATAACAAGAATGGCGCCCAACGTGAGGCCCGAAATAACCTTAAATATAAGGAAGTTTCGGCTTTCAGTTTTTTTTATTATTTTTTTTTGATGTCAGTATGAAAGCGTTTTAAAGGGAGTTTATGCCAGGATAGAGATTTTTTCGAAATAACACTCAGCTCTTGTATGGAACTTTCGTGTACTTGAGAACAGATTCGAGTAGAACGACCTATAAGACAACTGATTGTACTTTTCAGGGAAAATGAATATTTTGGTATGAGATTTTGTTTAATGACGTTTGATTATGGTAGCCTGATTATTCTCCTTACTTTGTAACAGGTTTATTTTTTTATTGAAGAATCAATTGCAGGATCATAGAATTTTTGCTGTGTTGCGAATTTCTATCCCGATTTATTTTTTTGATACAATGAATTGTTTTTGTTGATAAAATGATCTTGTTGGAGGTAAGGAGAGTTTTTATATTACCTAAATCCCCATAGACCAGTATTTTAACCGTACTTATTTTTTTCAGACTGTATATTAATTGTATAATTATATCCAGAGTCACCAACCTTCAGTAAAGGAAAAGTACATTATATGCACACTTTTTGAAAATATTATTTGGCAATTATAGTTAATAATCAATTGTTGATTAGTAATTAAGTCTTTTGGTTTTTTTTATTGAACAAAGACGGCAAATTTTTTTTGGGATTTACCTTTAATATTCGATTGCTTGTTTATATTTTGATTCGGAAACTTTGTTTAACAATAGGGGAAAATAACTCTTTTTATACAATGTCGTTGATGCGATCACCACCGAACGAAAGGTCTTCTACAGCCTTATCCATGGCTGGAGAGAACATATGTAACATATGTAAGTCTACTATGACAGATATAGATAGTTGTCTCAGCATAGATAAATGCTACCACTGTTTTCACCGATCTTGTATAGAAAATTATTTAGCCGAAGCAACTGAATGTCCCAATTGCAAAAGGCCATGTAGTTTGTCTGATTTGAAGGGAAGAAGCCTAACGAACCAACAGGATTCTCAGGCTCATAATAGTTCTAGAGGGAAAAGTGCAGGGGCAATTTCTAAATCATACCACACTCGCAGTAGAGCTAGAGCCGTAGGGCAAGATAGTTTACGTCCGTTAGTAGAATTTGACATTGAACAGCAAGATCAGGACAATTTGGAAGGCAGTCAGTCTTCTCTGTTGAATGTAGTTAGTGTAGCACCAAGTCATGTTAGTGATAGTCCCATTAATATTATGGACACTAATCAACTTAATCAAATGATAGAAACGACTATGGCTAGACTGCTTACCAATTTCACCCTTGTACCAACTGCTCAACCACCCACAACAAGTGCTGGTATATCAAATAGCTCCAACAACGGCTCTAATAGGCAGACGCAGAACAATTCCGATAGAGTTAGAACTGATCGCAATCAGGAAACGCGAAGAGCCAATAATTCAGCCAGTCAACGTACTGAAGCACAATATATTTCCGATTCAAGTAATCAACGCAACACATATCACAATGCTAATCGATATGACAATTCCAATTACTACCCTGGACAAAATTTTAGCAACCAGTCTAATAATTTCAACAATCGGCCAAATCATTTTGCTTCACCTTCAGTAAATTCGGGTGCTTCTAATTTTAACCCAGATAAAGTAACAGCAATTATTCAAAGTTGGAATATTAGATTTGATGGCTCGAATTCAGGTCTCACGATTGAAGAATTTTTATATAGGATAAATTCTTTAGCATTCGACAATTTTAGTGGAGATTTCATGCCCATTGTGAAAAATTTGAACGTACTTTTAAATGGCAAAGCCAAAGATTGGTACTGGCGATATCGAAAGCAAGCTGGTTCTATTACATGGGAACACTTTTGTGAAGCTATAAAATGTCAATATCGAGATTTTAAATCTTCATTTGAATTGAAAGAAGAAATACGTAGTAGAAAACAGAAAGCAGGCGAAACATTTGATTCTTTCTTTGATGCTATCACCTCCATTATGGATCGATTACCATCTCCCATACCGGAAATGGAACTGATTGAAATTTTATTGCGTAATCTCAGACCGGAAATACGTCAAGATATTCTATATGTACCTGTACACTCGATACCTCACCTTAGAAGACTAGTGCAAATGAGAGAAACCTTTTTGAATGAGGAACACGTCAGGAAAAATTTAGCCATTCGTGCTCCATATTATCCAGCAAACAGACGTCAGATTTCCGAACTGGAAAAGGAAGAGGATACTATGTTTGTTAGTTCGGAGGATGTAAACGCGCACGTTGATGAAGTTAAGGGTGTATTAGTTCAGCCACAAACAAACTGTTGTTGGAATTGTGGAGACCTTGATCACTTTTGGTTTGATTGTTTACAAGACCGAACCATATTTTGTTACGGTTGTGGTATGAAGAACACTTATAAGCCCCAATGCTCCAAATGTTCTGGTAAAAGAATACAGTTTTCAAAAAACTATGTACCGGACCACAAACATTAAACGTAACTCAGTCGTTAACCTGCAATAGCCAATCGAAGAATAATGTCAAACCACCAGAATTTTGTATCCCAGATAAAACCAATCAAATTAAAATATTACAGCGAAAGTCTACAGTAACAGAAACGCTAGAGGATCCGTCCAAAATAATTTTTCCTATTTTACCATATCACCTTAGATGGCAAAACTACGCCACCAAAAGGAATGAGATTTTTAACACCGATAGTATCACACTTAAACCGAAACCGAAAAGATCTACTCGTAGATTGAGACAATACTATAAGCTACGTAGGCAAGGGAGAAAATTGTTAGTTTCAGCTATTATTAGTAACAGCAGCGATAATCGTTTTTATGCTAAAGTATCATTTTTAAATTTTAATGAATATGGTCTTTTAGATACCGGAGCTAATATTTCATGTATAGGCGGAGAACTAGCACAGACCAACTTTGCTAATAACAAACATTTTTTCAAACACCGATCTTCAGTTAAAACAGCTGACGGTAGGGTGCAACAAGTTATTGGATGGTTATCGGTCGAGATTAAATTTAAAGCACAGACACGTCAATTAAATCTTTTTATAATACCGTCCATCAAACAACGCCTTATTTTGGGTATTGATTTCTGGCAGGCATTTAAATTATTCCCAAACATTATAGAGTCGTTCGATATTCTGCATACACCTCAGGTAGAAAATATTGCAACACTCAGTGAGGACAATGAGCGTAGACAAGTTGAATTCACAGAAAGTTTTAAGTCAGAATCAGATCTGAACGAATGTCCATTAACTTCTGATCAGCGTCAACAATTGAAAGCCATAATAGCATTATTTCCTAGTTTTGAACACCATGGCTTGGGAAGGACTAGCCTAATAAAACACCACATCGAAGTAGGATCAGCTAAACCCATCAAACAGCGGTTTTATCCCGTTTCTCCCGCGGTGGAAAAAGTAATTTTTGCCGAAGTTGATCGTATGTTAGCTTTAGGAGTTATTGAACCTTCGCAATCGCCTTGGAGTTCTCCCATGAGAATGGTAATAAAACCAAATAAGGTTCGTCTTTGCTTGGACGCACGAAAACTAAACTCGGTAACGAAAAAGGATGCTTATCCGCTTCCTTCTATTGAGGGCATATTTTCTAGGTTACCTCGAGCCAATTTTATAACCAAGCTAGATTTGAAAGATGCCTATTGGCAAGTCAGTCTAGAGGAGTCCGCAAAGCCGTTAACAGCTTTTACTATTCCGGGACGCCCTCTTTATCAATTTACAGTAATGCCATTTGGCCTCTGCAATGCGCCTTCAACTATGTGCCGCTTAATCGATGAAATTATACCACCTGATCTTCGAAATTCTGTTTTTGGGTATTTAGATGACCTGATAATAGTTTCAGAGGATTTTTCCTCACATCTGTCCGTTTTGGTTCGTATTGCGACAGAGCTACGAAGAGCTAATCTCACGTTAAATATTTCTAAGAGCAAATTTTGTGTTATACAAGTCCCATACTTAGGGTACATTATCGGTAACGGTGGAATCTCTGTGGACCCAGAGAAAGTTAGCGCTATCGTTAATTGGCCAGTTCCAAAAACTATTAAGCAAGTTCGAGGATTCCTTGGTCTTGCTGGATGGTATCGAAGGTTCGTTGAAAACTTTTCGAGTGTAGTATTTCCGATATCTGAAATTATTTCCAAAAATAAAAAATTTTGTTGGACCCAAGAGGCTAACGTAGCTTTTCAAGAAATAAAAAAATTATTAACCACAGCACCAGTCTTGATTAACCCTGATTTTTCAAAGAAATTCTATTTACACTGCGATGCGAGCGATTATGGCATTGGTGCCGTATTAGCACAGCACGACGATCAGGGAAACGAACGACCAGTCGCGTATATGAGCAAAAAACTTAACAGTGCCCAACGAAACTACAGCATTACCGAAAGAGAATGCTTAGCTGCTGTAGAAGCAATTCACCGTTTTCGATGCTATTTGGAACTTCAGGAATTCGAAGTAATCACCGACCATTCGAGTCTTATTTGGCTTTTACGTCAACCGAATTTAACCGGACGTTTAGCTCGTTGGGTATTCAAACTACAAGCATTTAATTTCACTATTAGTCACCGGAAGGGTAAGGAAAATGTCGTACCAGATGCGTTGTCGCGATGTTTTGAAGAAAATGTAGCCGAGATAACAATCGTTGCACCCGAAATTGATTTAAGTTCACCTCATTTTGAAGACGAGGAATATTTGAGTTTAAAAGAAAAGATCACCAGAGATCAAAGTAAAAATCCTGATGTAAAAGTAATTGAGCAATACGTGTACATAAGAACAGAACCCTATACAGGAGAGAAACAACAAGAACAAAACAGTTGGAAGTTATGGGTACCAGAAAAATTGAGGCAAAGTGTCATTAAAAGGTCTCATGATGATCCAATCTCCTCACACGGCGGCATAGGTAAAACAATTAACTTAATTAGAAGAAATTTCTATTGGCCAGGCTTAGCTAAAGAGGTCAGAGAGTACGTAAGCAGGTGTGATGTTTGTAAAACTTCAAAATCTCCTAATGTTATTTTAAGGCCAGAAATGGGTAAGCAAGCTGTGTCCGATAGACCTTTTCAACGTTTATATATTGATCTTCTAGGGCCATATCCCCGAAGTAAAGCCGGAAACATAGGAATTTTAATTATTTTAGACCATATGTCTAAATATCATTGGTTATTTCCATTAAGAAAATTTAATTCAACCGTTATTATAGATCGTTTAGAAAAACAGATATTTCATATATATGGTGTGCCCGAGATTATTGTTAGTGATAACGGATCACAATTTCGAGCGAACGATTTTAACGCATTTTTAACCAATTTCGGAATTCATCATATTTATACAGCTGTTCATTCACCGCAAAGCAATGCATCGGAGCGGGTGAATAGATCAATTATTGCGGGGATAAGAGCTTATTTGAAGAATGATCAACAAAGGTGGGACGAGCACTTGTCTACTATTAGTTGCTCCTTGAGGAACGCCTATCATCAAGCAATTCAATGTTCGCCATATCATGCACTCTTTGGATTCGACATGATTACGCATGCTAGTTCTTACAAATTGCTGCGAAATTTGAAAGTGCTCGACGAGCCTTCGTATCACCTATCCCGAGACGATAACCTACAGTTACTTCGAACTGATCTACGTAACAACATAAGAAAGGCTTATGAAGTAAGTCGTAAGCAGTATAACCTGCGATCGCGTCCTGTAACTTTTCGAATGGGTCAGGAAGTCTATCGAAGAAGTTTTGCCCAGAGTAGCGCTGAGAAAGGCTTCAACGCTAAACTCTCGCCACTCTTTATCAAATGTCGTGTTCGAGAAAAGTTAGGGTCTCATTATTACTTAATAGAAGATTTACAAGGTAAACTGGTGGGGACATATCACGCTAAAGATCTTCGTCCCTAAATCGATCTCTTTCTAGCCATTAATGTCATGAAATCATCATTACTGTCTAGTTTTGTAATGAGCGATTTAGTGCATGCCGGTGTTAGAACAGCTTGACTCATCATCTGTCCTAATATCCAAATCTTTATGCAATTCTAAGTCGCACAGGTAAACACTCTTATTAACAAAGTCGTGTTGACGACAGGCCACTTGTTGTAGGGAGACCTGGTAACGATCTTACTATACGAAAAAAAGCAAATCTGTTTACAAAAAAATGAAATAAGAAACAACCTTGGTATGAGATTCCTCTTTTCTTTTTCCTCCGTTAAAAATTTTTTTTGGGTATTCTAACGGGAAAATCGTACGATTTGGATTGTTCTCGAAGGCAAGCGAACAAAAGAAAAGAAAAAGAAAGAAAACTTAAGATAATCAGTCAGAAGCGAGAGAAACAAGAAGACGTGTTCTTCAAAGTGAAGAAAAAAAAATAACTGTCTTGAAGAAAAGAAGATTTTTTTTTTTTACTAGAAAGCAGTGGCATTTTTTTTGTAATTTGAATTTTGTTGGTGAAAACTGCTTTGCAGTTAAAGAAAAAAAAAAGTTTATAATATAACAAATTTGATTAACAAAAAGAAAATATATTTTATTGGCCGGGAACATAAATATGTTCCAATTGTTCGTTTACGAGTGTTAACTTTTTTTTGGAGACGGAATCGCTGTTAACAGCGTCCCAAAAAAAACAAACAAAAAAATATATACTGAAAAGCAGTTAACAATAAAACTAAGTGAGATTCGCATTTCAATTAAATAACTTGACCTCTAAACATTGGCACTTAGTAAAAGTGTGAACAAGTTATTCCCTTGCTGAGAACCTTTTTGTCAACCCACGTGTAGTGTTCCAAGGTTTTCCAAAGAAAAATAAAGCCCAGTGGGTTAAGCTGAATGTGAGCGAGCGGTCAAGGTCATAGCAACAACTGACGTCCCAGTAGGTTACGAGAGACAGCAGATTTTAACCTCCAACATTAGTTCCTCCGCAGCAGGATTGAAAATTTCGACCAACCAGGGTGTAAAAACGTAGATAAGTATTCGAATATTGTATAATACTTTTAAATTTGATAACCCTGCCTATTTGTAAAACCATTTGCCATCATAAAGAAAACTGCATAATTGCCTTATTTATTGCTAAGCAGGCCATACATAAAATTAGATTATGTTATTATTAAAGTTCTCTTGTTGTATTCCCAAAAGAAAAAGTTTTTTTTTACTTCGCTAAAGAAGAAGAATTACCTTTGATAAAACATCTACATATGTAATCGATCACAAATAAGAAATCATGAAATTCGCTTACTCGATACCTCTTTAAAATTTCCATTGAAAATTGTTACTTGTTTGAAAAATAAAATTATATAGATAAAAAAAAAAAAAAAAAAGTACTTAGCCTTTGTGGTTGTAAAGGATAATCTTAGTAATTTTCATTTTTCGAATCGATACACATACCTGTACATGCATCTGTGCCTAAGTATTGTATTGTAAGTTTTAATCTAGTTGAAATAGTCCCTTAAAGAGTGTACCTTTGCAATAACAAAGACAATTCCACAACGATTTGTAAAAGTAGAGCAGAAAAATTTATAGAATTCTTATCGGAGACAAAGAAAAAAAAAAAGAACTGCGGTTCTAAATATATACATATATCGACATATTTCGCGTATGTATTATTTTATTTTCAGGCAAACCAAAAAAATCGTGTTCATCGAGATCCGGAGGCCTTCGAGAACTTCGACACAGCATGATGGGTGAGTCAATTTGCTTTTATAACTAAGTTTTTTCAGAAAAAAAAAGAAAAAAAAAACGAAGAGATTTAAGTTTCTTATTACTTAATCCTTCCGTGGTTGAATTTAAATAAATCAAAATTTAACAATTAGTTCGCTCCCGTCATTAGTTACATAGTTTTGGCTAAATTTTTTATAAGTTTCTTCTCTCTACTTCTAACAACTGAAAACGAACCATAGTAGTGCAATTTGTTTACTATCGTTCGTCAAATATATATGAATATGAATTTATTGAAATTGAAAATTATTGTTCTTTTGTAGTCAGCAAAACTAGAAAGTATAAATAGATAAACATTTAAGTTTTAAAAGGACTTGGTCACTTGACCTCGTATTGTTGAATATAATCTAGTTTGTCAAGTACGAGTTTTGAAATTATCCCTATTCATTTACTTTAAATCCAATTCCATACGAATGTATTTGCCTTTATGTATTTTTTGAATGGGATTTGTTAACGTTAAATCAGTCAACTCAAAACACTAAGCCGTTGTAAACGAATCTATCTATTTGTAAAATGCCTAATAATAGCCTAGTAATTTTGCATAATAAATGAAGAATTGTGATTTTAATATGAACTAAATTTGCTTCTATTTTTCCTTTTTTTGAGGTTGGTGATATAAGGTAAGCTCTTTTGGGGTCCTAAGAAATATTTTGGTCACTTAGGACATTGGTAGTGGTAGGGTACAGGACCAAGCTCGTCAACACCATCTGACGCAGCATACATGATGATATACAGTCATTGGATAAAATAAGTTTTCTTTTCGTTGCTTTTTTTTTTCCATTTCCCCTCATGATCATATCGGGCTTAGTTTGACTGTTTTTCAATGATCATGACAATCCATAACCGTGAATAAGTTACCACCGTATTATAGAAAAATAGGGAGTCTATAATAAAGAAATAGTTATGTCTGTAGACAGCCATCCCCAAAAATAAAATAGTTTTTCTTATGGACCGAACCCACCCACAACCGACTTTTAGCTAGCTTCCATCAATGGCTCCCGTAGTCCATCAGCAAATTCTATCTTTTTTTTTTTTGGCGGTCAGCAATAAAACCATTTCATCACTATAAAAAAAAAAAATGGCGCCAAGTCATAAACTTAATTCATAACGAGAATTGGCGTCGGGACAAGCTGTCTAATTATGTCCTACCTAGAATGGGTTTTTTTTTTTTTTTTCATCAAAAGAGCAAAGACTAGCTAATTTCATAACACATGTCAAGCTTTTTTCTCTTTGCTTGCAAAAAAGGTTGGTGCCATTTTATATTATAACTTTTAGGGTATTCAAAAAATATTCAATCCTTGACAACAAAAATCACTGTTTACTAACAATAGCATGTGCACGCGAATTTATACAAGGTGAACTTGGTAGCACAGATGATTTTTTTTTTTTGCATTTTGCATCAAATAGCTCTTACATGTCAAATTGTTTTTCTTTGCTTACAGAAAAGTAGTTGCCATTTCATTCTAAAGATTTATGGTGGTGGCAAAGTTTTGGGTTGCAAATTTTTTTAATTTCATAGTGTTTGAAGCACAAATATAACTTTTAGATTGATTAGCAAATATTCAAACCTTGGAAAAAAATCTTTTTACACTAACAAAAGCATGTGTTAGTTTGTGTGTTGTGCGGCGAATTCTAGTGCATCCACCTGGTAATAGATTCGCCTTGTCTACCAAGGCGAATTCACTACAGGTGACCGCATCCCAAATCGCTTCAACATTTTTCCACGATTTTGAGCTTTTGAGTTGTCAACTGATAGCAAACGACAACAAAACTTATGACAACCCAAGGCGAATCAACTACAGGTGGTCGCAATTCAATTCGCTTCAACATTTTCTCTCGAGACGTCACAGGTTTTGTTGTCGTTTTCTATCGGCTTTGACAACTCAGAAGATAAAACCGTGGAAAAATGTTGAAGCGAATTGGTATGCGGGCACCTGTAATGGATTCGCCTTGTGACAACCCGAAAAAAAAACTTAAGGAAATGCACTGCAACCACCTGTAGTTTATCCTCCTTGTTGTCCACTATCCAAGGCGAATCAGACTTGCTATGTAGACTTGATTGTAGCGCAAGGCGAATTCTCTTCGGTCCATACCATGATATAACTAATAAGATAGCCTCGTCAGCTAAACTGTTAATCATCTGACTACTTTAGTTGTATCATGGTCCATACCATAATACAACTTATTAGGTAGCCTCATTTTCTGAACCGTTAAGCATTTGACTTCGCAAAAGTGTCAAGAGAATACAGGAATGAAAGGCAGCCAAAGCGAGATAGCACATCAGCGTAAGTTCTGTTTGTCTCTTCTCTGCAAAAGCTGTAAAGTTTGTAGCAGAAATGTCTTTTTGACAGTTTTCAGAAGTTATAAACAAACAAAATGCATGTTAGTTTTCCTGAAGTTGTTCTTATTATAGGGAAAATGTTACCTTATTAGTTGCATCATGGTACATATAAAAATTTACAGGTGGGTAATTTCATAAAATGTCAGCTTTGTGACAAAGGAGATTGAAAGGAGTGTGTTTTTATTGGAACATTTTTTCAACCTGATCTTATTACGCATTAGCAGCGAGTTATGGTTAGAACAAAAACTGTGAGGCGTAAAAAATATATTCGTCTCTGAAGGCTGACTAGCCGTGTTTGCCAGCACCGAAAAAAAATTAAAATTGGCTTGAGAGCAGTAGCTATGGCAACTTTTAATAGATCAGCTTACTGCAGCCACTGCTATACACCCACATTTTTCAAATAACACACTTCTAATTTTCGAATTGACTACTAGTTTGCGTTCAATATTGCCTCTCCATCTACCTGGTAATACAATGTTCAATTCAAACAGCTGTACACAAAGTAATGTATGTACATTGTTCATATCATTTTGAGCTCTATCTTCGCAGAAGCTTTTCTTAATCTAAAAAAATAAATAAAATCAAAAATCTTAATCGTGTGGCGAGTCTCTTCAAGGTCACCTTACAAATTGAGTTCGCCGTGGAATGAATTTTTTTCGAATACCGGGTACTTAGAAAGACTAACACTAATGACTTTAGCGCCATTAATATGACAGCGAAATTGCGTGGAAACGAGAAACAAGAAGAAAAACGTAAATCAAGTGAATTAATAAAAATTCTATTCCAAAATTTCTGATTTTTCAAATGGAAATTTTACAATATACAAATAAAATGCTAGTTTAATAATTAAGGAGTTAAGCAGTATTCGCAGCAAGTAATAGAAGATTAAAAAAAATACAGACAAAAATTTGACAACAGAAAACTACAAGCGAGCAGTCAGTAAAAGCAGCAGTTTTACGGAAAAGAAAAACACATACAATGGGACTTGACTTCGATGCGTTGGAATATTGCAAAAGTGTTAAAGTGAAACAGTCACAACCGCCATACGCGTGTCCAGTGCCCAAGTGCGATCGTAGCTATAAGTCAGTAATTGGCCTACAATACCACTTGCTTAATTATGATCATGATAACCCTCAGCCAATTACACCGGTGATGACGCCAAATCGAAAGAAAGCTCGTCCTCGTGGTGGTACACATTCGACACCAAAAGGTGGTGCTGGAGCGGGAGGAACAGGTGTTGGTGGCGAAGATGAGCAGAATGGTGGTAAAGGTAGTGGTAATAGTCGCGTCATAACAAATCCAGAGTCATTGGTGTCATACAATGATGAAGAGCAAACAGTTACATTTAATTTAGAGGGAAAAAGTGTTCGCTTGGGAATAAATGATCCTTTACCATTTATTGACGAGGAACAATACGTTCAGTTATTGGAAAGAGGTTTCATAGTGAATGCTGATGCTCCGCCGTTGGAACAGAATGCTCCTTGGACAAAAGTTAAAGTACCGGAGGCAAGATTTCAAGAAATTGCAGATTACCACGTACCCGATGCACCGGCCAGACCATTAGCATACTATCGCTTTATAGAAAAGTCGGCTGAAGAGCTGGACGGTGAAATCGAATATGATGTTGACGAGGAGGACTCAGCATGGTTAGAATGGATGAATGAGGAACGTGACAAAACCGGCCATAATGCTGTAAATATCGATACAATGGAGCTGCTAATGGATCGTTTGGAGAAAGAATCATATTTTCAAGCAGCAGCTAATGGAACAGCTACCGGTAATGAGGTTGACGACGACGCTGTTTGCTGTATTTGCATGGATGGAGAATGTCAAAATACAAATGTTATTTTATTTTGCGATATGTGTAATTTGGCAGTGCATCAAGATTGTTACGGTGTTCCCTATATTCCTGAGGGACAATGGCTCTGTCGACGCTGCTTGCAGTCCCCAAGTACACCGGTAAATTGTGTACTTTGTCCAAACACGGGTGGCGCTTTTAAGCAAACCGACAGAGGACAATGGGCTCATGTTGTTTGCGCCCTATGGATACCTGAAGTTCGGTTTGCGAACACCGTATTTTTAGAACCTATTGGTAAGTACAGATACGTTCATATTATATTGAAGGCGTCATACTTTCAGTTTTTTTCCTAACTCACTATTTTACAAGCATGTAAATCACCACAAAACTTCTGTTAAGAAGCAGATTAAAATATGTAAAAATACATATTTTAAACGAGCATGCATTTTTTTCTTCAAATATTGAATAGAATTCTAATTTTGCGAAAGTCGGGTATTTTGATTTATTTCTACTTTGATCAAATTAGGTAGACCATAGAGAGTAATGGGCTTTCACGAATATTAATCTATGTTCAATTTCGTTAATTTCGAAATAACTTAAATGCTTTTTCAAAAAAAAAAAAAAAAAGATTTTTGTAATTGATTATTTATTTGCTTTAAGCGCCAATCTGCGGTGTTCCTCAGGGTTCTATTTTGGCTCCGCATTTGTTTAACATTTTCATTCATGATTTTCCACATCAATATGGTGATTGTACTGGCATTCTTTACGCTGATAACTCTTTACTTTACGCACATGGAATTTCTCCAAATAGTACACTTCGTTCCATTTCGACATATTTGAATGCGGTTAATAATTTTTATGAATTGTGGGGCATAAGAATAAATGCATCAAAAAGTAAAGCCATTTGTTTAAGGAACGCTTCCGGAAAATGTAAATATTTTGTGGTACCTGAGAGTAAGAACCTTAAATTATCCCTTAATGGTCACGATATTTCTTTTGGCGACAATCTTAAATATTTAGGAATTTATTTTAATAAACTCTTTAAATTTAACCGTCACGCAAGAATTTCTCTAAGCAAAGCTCGACAAATCAAAATGTACTTTGGAAAATTATTTAATAGTAAATATTTACCAGAAAAGACAAAATTGTTAATTTATAAATTGAGTATAAGACCGGTGCTTATGTATGCGTTTTCGATATGGTTTTCAATTTCGCCGGCTGTTATGAAGGAATTTGAAATTTTTGAGCGGAAAATTCTTAGACTCTGTGTTAACAAGCACTTTGAGTGGGTTCATAAGAAATATTCTAATGAATATATATATAATTTAGCGAAAGTTAAACCCTTAGCTTCGTATGGGTTTGATTTAATGAAACGTTTTATTGACTCTTTGCATAATTTAGACAACGATGTAATTCAAAATATTTTAAACGATCAAATCGGTTTCAATTGGCTCAATACCAACTATTACTCACCCTTGGGTTATGTGGAACAGGAAACTGCATGTGTAAATAATCTATTACCGAAATTTTATGTATCAAAAATTACAAGTGCCCACAGGGGTTAATTTTGTTATTATTATTTTTGTTTGTGTTTCATTTAATTATTTTTACCATTAAGTTTAGTTATTAAGCACATTTTTTTTTATATAAATCTAAATGTTGTGTCGGGAGCAAGCACTTATGTGCTTCGAATTTCATATAAACCAACAAGTCTGTTACTGTAAATCAATAATATTTATTATTACAAAACATTATAGTTTTAAGTTTGCGTTGTACTCTATTATTTTCTTCATTGTTATGAGTGTTTGATTTAGTCTCAAATAAACTTTAACTTTAACTTGCTTTAAGCGCCAATTGAAATGTATTAAGTCAGGTCCAAAAATAGACATTTCAAATGTTTTCTATCTTTTTCAGCAAAACGAAAAAAATGTTTAATGTGTTAAAGGTTTGTTTGCACATTTCTGATCCTCATTTTGTTCATGGGAATTATGGAATAAGTAGTTAAGTTTCAAACATTCTTTTAAAAATTTTTCGAGTCTACTGATGACTTGATTAGCATCAACAAAATGTCGGCGGCATTTCAGCGACAGCTGAAAAAGACCTCAATCTCCCAAACGATAAGAGCTAGAGAGCTGAAATGTTCACGTGGTTACCCGGTTTCTACAATAATAAGCAATAAAAACAAAAAGTTAGGAAATAAAGGGTGCTCACATACAAGAAACTGAAATTAGCTGTAACTTGTGAACCGTAAGAGATAGAGACTTAAAGTTTGCACAGAACGTGCAGTCACTTGCCTACACAACAACAAATACCGAGGATATCAAAAAGTCAAAATTTACACGGCAGCTTTCTTTAATATGAAAATTACTTTCGTTTTTGAACTATAAAAAATAGATACTTAAAACTTTCACTGTATATGTAGTTCGCAGGGCTGTAAACAAATACTAAAAGTTGCAAAAAGTTAAAATTTAGTTGGTGTTCATGCTCGGGGACACCCTTTAGTTTGAAAATCACCTATAACGTTTAAGCCGAATGAGATAGAGTCTTAAAATTTACGCGGTGCATGTAGTTGTCTGACCTCTACAACAACAACTATTAACAACGATAAACACTTTACAACTAAAGTGTTCACCAGAGTCACCCTTTGTCTAGAACTTGCACGCTAGTACGGAACCCTTGCTGTGCGAGTCAGTCTTGTAAATACTTGGCTCGATTTATTTATTTTGGTTTTCGAAATAGATCAATCGATCTAAAAACTCAATTTAAGTTAAGATGTATTTGAAATTTAATTTCAAAGGTTTTCTAAAATTGATATTCGTAATACAAACAGAATAAAAGAGTTTAAAGCTAAAAACAAATTTATTTTGTCAGAAATTCAGGTCACAAATGGTATAAACTGTTGAGAAAATTTTTTAAAACTGCATTCGAACATTATTTAAATGGGCTTATTTCATGACATATGACAAATATGCTGCTAAAAAAAATGTGTTTCCACAATACAATTTTTTGAGCTGCTTGGTGTACTGTGTCCTTTAACCTTTTGATTTTTCTTTTATATATCCACGTTTGTCGTCGGATCATTTTGTTATTAAGTTATTGTTAAGTTATTGTTTAGATAATTTATTAAATTTGCATATATATATGTATATCTATGCTAAAAAATTTTTATATGTACTAACTAGCACATCATGTAAACGCAAAATTTTTCCAGCATACGTATGTTTTACAACATTTTTTAACACTTATTTTTAACAATGCCAGCAAATGCACATACATATGTTGGTAATTTTAGCATGTCATGCAGAAACTATATATTTACTTTTCCACAAAGTTGCTACGTTTGCTAACATATTTTATTTGCTGAAAAGTATATTTAAGCTTTTCAGCATATGCCAAATTTGTATGCATACATATGTATGTATGTATGTGCCTGCAGTAGAACATAACTAGTATAAAATCAGGAAAATCTGCAAAATTTTGTGAGATTTTAGCACTTTTGCATTGTTTAACTTTCTCAAAAACCATTTTCAATTTTTTTTTTTAACTTTTACCTCCTAATTCATAAAAATTATTTCAGGCATATAAGACTCTTATTTGACATATTTGTATGGAAAATCTGTAAAATAAGAGTTTAATAAACCTAAAATATTTATTATGAATAAGACCCTTAAAATTTTTCGCGGGTTTTGGCGGTTTGTCCCTGTTGAACTTCTAGCAACTGTTTAACTTTTATTTAAACAAACTTTTAGCTGCTGGGTGAAAATATAGTTAAAATGGTTTTTAAGATATTCAAACAGTTGTGAAACGCACAACAGAATGCAAAACTCGAAACTAATTTAAAAATTTGTTTATAAAATTAAATATTTGGAAAAAGCCCAACAGGGAGAAACGGGCCAAGATCCGGGAAAAGTTTGCAAAACTCAGAAGAAAAGAAGTGGAAAGATTAAATAATGCGTAATGTTCTCATATTGCAAAAGTAGATTTACAAAACGTTTTCAAAAGGTTAAACAAAAAGTACACCCAGGCACAAATAAACAAAAGTGACCGCAAAATATGTAAAATTTAAAAAACAGGCTTATACAAAAGCCAAAATAGATTGAAAATGTTTTTTTTCTTCTTTATTTTAGACCAGTATTTAGGGGATGACCCCTATATATGCATTGCATTGTACTGGAACTGGAAAAATAGGAAAGAGGAATTGATGGGTGAAAAAAATGAAAATGGATAGTATTTGTTTATGCACGTTTGATTATGCAAAAAAAAAAAAAAAAAAAATTATAACAACAGAACATTTACTTTTGCAAAGCTGAGTAAGTCAGGATTAACTGTTGCTAAGTTGTTTAGTGTCCAGTGTATTTACCTTCGACACTATCTAGTTAACAACATTAACGTAACCTCTTCAGTAGTGCAAAACGTAGACTACATACATATAACAAAAAGGCGACACAATAACCACGATAAGACTTATTACGAACATACATATACTCTGTTTTCGAACTTTGCAAGCTTTTTACAGATTGCAGCAGCCACGCCTCTGTTGTGTCTTTTGCAACTGATTGGCTTTATAAAAATCATTTTGACTGTATTTTTAAATTTTGCAAAGTTTAGCATATTAGGTCTCTGTTGGACTTTTTGCCACTAATTAACTTTTTATAAACTAATTTTAGTATATTTTTCACTTTTGCACTTTTTTAAATTTTTATGTTCTATCAGGTTTAGAAAACCTAATACTAAATTCAATATATTCGAGCGATGAAATAAAATTCACTGTTCACAAAGTGTAATTTCAATGCGGCATATAACATCACGTCGCACAGTAGCTCATTTTTCTGAAACTCGTGGTAAAAATAAAAAATTCTACCAAAAAATTTTTAGAAGTAAGCTAACCATATTGTAGGTTATATTTTACTCGTCAAAAATCAAAAAGCCGTTCTTCAAAAGAATGAAAATTGTGGGTCTTGTAGCCGCTCGAAATTTTGTGGACTGCAAATAAAAGTAAATTTGGGACAAAAACTTTAGGTTTCACAGTTTGCACTACCCATCGTGAAATCCCTAATTTTTTGTAATTATTAGAATATTTTTGTTGATATTTCGCTCTCTTTCGGATAACTTCTTCTCGACAATAATAGTGAAAAGTAATCAAATTTTGAATTGTGGAAGACAGGAAAAGAAAATAGTTTTCTTTCAAATATATTTGTTGTTATTTTTGCTTTTTAAAAAAAAACCAATCGTAAATTTTTTCAATGTATGTAGTTGTCCTGAAGAAGGAGAACGAAATATCGACAGAAATATTCGAATAAATACAAAAAATATAACTATGGCAGATTTGCTCTAAAATAGCAGAATGTATGTAGAAATAAATGTGAAAGGTGCTTACGGTTGAGGTCAAATATTCGTATACAATTCCATTTGTGCTTCAAAACATTTTTTTTCTGAAGGCGAATGGCACAAACGAAATTTTTTTTAGTTGCCGTGCTAAACAGTTGAGTATCATGTAGCTGTATATCATGTAAAGGTGAACACCGAATACAAATAATCAGGAACTTTGTTGTACATATCTTTGTAGAAAATAACTAATGATTTTAGTTTTAAATAACTGTTGAACGTCTGATGACTCAGAAATGTGAACCCTCACATTTCTTTTTTTTTTTTTATCAGTTTTACAAGTCTTACCAGACAGCATACCAAAGTACCAGAGTATATTTCAAGCTCGTACACAATATGTGACATCAATAGCGTATTTGCCGGAGAATGCCCTATTTTCATCGCAATGTGAAGCCCATAACAATGGAGCCTCCTTAAATCCATGTTTACTTGAAAAGCAATAGCATTAATGAGCTGCTCAAAGCTCAGACAATCGTCCATAATTATTTCTAAACAAGTAATCGATTGGGCGAAAGTAATTCTTGAAACTTGCGATACGAAGACAGGTTCGAAACTTTATTGCCGTTGTCTTCATAAAATTTATAGTAAAACTATTGTTGTTCATCGATGTACTAACATTACCTAGCGTATTAACAACAACGGATTAACAACTGCCCCCAAAACAGCTGTATTCTCTTTACTTCTCTGGAAAAGTAACTACAAAAATAATAAGAGTCACAAGGCCCATGTCTAAAGTATTAGCAAGATCGTTCAGGTATAGAAGAAATGAAATTGTCCCCTATAGATCCTTGTGTCACCACGAAATGCGACCTTCCTGCTAAATTAGAGTATATTAACCTGCAAGTCATTTCTGGACACAAAAATTTTGATTTTTTTTAGAAATAAGAGTTCTGTGGTTTAGGCGATCGAATGCTTTGGAGAGATCTAAGAAAATAAATAGGCTATTTTTATTCGCATTTAACTGACCTCTTACTGTTTCCCAATATCATAGAAGCAGCACTGCCTCTGTAGGTATATTGGACCCTGTGAAGCAAGTTCTGTGGCGTTATAAATTCTGATATCTCTTGCTATAACAAATATTCGAAAATTTTAGACAACGAAGGAAGAATGGTAATTGATCTGAAATGGCTATTGTATCCTTTTTCTCGCCCTTTTCCATCCATTAGGATACGAAGATGAAGTAATTGTATAATTATGTTATGTTACGCGGGCCGCCGGTCGAGAGACAATAGGGAATGTATCCACACCAATTGAATTAGATTTTATCGTCTTTAAAGTAGAATGTAAATCATCTGGGAACATGTAGTGAATTATGCAATTGAAATCACTCATTATAACAAAATTGTCGTAAGGTACTAGAAATTCCACAATTTCATCCTGGTTTCCAGTCTTCCATTTGGACGGTAATTTGCCCTGTATATCTTTCTATCACAGTAATTAATTTCGACTAATATTGACCTCTTCCACATGCACTCGACGAAAATATTAATTTGCTTTTATCCCATTTGAGATGAAGATTCCTACGCCACCTGCACCAGTAGGTCGGGCACGGTCAAGGTAAAACCAGAAAATGCAAGAGAAGCATTAGGCATATCAGACTTCAGCCTAGTCTTCGTTAAACCTATACCCTTAATTTTCCATTCAAACAATATACTCTAGCCCATTTAGCTGGTGTGGTGTGGTGGGAGTGTGGGTTGATGCTTTGGCAATGTACATGACCAATATTAATACCATCACGGCAATCATTAAAAATTCGACCAAAATAACCTTCACCGATGGCATGACCTAAGTTGTCATTATAAGGGACCATAATAAACCTTGCCTGCCCTTTGCCAAAATCTTGAATACAAAATAAGCTAACAATATTTGGAATTATTTGAGATCAGATACATATGGGTTTTCATGTTTTGTGCACGATTATATAAGAAAGGAAAATAATTGATTATTTCAGATATCCCACGCACCACCAGTCTTGAAGGACGCTTCTGTCCACCATGCCTTGGTCTCTAGTTGTCTCAAGAGCGTGTTTTTGCAAAAATTTCCGATATTTGCCATTGTAAAAATAGAAATTTTCGATATCAGTTTATATGTAGACGGAAACTAGGCCGAACCAATTTTTAATAAAATTTTTCCCCAACTATTTCCCTTGCCAAAAAGTAGTTGTAATAATTTAAGGGTCAACAAATTTAATATTCCTATATCGGTGCATATACAGCAGAGTTATAGCATAGACTGGATTTCAAAGAAATTTGCTCCATAAGTGAACTACAACATTTTTTGTACGCACAAGTAGTGAACACACCCAAACAAATTTCGGTGAAAAAAGTTCTAGTAATTAAAAATATTATTTCAAAGTCGAAGATAAAAAACCTCGTATCGATGCACTATTATTAAACTAAACCAAATTTAATGATATTACAACTACATCTGGTATAACATATACATATGCTCGTATATACATGATTACTGTGCAGATTATTCACGTTCACATGCCATATTCAGCACTCTAACTTGGTAATTTTGAGATTATGCACATATTGAAGGTACGGTACTAGAAAAGTAAAACATTAGCGGTTTTCACACTTGGCACTTGTAGGCAAAAAAACAATGTGGCGCCGTATCTGTCAGTTGTTTCATACTTGTAAATAAATCCACTTACTACATGTAGTAAATCTACTACTGTTTTTGGTATTGCAGAGGTTTTAATTTAGTAAATTAAAAATTTATTATATTTGTTACTGCCGAGTTTTAAATTTATCAAGATTTATTAAATTTAAAATATCTCCAAGATCTACAATAGTGCTTTAATACGAAGCGTGAAAACCGCAAATATAAATTTTTACACATTTAGTTATATTCCAGATTTGCGCTTGGTTTTCATTTTGTTCAATATTTAATGACAATCAATTTTTATTGTCCACTGAAAAACATTACAGTCATCAGTAGAAATTTACTTGTAATGAAAACTAAAATCCCCTACTAGTAAAACGAACTGCCCACTAAATTTGAAGCATTACTATGAAAATATAAACATAAAACATATTTTGAGTAACAAAATTTCAGCACAAATTTGCATATACATATACATATGAGTGTACCTAATAAATACACGTTTTCACTTTCAGATTCAATTGAAACAATACCACCAGCTCGTTGGCGTCTTACATGCTATGTTTGTAAGGAAAAGGGTTTGGGAGCTTGCATTCAATGTCATCGCAACAGTTGTTATGCCGCATTTCATGTAACATGTGCTCAGCAGGCTGGCCTCTACATGACCATGGATGTGAACGAAAGTGCCGGGCACAACGATTCGTCAGCACACGTTCAAAAGTATGCATTCTGTCATGCCCATACGCCAGATCATGCGAAGTCGAAACTAAATCTTAAAGACTTTGAAGATGCACGTCATAAAATGAAGGAGGCGCGGAAAGCTCTGGCGAAAAAACGTTCATCGGCGCCGGTAGTCCTTATACCAACAATACCACCCGATCGTGTACAGGAAATTGCAAGTATGGTACATATGCAAAAGAAAAAAGAATTTTTGGACCGACTTATAGCCTATTGGACGATGAAACGTAAATATCGCAACGGAGTCCCTCTTCTTCGACGCTTGCAATCACAAGGCAATCATCATGGTTTTATACAACGCAATGGTATAGAGGGAAGTCCAGACACATCGGAACTATACCGCCAGCTAAAATATTGGCAATGTTTGCGTCAAGATTTGGAAAGAGCACGTTTACTTTGTGAGTTGGTTCGAAAAAGGGAAAAACTTAAAGCCGCATATGTAAAAATATGTGAACAAGTTGTTATGTTACAAGTCAATCCCCTGGAAGCAGTTCTCACAAAACTCTTAGATGCATTAGAAGCTCGTGATACTTCCGAAATATTTCGGGAACCTGTTAATACGAGTGAAGTTCCCGACTACCTTGACATTGTCAGTCATCCCATGGATTTGGGAACAATGCGAGAAAAACTTAAATTCTATACACACCTTGACCAACTACAAACTGACTTCGACCTTATGATACAGAATTGTTTGGCGTACAACAACAAAGATACCGTGTTCTATCGCGCTGGCATAAGAATGCGTGATCAAGCTACTC
The DNA here is from genome assembly GCA_963662145.1 of Sturmia bella. Lineage (NCBI taxonomy): Eukaryota > Metazoa > Arthropoda > Insecta > Diptera > Tachinidae > Sturmia > Sturmia bella. Next base: position 36,550,583 of record OY759172.1, read on the forward strand.
CATTGTTTCAACAGGCACGAGAGGCACTGGCTCGTGAAGGTCTTTTGGACACGAGTCAGTCGGATACCACCGATCATGTTGAAAAAGAAGTTGAAGATGAATTACATCAACTTTTGGCAGCAACACCATGCGAAGCTATTGTACAAAAACTTCTTATATTGGCAGACAAATCTCAGGTTTTGAAAAATCCAACGTATCGAACCAAGAAAATTAAGCAAATTCGTTTGGAGATATCACGCATGCGCAAGGCATTGCAGAAAGCCCGAATGCAAGCTGTAAGTTGTAAATAATAAAAAAAAAATCATATACGAATCGGATTTTGCGAAAATTTTGTTCGTGTTGGAATTTGTGAGCATCCTAATTCTATGTATATAATTTAATGCTTATTTTTGATATTTTTAGCGCTACAATACCAGTTTAGGTGCCAACTCCCAAACGGAAGAAGATGAGGAAATGGAAGAAAATCACAATGTTGAAGATATGGATGTAGATACACCCACACCGCCTATAAAATCTCATGTTCTTAATACTATACAAAAAGAAGAAAAATTTTCACAATCAACACCAAAACGCAGTCGAAAAACAGTACGTAATCCGCGATCTCGTCAACAAAAACATGCAAGACCGAATCACAACAACCTTAGTGAAGCCGATGACGATAGTCTTCAAAATCAGGCTAATTGCAGTGAGGACGATGAAGACGGCGATGATACAATGGGCGAAGAAACGAAAGGCGCTAGTAACAATACAACACAAACGCCACCTTGCAGTCCAGTGAAAAGTCTTAATAGCAGCGCTTCGCCTGTAGGCGTCAATAGAAGGTGAGTTACATTTTGCTCTTATGCACTTCATGTGGCAAGTTTATGCATTTTATAATATTTATCCCATAGCGAGGCAGCTATATTGAATTTTTATTTTTTTATGTTGTTTTACATAATTATATATGTATATATACATGAATGTGTGTGGATATTTTTTTTGCTAACAAAATATCAAAAAATGTTTTATACAAAAATATGCAAAACTGATTTGGAGTGGGAACTTTTTTCAAGAATAAATTAAATACGAGTACACAATTATGGATGATTACATTGCGGCATAAAAACCTAAAGTAGAAATTTCTGAGAAATTTCGAATCATTACCTAAACTTCTTTTCGCATTTTTCGTACTCTAGTGTGCATACTAATACTAGACCGTATTACCACCTTCAAGGCTTAGACGGTTAGATTTTACGTACGACATGCTAAATTTTTCTGTCGAAGAGAACGGAAAGGATCGTTTGAACTCAGCATTACATACGCAAACGTAAATGGTGTGTTCCACTTGGGACATATAAAGACAGACGAAGTTTGTTGTCGCTGAAGCAGTGCGGTCGTGTATAGTACACGACTGTGCACGAGACATTTTTGGATATTTTTTGTTAGTTGTAAATTTCATGTTGCTTCACATCATTTTTCTCCTAACATCGTCATCAACTGTGTAGAATTTCTGTCTGTCTAATATGTGTGCTAGCTTTGGATAAAGAAAAACAGAATTAAAAAAGTGCCTTTCAATTACCTAATTGTAAAAGAGATCTAACGGAGAGAAACTGAGAGAAAATATATGTGAAAATTTGACATGTTGTTTTCTGAAATTTTTCGAAAAACTTTCACACACCATTAGATCTGGATGAATTCTTGTGTAATCGTCTTAAGTGCCCTGGACATGTACAAAAAACTTGTCACCGATGTTTGATTGTGTGCGTGTCGTCGTTTATTTTAATAATTTGTTGTAAACATTATGCCGTCGGGTGGTGGTTTCACTAAAAACTTTAATGGAAACTGTGTTTTCAACTGATTGCTTTATATCTACTTTAATCGGAAAGCGGTTGCCGTTGTGTGAATCATCAAGAATCGGCCATGACATTGATAGTAGTAGGTTTACAGAGGAAAATGATACGCCCATGCTTAAGAAGCTGTTATGAGCATTATACTTCTGCAGTTATTTGTATTAGAGTCCCAAATAGTGTTGCAGATGTTAAAATCACCCGAAACTCATATATAATAATTTGTTGGACAATAATATTTTTTTTGTCGCTTACTTTCTGGAAATAAATCTCAGTTGGGGAGGATGTAATACGAGGTCTGATAAAAAAAACCGTTATTTTCAATTTTTCCAAAAAGCATTTATTTATTCGTCAATAACTATCTTGTCCCCTTCAGAGTAATCCCCCTCAGATATAATGCACTTATGCCAGAGTTGTTTCCAATCCTCGAAACACTTCTGAAACGCGCTTTTTGGTATCGCCCGTTTCGATGTTTCTTTTATCTCCTCAATCGTAGCAAAACTCTTTCCTTTCATCAGTGTCTTCAGTTTTGGGAAGATGAAAAATTCAGCGGGGGCCAAGGCCGGTGAATACGATGGTTGATAACGGTTTTGTTTTTGGCCAAAAACTTACGCACAAGCATCGATGTGTGAGCTGGTGAAAAATTCATGATTCTTTTTTCAACAATTCTGTGCGTTTCTGACGAATTGCTTCGCGCAAACGGCGCATAATTTCAAGGCAGTATTCCTTATTGACCGTACGACCTTGTGACAAGAATTAATGATGCACGATGCCATTGCAGTCGAAGAAAACAGTGAGCAAAACCTTGACATTTGACTGAAATTTACGTGATTTTTTTGGTCTTGGCTCTTCTGGATGCTTCCATTGGGATGATTGGGCTTTGGTTTCAATGTCATAGACATACACCTATCATTCCTCACCAGCTATAACCTTTTTGAGGAAATCCAGATCGTCCTTGACGATGTTCAACAGCTCCTGAGCGACGTTCTTTTTGATAAAAATTTTGCAATTTTGGAACAACCTTCGCTGCTGCACGTTTCATGTCTAAAACATCTGTAAAAACTACTTGGCATGAGCCGAAGGATACGCCAACATCCTCAGCAACCTCTCTGATAATGATTTGACGATTATTTAGCTCCATATCTTAATTGGAAAATGGTTTACTCTCTTGAAGTTTCAGACCACTTTCCCATTTTATTAAACTATAGCAACACCAAAAATAAAATCCGCTATCGTCGAAATTCTTGGTGCTGATGGAGCAGAGATTATCCAGTTTCAGCAAATATCAACAAGAAGTCCGCTCTAAACGAAGCGATTCCACAAACCAAGCACTCTAGGCAGATAAGTTCACTAATTTGATTTAACGAGTTCTTAGCTAAACTTGTTAAAAATAAGCATATTGCCTGGAAACTTTTTAGTAGACATAGAAGTCCAATAAATGCATTTCATTACAGGAGGGCCACTGCTTTGGTTAAAAGAGAATCCAAAATTGCTGAAGGGGCGGCATGGGACAATTTTTTAAACTCCTTAATCGAGAATAAAAAATATTAGAACAGACAAGGCTAAATTTTTCCTTGGAATAATTGATGGCGACAATGTATTAGCGAGGACCCAGTTGCTATTGCAAACAGATTTTCCCAATTTTGGTGCTCAATTGCAGCTGACCAGCAATGCAATAATTCCAAGGAAAAATTTTTATATAACTCGTATAGATAGCTCGCTTTGTGAGGGGAACTATTTTTTAAATCAGGAATTTCATGGTGTACTTAACGGGACTTCTGGAAAAACTCCATCGATTGATTGTATAATCTATTGTATGATCAGGCACTCTCCAGTTTCTTTAAAGAGAAGACTAGTTCAGCTTTATAACAACATCTTAATTTCGGGCATTATCCTCATGACTGGAAGCTTTCATTTCTTACTCCGATTAAAAAACCAGGGAAACCCCCAAATAAACTCAATGGGTACCGGCCAATATCTCTCATTCCGGTTTTGTCGAAAATCCTCGAAAAATTAATAGCTTCAAGGTTTTGGAAACGTAATGTTAGCGTAGAAAATAAAAGTTCAGTACATTTTGTGGCTGCAGTGATGATGTAAACACTAGTACTTTAATTAAATCTGCTACTTTAACCAAATGTGCAACCGAGTTTACTATCAAGAGTGAGAACCGCTATTTATTTATCAAAATTATACTTTACAAAGTTAATTCATAAAATATAAAAAGGCGCGGGTAACTTGACCATAAGCGCTCAAGTAATAGAAAAAGGATAAATCAATCAATTAATTCTGATTAAATAGTTCTGATAATATAACAAAAAGAATAATAATAATGAGATAAAAAATGTGAATGATTTATTGTAAAGTATGAAAGTGAGTGTCAGAGATCTCGAATATTGTGCTTCAGTAAAGAACTCCTTATTTATAATTCCCTCCTTCACACATACAAACTCACTAGCGGTTCTCACTCTTGGTAGTAAACTCGGTTGCAGATTTGGTTAAAGTAGCAGATTTGATTAAAGTACTAGTGTTTACATCACTGCAGCAACAAAATGTACTGAACTTTTATTTTCTATGCTGTGATTAAAAAATCAAACAAAAAGCTTTAGTAAACATTGTAAAAAAATTACTGGGAATCACAGATATTCTGTGCTGTGAATCGTTTTGCCGGCAAAACTTAATTTTGTGTTGAGAAAATAAAAAATATGGAAAAAACAAATAAAAATATACTGGTGAAGAGAAAACGTGACAAAATTCACAACAAAAGGTGGACAGATAAAGAAATTCAGCAAGTTTTAGAATATATGCAAGAACATGCAGACTTTGAGGTAAGAAAGTCACTCGAGCTTTGTGGTAAAAATCGTAGTGAATATAGCAGAGTTGTAAAATTAGTATCAAGAGTGAAAACCGCTACTTTAATACTAAACATATTTGTGAAGTTAACCCCCCGATTATGGTTCACAACATCTAAATGTTGTGTTGTAAGATTTACAGCACAACTTACAACTCTTTTTGTGATTATGGTTCACAACATCTAGGTGTTGTGTATGTCACAGAGTTGTTTTTCATTTGTAGAGCATCTTTCCGCAAAAATACATGCCTGCACACAAAAAACTACCAAGTAAAGCCACACTTCCAGAAAGATGCACGCGTATGTTGCTTTCATTACACATACACAAGCGAAAAACAATAAATTTTGACGTTTCATTGTCAAGATTTACAACAAAAAGACATGGAGTGTTGCATTTCATGTAACACCGCAACTACCGCGTAGAAATGCATTGGTAAAAATGAAAAAAAATGAAAAACGTTTTTGCTAGAAAAGTACAAACAAAGCCATAAAAATTTATGTTAATGTTGATGTTTAATTTGGTTATGATAATGAAAGTACCAAAAAATTATAGATTGCAGTTTAAATCCATTGCAACTACAAAATACAAAATAAAACTGTTTTGTAATCGAAAAATGGGTAATAATTATGTGTATAGATGTATTTTTATTTATATTTTGTTAATAAATTTTAACAATTAATTGTTTTTTTTTTATATTTTTGCAAAACATTTTGAATGCACACTTACAAATTTTATAATTTTTTCGTAATTTAACTGGTAACATCAACAAGACAACACTTCAGTAGGTGTCGTAAGTTTTTGACAACATCTGATTATGTGTTGTAAGATTTTGACAACACTTGCCACAATAGTTGTAAACCATAATCACTTTTCAAAAAATACATACATACATAAATGAACAAATGTTGTGAACCATAATCGGGGCCTAATTTCGGCTAGCGCTTCAATTAACTTGAAAGTTTTAATTATTATGAACAAATAAGTGGACAAAATAAAAAGAAACCAGTGAACATCGATGCCAGTAGGGTGCATTAGATTAAAGAACATTAAACATGTTGTTTATTAACCTATTTCAAAATTATCGTGGGCGTTTGCGCCAACTATGACAAGGGAAAAGTTTAAAGAATTGCTATTTTTATTAGCAACACAAACATAATAGCATATTTCACCTTATTCCGAGAGTCGTAATTGCCAACATTAATTTAATTATTTCGACAAATTTTTATGATTTATCGATTCACTTGAAAATGTCATATACATATGTATAAAATTAAAAATCGTAAGAGCGACGATTGTGACTCATGGAATAGAGGGGGGTTTTTTCATCACACTTCATGTAGGCTTTCATTTAATTGATTTTAAAAATTAAGAAACAACTAAACATTCTTACCAAATGCTTTTACAGAACTGCGGTGCTATTTACACGCAAAGCGCAGGCCGCATTGAAACGACCCACAGAGACAACCACCACGAACACATCAACACCTGTGAAAGAAGAACTTCATAACTCTGCTATATCAACAGCAGTGTCAACAATGGGTTCTCTCATAACATCTGCTAGTAATGCTGCTACATCTGCGATAGTGGCAGCATCCCTTGTCTCTTCAACCTTATCGTTAAGCAATAAACTAAGTGGTGGCCTTAATCAACTTACGCCGCTCTCGGCCAGCATAAATCAGGTATCTGCTACTCTTTCGGGAAAATCGCCGAAACGTAGTGCGCGACACAAAAGATTGACAGAGATGCGCAACAGTTCATCAATGTCACCAAAAAAATCACCGAATCGGACTGTTGCACCACCTAGTGTTGCTGGTTTAATGGGTTCGATGGTGTCAACATCGTCAACTCTAGCGGCTGTGCAACACACACCCTCAATGCTAACAACACCAGTTGCACCAACAACACCGTCCCTAACACCAGCGTCTAGTTTAAGCAACTATCAACATATGCCCGACAAATTTCGTGTTTATCGTACCAATAACGAGCGTGACGTAAGCGAGAGTGATGACGACGACATGAGCGATATTTCTGGTAGCCCATGTAGTAGTTGCTCTGGCTTTAGCGTAAGTGGAAGCGTTTCCGATTATGACTCAAGCGACGAGGATGATGAAGATGACGACGACGATGAAAAGAGTGAGCCAGAGGGAGAGGATAATAGTACTCGAGAAAAGCCTGACATAGAAATGCACGACAGTACTACAATAGGAGCAGATGATCAAGGAAACAATGGTCAAGCCATGAGTTGCAGTGGTGAAACGGACGAAGGTAATGTTGACGCTGATTCTGATACTCAAACACGAAGTATTACACGACGAACCCCAACACCTTTAGATAAACGAGCTCGTGACACAATACGTTCGAAGCAAAGAAGACGATTGGCTTCAGCCCAATCTAATATCGAGTTATCACCAATACCTGCTGCACAAAATGCATCTCCCGCTACCACGGCTACTAAAACGGCAACTCGCTCATCCAATAAACAAAGAAATGCTACGCCCCTACCAAATAATGTAAATAGTATAAAAACACGTAAAAGTCATAGCAATGCGACAGCAGCAGCGGCGTCAGCAGCCAATAATAATGGCAAAATGAGCATGAGCAATAGCAGTAGTGAATATGCCAACTCAAATAGCATGTCGCATCATTTGTTAAAACCTCCCCTTGAGCCGTTGCAGCTTGTCTGGGCAAAGTGTCGTGGTTATCCATGGTATCCAGCTCTGATATTAGACCCGAAAACCCCAAAAGGGTTTGTTTATAACGGAGTGCCGCTACCAGCACCGCCTACCGATGTTTTAGCTTTGCGCAAAAACTACCCTAACGACGAAGAGGTATTTTTAGTTTTATTTTTCGATGCCAAAAGAACTTGGCAATGGTTACCCGCAAACAAACTTGAAATCCTTGGCATTGACAAGGAAGTGGATCAACAAAAACTTGTTGAGTCTCGCAAACCCACAGAACGTAAAGCAGTTAAAAAAGCTTATCAACATGCTTTGCATTATCAAAGTCAAGTTTCTGACTTGGAAGGCCAAGGACCAGATCCGATTATGTGAAAGTTAAATTGTTTAAAAATGGTGGCAGAAACAGAGTAAACGATCATCACTCTCCGACACAACACATACACACACTAATGCCTCATTGTTTTTCTTATCTTACCGCTGTGCTCTTTTTATAATTATAATTATTTTATGAAAAATAATACCTGCATACATGTATTCAAACCAACATACATACATAGATTTATTACTAAACAAGCATGATATCCGTAGACGATGTAGTTCTCCCATTATCTATCTCCTGATTTCATTTTCTCTATTAAAACTTTCTTTATCACATTTTGTTCCATGTTATGAATAGCAGTTCTCTAGAAATTAAAAGAAAAAAACATATTTTCGTAATAAAAAAAAACCTTTTAAGATACAAAACATCTGTTTTTATTTACACAAAAACTTCAAATTCAATATTCCAAAAATTCCTATATTTCTGAACACGATGTATGTCCAAGTTAAACTTGTCGCATTGTATAGAAAGCATTTCGAAAATTGTGTATGTATTTATTAAAATTTTCTATATTAGAATATTCCCCTTACAATTTATTTGTCCATTGGAAAAACAATTCGTTGTTACATCTGTATGATTACTTTCCTAAGTTGTTTTAACCTTAATTATTTGTTTTCTTTTTATATATGTATTTTGAATATTTGTAACTATATTGTCCTCTTTATTCATATTCTAATTCTCATTCTTTTGGTATTTTATTAAATATTTGTATTATAAATAAAGCAAAGTAATTAATATTAATACTTTACTATTTTAAGAATTTTTGGTTAATAAACATATATTAAACAATTTTCTGTAAAAAATGCTTGTTTAAACTTAGGGCAGACTGTAAATTTATTTTCCTGCCACCCGTAAGATATTTTTAATGTAACTTGGATAAAAAATATTGTAATGCAGGCAAAAATAGTTCTTAGAGAAATTTCGTACTCCAATCCAGTTGTGAATAAGTTAAATGCAAGATAAATGTTTCAAAACATTTCTAATGGACTCGGCGGTCAGCTGTTTTCTTTTCTGCAAAAATGTTTTCATTCATAAAAATTGGGGTTGCTGCTAAATCAAAATATCATTTCAGTAACTGTTTAACAACTGGCCAAAGTTTCTAAACATATTGATTCCCCACGAAACGAAAAATTTAACGGAAAGAAATATGGGTCGATATCAAAATTGCAATTATTCATTATATTTCAATAATTTCAAAGTTAGTTTTGCAGAAGCTGTTGCTAGAAAAATACATTTCAAAAATAAATTGTGTTAATTCGTTTATTATAAATGAAATATATGTACATATAGTTAAAATTTGGATACAACCGCTTTTTTGCGGATAGTGGTGAAATTGATTTCTCTTAGAAAGAAGAGTATTGCGCTATATGTAAATCTGTAGACGAGTTACAGATGAAAGTTTAAATTAGAGATGTGCGCGTGAGTGTGTTTTGGTTCACGTCACGCACGCTCACGATCAGAACAATTTTCCTCACGCACGAAAAACGAAAAAAGTTCGAACGTGACTGATCGAAAATCAGTCACGTTTGTACTGAAACAAAATAAAGAGTGTATTTTTCCGATGTATAGAACTTTAAGTTGGTATTACTGTTCAAGATGGCAACCGATTTAACAGCTGTCAAACTATTTATTCTCAGTTTGGTTTGGCAATTCATCATGAATAGACTCACGCCTGAACAACGCTTGCAAATAGTGCAATTTTAGTGCAAAACGAGATTGCCGTTGATCCCGATTTTCATAAGCGAATTTTGTTTAGCGATGAAGCGCACTTCTAGTTGAAAGGCTACGTCAACAAACAAAACTGCCGCATTTGAAGTGAAGCTAATCCTCAAGTGTATGTCTAAACACCGTTACATCCAGAAAAACTGACTATTTGGTGCGCTTTATGGGCTGGTGGAATCATTGGTCCGTACTTCTTCAAAAACGATGATGCCCAGAACGTTACAGTCAATGGTGATCGGTATAGAGCCATGATTACTAACTTTTTAATTCCTGAACTGAATGTCTAGAAGATGTGGCTTCAACAAGACGGCGCACACTCGTGCTATCATATTTAAAATGTAATGCCACAAGATTATCTTTCGTATAAATAAAATTCATGTCAATCGAATAATCCATCGTTGTTTTATTGCAACTTAAAGTTCTATACATCGAAAATAAACACCTTTTATAAGCTGTGGTCGGAAGCGATAACAGCTTAAGTCTTAAAACATAGTTTCGAGAAAGCTGTATTTTCAATATAGAGCAAATTCTTTGAAAAAATTAAAATAATGAATTTAGACAAGTTTTTTGATGTATTAAAGATTTAATAAGAACATGTCCTCTATGACATTTTGTAGCTTATAGCCTTTTCACACTTATCAACATTTTCGTGGAACGTGTTGAAGATGTTGAAAATGTGAAACATGCGTTCACACACAACATCTAACATCACATATACATACACAGCTGCCAAAATAAATAAAGCAACGTTTTGCATTAAAGACAATAAAAATATAATATAAATAGATTTTGAAGACAAAATAATAGTAGGATTACCAGCAAGGCAGATTTAGTAGGTACAAGCACTATATGTTATGTTATGTTTCGAGGGCCGCCGGTCCTGAGACCGACTCACTTGGGTCCTAGAAAAGGTCCCGTTGTGTTACCCGAAAAAGGCTGTAGGGAGATCTCCCTACACAAGCTCCACCGGTTCCACCCTGAACCAGCCCGATAAACGGATGAAGGATTCCACCCTGTCCAAACCGCATTCCGACACTTCCGGTAATCCCTCTAGTGTCGGTCTTCCCAAGCAATTCACTCTCTTGTTAGAGAGGGCAGGACATCTGCAGAGAAAGTGTTCAACACTCTCCTCCTCTTCCTCATCTCTGCAACCTCTGCAGAAATCATTGTATGGAAGATTCAGTCTTCTCGCATGTGCTCCCATGTGGCAATGTCCAGTTAGAACAGCCACAAGGGTATGGAGTCTATGCCTCGGAAAGTCCAGCAAGGCCATAGTCTTCCTATGCTCATACCTGGGCCATGTAAGACCCGATATTCGACAGGTAATCTCGTTCGACCACCTATCCTGCGCGATTCTTAGCAGCTGTCGTTGTACTTGCTGCTTACAGCTATTGAGAGGAATACCTACGAATTCGTCAATATCCTCCTGATGAAGGCGGGAACCGGATCTTGCCAGTTCATCCGCTATCTCATTTCCGGACACACCATTGTGTCCAGGTACCCAGCGAAGCTCCAGATCAGAATGTCTCGCTATCTCGTTTAGAGATACCCGGCATTCCTGAACCAACCGAGATGTTGAGTAAACACCCGCAAGCGTTTTAATGGCGGCCTTACTGTCGGTACAGATAATAATATGCTCACCGTATATCCTATAGTACCTCATCCAGTTTACCGCCCTTCTTATCGCCGCAACTTCGGCCTGAAAGACTCTACACTCATTCCGTAGCCTAAAATTGATCCTCCTTTGAAATCGGGGAATGAAGATACCACCCCCAACCCTCGACTTGGAACCATCCGTAAAGACCAGGAATATATCCTCTGATTGATCTAATACGACACTATCTAAGGATGCACCCGACAGATCTACTCTGAAATCCCTTTCGACCATTGGGGCCGGTGAGCAGTAGTCTGTTCGATCTGGAAAGTCAGCCAGTCTTCCTATTATCGATGCATGCCCTGAGACAGCATCCCTCCACATGCCACCTGATTTTAACCGTGTTGCCGAATTCATAGCAGTTTCCTTGACCATGAGATCGGCTGGTAACCAGTGTAGCATAGTAAAGAGTGCCTTAGATGGTGTTGAGCTGGTTGCTCCAGTTACCATCAAGGCCGATGTACGCAAAATCCTTTCAAAGATCTTGCAATAGGTGGATTTTTCCAACGCCTTCCACCATACAAGCGACCCATACACCAGTATGGGCCTCACTACCGCGCCGAAAAGCCAATAGAAGTTTCTGGGGCTTATTCCCCAGTTCCTACCAATGACTCTTCGACATAGATATAAGGCAACAGCTGCCTTACCGGCTCTTTCCCTAACATTCCGTTGCCATGTAAGCTTCGAATCGAGATAAGTGCCAAGATATTTCGCAACCTCTTTAAGTCCGAGTTCAATCCCGTTTAAATTTGGTGGTCTGAACATCGGAGGCTTGTATTTCCGAGTAAAGAGAACAAGCTCCGTTTTCTGCGGATTAACACTAAGACCACTGTTGGTGCTCCACCCACTTATGATCGTCAGTGCCATCTGCATCTGTTGCGAGAGGATTTCAGGATACTTTCCCGAAACCGCTACAGCAATATCGTCAGCATATGCGACAGTCTTAAACATTTTGGAGTCTAGCTCCATCAATAACGAGCTAAGGGCAATATTCCACAAAAGTGGAGAGAGAACGCCTCCCTGTGGAGTGCCCCTGCTTACCACTATGCAGACGGTGGCCTGCCCCATACTAGAAGTTATGACCCTGTTTGTCAGCAAGTTCCGTACGAAGCTTACAGCCGACCGATCCAGAATATCCAGTCCGCTTAGAGCCCTAATTATAGCTCCTGATTCGACATTATTGAACGCACCTTCTATATCTAGAAAGGCAACCAGTGTATACTCACCCTGTTCCAGATTTCTTTCTATGAAGCCCACAAGAGAGTGCAGTGCAGTCTCAACACTCTTGCCCTTAGTGTAGGCATGCTGAGAGTTGGACCATTGATTTCGACTAATAGACGCTCTTAGTTGCAGATCTATGATCCGTTCTAGAGTCTTCAAGAGAAAGGATGACAGACTTATAGGTCTGAAATCCTTCGGAGTGGTGTGCGAAGTCTTCCCTCCTTTCGGAATAAAGACCACTGAACACCTTCGCCACGATGTCGGTACGTAGGACCATCTGACACAGGCCCTGTATATCCCTAACAGCCATGGCATTACAATCTCGGCATTCCTTTGCAAGTCCGCAGGTATGACACCATCTGGACCCGGTGCCTTGAATGGATCGAAGCTATTCATCGCCCAGAGGATCTTGTTTCTGTCAATGTGTAACAGATCGCCCGCATGGCCATACCGTTCCTCGTTGATGGACTCCTCCTCATTGGGAGAACATCCCGGGAAGTGAGCATCCATGAGTGCCTCAAGGGTCTCATGGGTGCTGGTCGTCCAACTACCATTTTGTTTCTTCACGAAACTCGGAATGTTCTTCGTAGTTGATAAAATCTTGCGAAGCCTGCTGGTCTCAGAGACCCCCTCCACTCCACTGCAGAAAGGTCTCCAGGACTTTCTCTTCGCACTTCTGATCAGATTTTTGAATCTGTTTACTGAAGCTTTGTACTGAGACCAGTTTCCCAACATTTTTGCTTCATTAAATAAACTTCGCGACTCTCTACGAGCTCTCGCTATATCCACATTCCACCAAGGTGGCTTACTCCTACCTCGGTAGACACTAGGTCTGCAAGACTCAGTCGTGGCCGTCTCAAGAGATCCGGTCAAGAGATCCACAGCCGATTCAATGTCCATGCAGTTTCTTATCACCGGAGGTTCCGGGAGGAGATTTGATAGCAGTCTACTATGCATCTCCCAATCCGTTTTCCTCCTGTTTCTTCTGGACGTTAAGCCAACCACCTGAATTCCTATCTCAAATTCAATGTACCTGTGGTCAGAGAATGAGCAGTCACTAGACACCTTCCATTTCCTGACCATATCAGAGAGCCTAGCACTTGCTAGCGTAATATCAAGAACCTCACTTCTATTTGCAACAACAAAAGTGGGTTCGGATCCAACATTCATAACATCTAAGTCACTACAGAGAATAAAGTCAAACATTAACTCACCCCTTGTGTTCGTATCCGAGCTTCCCCATACCTCATGATGAGCGTTGGCGTCTGCTCCAATAACAACTGGCAGATTGTTTCGTCTGGCCATGCGGATTATATCCCGAACCATGGATGGTGGTGGTTCACATTCATGAGCCATGTAGCTGGAGACAATGACAAAAGTACCATCACACGTCTCCCACGCTACCGCTACTGTATCTCCATCGCTGTAATCAGACAAAATGAAGACATTCAAATCGCTTCTAGCCAATATACAAGATCTGATATTACCATGGCCATTCTTGTATATCAGCTTATAGCCGTTATTTGCTAGTCCATGGATTTCGCCTCCGTGAAGCCAGGGTTCCTGGACTAGGACCAGCTCCTCTTTCTTCTCTGCCATTCGGAGGAGCAGTGCAGCCGAAGCTGCTTTCGAATGGTGAAGGTTAATCTGGGTAACCTTCACCATTTTCATTCGTGGCTTCAACGATTGTGACGTTGACATCCTTTTGGTCATCCTGATCAGATTCCAAGAGGGTGTCCTCGTCAATTGCTTCGTCAGCATGCCCGAAAAACTCCCCCACCAACTCAGAGTTGGATAGGGTGTCCTCGTGCGATGCTAGACTAGCAGTCTCCTCATCCACGGACATAGCATCCCCTTGCGTTGCCTCCACCAACGCTGTGTTATCTGGTGCCATTGGTACCACTGTCTTGCACGCTTCCACAGCCAACTTAGGGTCACATATCTCCTGCACCAGCCGCCCTTTGTCGTCGCCCCGGTACACGCGAAGGAAAACTACGTCAAAGCAGAAGTATATTTTCCCTCGCCTGGCTCAGAGCGGCTCTAATGACTCCTGGTTCAGCAGAATGGTAACCATCCTGTGATTCCCTGTTGGGCCGGAGACCCTGACCACTTTCCAATCGTGGGTAGGTAAGTCAGGGTTACCCCCACTCAGGAAGTCCAGGATCTCCACCGGGTCCTGGAAACTGTTCGGGATCTTGACTAGGGCTCTAGGTCGACGAGGTATCTCTGAAAGAGGTACCACGTCGAGTCTAGCACCCTCCCATAGTTCATCCATAAGAGCGATCCCCCGTTTAAGAAACAGAGCCGATCGCTCATCTGCACAAGCCATGAGCTTTACCCTCCTACGGTGCCATCCAGCCTCCTCTATCCTGGGATAAGGGCCAGGAAAGTCCTTGATGACCTTCCTAAACATCTCAGCCCCTAACTTTTGCTTCACCATAACCCAGTTAGACGGGGTTATGGCGAGATCAGAGTTGCCTCCTATGACAGCCATCATCAGTTGGTCTTTTGCGACTTCACTGTATGATCGCTCCATCGATCGTTGAGGTCTTAGGCGCTTTTTCCCGGGCTGCTGAGCAGTCTCCTCCTCTGAGCGTTGCCGTTTAGGCGCATCCTTTGATGTGGGGGGAGACTGACCTTTCGGCTCTGCTAGCACAGACTCTGCCCATTCCATACGGGATTTCTCCTCAGCCGTTAAGGCATCTGCTGGTTTCCCTGCCAGCTTCTTTAAAACTCTATCGGCGGCTCGCCGCCTCAAGAAGGCTCGTCTCGCGGGGGTTATGTGCCTTTGAGAATTATTCGGTACAGGTGCAGCTTGGGAACCCGAAGACAAGTTCACAGTTCCCTCATTGCTTCCTGTACTTGCATTTTTGGCTTGGGAACCCGAAAGCTGGTTCGCAGTTTCCTTGCCAAAATTTTTACCACCCGCTTGGGAGCCTGAAGACTTGTTCACAGCTCCCTTACTGGTGGTGGGCTTCGGTGACTCGAGAGCTTGCTCGCAGTCATCTTGTCCACAATAGGCACTTGGCTGGCCACTGTGCTAAATGTAGCAGCTGTGGTTGCCGAAGCAGGGATTTTTGCCGTGGAGGCACGAGCCATTGCAGCTTTTGAGGTGCTTGGAGTGAAGTTCACAAGCACCTCACTGCGTTTTACGCCATCCACATTCAAGGAGGCCGTCGCGAATTTGGAGCCTTTGGGTTTCCCCACGACCCCTCCTGCTGGTGTATTAGCCGTTCTCTCGTCCATTCCCCCTTTTTAGAATTGTCCATTGCCGTTCGCCTTTCCGTCGTCTGGTCCGAGTCTTGTTTTTTGAGTTTTATGTTTTCATGTTTTAATTTTTCATGTTGGTCCCACGAGTGTAGGGGATAGGGAGTGCCTTCACGTCATAGCCCCCGGTGACGTGAAGAGGGCGTCGTCTACTTGCTGAGGTGCCCAGGTATCAGCAAGGCTCCGTACTAATACAGTCTCATAACCCCCGACTGCAAAGAGAACAGACAGGCACGGGTCGCATAACACCTCTGTTTGGGGGTGAATAACCCTTAGTATACAGACTTTAACAACACCAGCCTTCCCCTCAGGAATCAAATCATGAGGAGTAAGAGAGTTCCTCTGGTTTGATCCCTCAGCAGTAGGTAGGTATCTCAGCTTGCACTTAAGCCCGTACACCACGACAAGGTAGTTATCCACGGTACGGGTAGTTATCCAAGGTACAAGCACTAGCATACCAAAAAAAAAAAATACTCGAGTGTTGTTGGTAGAAAAATAACTGCATACTGTCAAATTCTTCTCTCATTTGTTTTGTCAAACTGGTTTGTGAGTGTATACAAAAAACGAAATTACACAAATTTCGTAAAATAAATTTATTTAAACCACTTAAAAATTATTACTTTACTTTTTTATGGAATAAAAGAAGCAAAATCGCTGGCTTATTTTACTTTTTCTTCAATAGTAGCTACAAAATCACTTGCGCATTTCTTAGAAATCAGAGCACGGCTTGTAAACAAACTTTTGACACTAAGCAGTTAATAAACAACGAGCAGCTGTTTTAGTGATTTTTCCTGTTTAATCTGCCTTGATTAGCAGTTAGCTTGCAAGAACAATCTCTACTACTATGTGTAGTGTATAGAATCCATAAAAAGCTTGCTGGAGGAAGAAGATCATGAAGACATCATTTTGGACACAACTCCTTTTTTAATGATTTTGAATGTCAAAATTTATAGTGATGCCACTACAATTTTGTAATATTTTTAGTGATGACACTAAAATAATCGAAAGATGTTGAGTGGAACAAAATGAGTTAGGAACATTTTATAAAGATGTTGGTTTTTAGCCCTGTATATTTCTTATGGGGAAATTTCAACATCATCGCAAATTGATGGTAGATGTTAGATGTTGATAAGTGTGAAAAGGCTATTATTGCGAATTGTATAAGACTTTCATTAAGGGTTATTTCAATTCTGTTTTGCTTGTATCTTTTCAACAAATTTCGCTAGACACATGGAGATTTCACTTCAATATAAAGTTCTGTTAGTAGAATATTGTAGCGCATATAGCTCGCTTTAAGTTGTGATCTCGTTTAGTTACGCAAACAACAGGCAATTATTAAGCGGCTTTAATTTCTCTTAATATGTGTTCATTGCTTCAAAGTTTATTTTCACCCGCAGATTACCAGCATTTCAAAATGTTATAGCTGGTACTAATTTTGATTTTTATCTGTGATGCAACTTAAGTTTCAATACAGCTATTTTCTATTGAAATGTAATTCTTATTCAAAAAGTTTTTCAGCGTTTGATTATGCAGAACTGGAGAGTTGTAGCAAGAAATCTCCTCATGTATAGATATCACAGTTTGTTCATCTAACAATTCATTTACTCTTTACAACCCATGCTTGCACTTAATGTCATTAAACGTATGATTTTAGGGTGTTAATTTGTATTCATAAACAAAAAAGTTACATGGGTTTTAAAAGAATAATATGCAATGATTAAACTTTTGGTTTTGCACTACATATGTATAGGTTATTCGGTTGCAATTACTCATGGATTTATTTTCCCAACGATTTTTTTCCTTCCATACAAATCGACCCACATAGAAATTCGCAAAAACTTTACACAACACAAAATATATACTCAAAATGACGGAATGAAGGAACGATTTAGTCAGTTGTAAGCTGGATCTCTGGAGCAAAACCACAAAAATTTGCAAAAAAAAAAAAAAAACCCCTGCAAATTCCAAAAATTGATCTAAAATCGTTTATGAAGGGTTTCCGCATGCATGAATGCGCTTGAATAGATTTTTGGTGTTGGGCAAATTTTTTTTCATTTCTGGTCAATTGTGCTCTTTGCAACTGTCTAAATCGCTTGTAAGCCATTTTGAATATACAGTTGAACCTAGGTTATTAGGTCGTCTATTAACCGGCATGCTGCTTGGTTTATTTTATACCCTTTATTATCCGTGCATTGTTTTTCCATCTCTATTAACCGTGCAGTATAGAAATTTTTTTATCGTCATTCCTTAGTTCAAATTTGGTGGGAACCACAATAAAAATGTGCCTGTTAAACTGTTGTCTGAAAAATTTAGGGTTGGTAAGCAAACTGTTCGCGATTTTGTGAAAATTAAAGAAAAGATTTTACTGTATGGTTCCAAAAGTGATTCAATCGATGGGTTGAGGGATAGTAGATATACACTTAAAACCTCTGAAAATCCAAAAGTAGATTCCGCAACAAGTGAATGGAAAGATTTAAGAGAACTCCGATAGCAACCCTGCAAAAACACTACCAGCTAAATGCCCGGTCATTTAACTGGTAGTGCTGACTGATATATCGGTTAGGGCTTCTACCCAGTAAGAAAAGTACCGGTCAAATAACACGTTAAATAACAAGTACTCATAACCAAAGTATAGGTTAGAAATTCTAAAACTTTCAATTATTTTGTACAGGCCTTTGGAAAAAAAACTAACGCATTCT
Source organism: Sturmia bella (assembly GCA_963662145.1). NCBI lineage: Eukaryota > Metazoa > Arthropoda > Insecta > Diptera > Tachinidae > Sturmia > Sturmia bella. The sequence goes on from OY759172.1 coordinate 36,568,878, forward strand.
CTTCTGTACGTGTGAACTGATATCTCTTTCTTCTACATTATTGTTTAGAACAGAGAACACTACCGTGTATATAACCGGTTAGTTAACGGTAGCGATAACCGGTAGTATTATGCTATAAATAACTTGTTAGCTAACCATTACTAATATTGGTTAGTACTACTGGTAGTATTCAGTTATTGTATTCATTAAAATTGGTTATTGCTACTGTATGTATTAAGAAAAGCTCGTTTTAATGTTTTTAATTCATTTTATTTTAAGAAAAAAAAGAACAATATCTTAAAAAAATACTATGTATATTAAATAAAAATAAATAAATATAAAAAATCTCCACATGGAACATATTGAATCGGAACGTTTCGTTTTTGGGTGCCCTTTTAGCGCAAAGGGGCAAGTTAGGAACTCCCATTCCCTTTAAAGTTTGCCACAAGTCTGTCACAGTATTTGCCATGGCTTGAGCTTGTTTATATTTTGTTTAACATTCCCTATTCTTCAATATTTTGTGAATTTTCACTATCGGACGGACAACTCTCTGCAGTTTCTGCTCTATCAAGAATTGCAAATTTTAAATTCTTTTTTTTTTCAATGCTTAAAGCATTTTGTTTCGATTTTTACTTATACTTTATTTATTATTATTTATGTTTTTATCCATATTTTTTTTTAACTTTGGTTTTTTATTTATTTTTACGCGCGCGCGCGTCTTCAATTTCTTTGCCGTTCATATCAGTTGTGACATCTAAAATGATGAAAAAAGTAAGGTATAGCACGCTTCTTTAATCAAAAAGGCTGTTTCTTTCTAACTTAAGGCACTTCTGGAATATAAGTGTGCGTATGTATGTGTTGAAATTTTAAAATCTTTCAATGTATTGGTGTATCGGTTAGGTACCCTGCCAGCAAATTGGTAGTCGACTACAAATAAAATCGACTTATAGTTCATCCCTGTCGGACATTGAGTAGTCGACTACTAAAATAATTAACTTTACGTTAACTTTTATGGACTAGCTTCAAAATAGCTACAATACAATCGATTTGTATTCCCTTTTTGTGTACTGGCTATAAGCTAGCTGAAACGTAGTGCAGACTTAACCCAAAATTCAAATAATAACATACACACATACACGGTAAATAACTCTTTAATTAAATTGCCTATTGTTCGATTCCCACCAGAGGCTAACAAAAAAAAAAAAGAAAGAGTGTAGGATGAAATTTAATTTAATAAAATATAATATTACCACCGAAAAATGTAAAATCAGCCTTGATTTGTACATTTTTTTCTGTGGGTACTGACTTTTAAGTAGCTAACTTTAAGTTAGTTGAAAAGTAATGCAACGTCGGACAATTGACTACCTCCTAGGACATCGTAATGTCAGTCATCTCCATTAAAAATAATCTAAGTGTCAACCACCACCAGCTGTAAAAAAGTTAGCTTATAATTCATTACTAGTTGATTGAGTTGCCGGCAGGGTAGGTTTTACTTTTACAGAGCAAAATGAAAAACCTAGCCGAAACTCTTGTGTACATGTGATTTTGTATCTCTGTTTATCTAATTAATTTCAGATAACTACGTAATATATAACTGTGCTGCTTACTCTGCTTAGTTTTATAGGTCAATGATAACCAATATATTGGTTAGTTCTAACCAGTCATTAATAACGTAAATATCGGTTAGTTCTAAGTTACAACTAATTAGATAGAACTTCTAACCAATTAGTTATAACGTAAGCTCAAGTTTTTGTTTTTCAGTTTTAAATTGAAATCTTAATTCAAAAAGTCAATCATTAGCTCTGTTTCTTTACTCTACTTTGGGATCCCAATTTGCTCGAAAAGCGTTCCCGTACTTTAAGATTGGTCAAATGAGAGTATTTGTGAGAGAACATTATGCTTTTTCTTCTTGTTCGAAACAGCCCGTACTTTTTTTTCTTCGCGCTAGTTTGGGCAAGTAGTTCAGCTGTCATCTGTTTCAGAGAATAAATAATTACATAGAAGAAATAAATGTTTTGCGAAAACGAAAAGAAAAATTGGTGTGAAAAAATATGTTGAAGCATTTTGTAAAAATTTTTGATTGGTATACTTATATTTACATACATATGTATATTTACAAATTCATTTATGTCGTTATATGAATTTGTGAGTTGTGGTCGTAAAAATTTTATGCATTTCATTCCTTTTAATTTTTTTGAAGAACACTGTTTTTACACAAATAAAATACATTTTTTTTTATAAATTGAGCTGTCAGAACCTGACGTTTTCTTTTGTGGTCAAATATTTGTTTATATTCGTTCCCGTACTTTTGTGCATTTTTGTCTCTTATTGAGAGAAATTATAGTTTACTCTTATTTTACCGAACTTTGCCCAAAAAAGTAAAGAAACAGAGATATTATAGTTCTGCAGCTAAAAATAAATAATTTAAAACAAAAATCAACGTAAGAAGTAAAAAAAAAGAAACAAAAGAAAATAATGCCTATTACAAAAGAACCAATAATATTAAAATTAAAAAATTAATAATTCAAAATAAACGGAAATAGTTCATCAAAAATGCTTATCACAAAAACATAATATTAAATACATATTTTCGCAGTTGCTTATCGAAATCAAACGCAGACAATTTTTGGATAACGTCTGAAATTTTGAAGAAAATAAAAAACATGAAAATATATTTTTATATTATAGAAAAGCATACGTACCTTACCAAAACATGGATGTAGATCGCAAAACTTCGTAACGCCTGTTTTTCCCATCTCCGCTCGTTCAGCAGGTCGTCTGTAAACAGGCTATGCCCAGTAAGAACAGTACGGGTCAAATAACGCGTTAAATAACAAGTACTCATAACCATAGTATAGGTTAGAAATTCTAAAACTTTCAATTATATTGTACAGGCCTTTGGGAAAAAGCTAACGTTATTATATATAAAAATATTTATCAAAAAGAAAAACAAAATAACGTAAATCACAAAAGCATTAAGGTCTATTTTTAGATCTAAAGTAATAAATTTCAATTGGCTCTTATAGCGAATAAATAATTAAGTTCATTTTTGAGTGAATCAATTTTGTAAAAAATTTTACGTTTTGGTCGTTTCTTTTCGTAAAAAGAATTAGGGAAAATATCTATATAAGATATTACCGCAGCAACGGAAAGAATAATTGTAAATTTTGTTTCCGTAGTCGCGGAACGGAATCAATTTTTCTTTTATTCGGCGGCTACAAAAACAGTACGAGTTGATATTTTCAGGCGGTAATTAGATTTAAAATCCAAACTTAGTAGTTAAAGGATCTGTGTCACATTCAATATCGCAAGAAGAGAAGTCTCCCTCGTCTTTGCTTTCTGAACAAGCCACTGAGTTGACAAACCACGAAAGCTCTTCTTCTGCTTGAAGTCCGAGTGCCCTTTGAAAAGCTGACTACAAAAAGCCATCAAAAATGTTGCTATGTAATTTCGTATGTAAGTAATATCAATTACTAGCCTCTAGTGTTTCTTCAAAGAATCATACAGAATTATAACAAAACTTCATACAAGAATAACAAATACTAAAGTTTAAAAACTCTACTCTTTAATACTCTACAGAACTAAATTGGAAAACTTTCTGTAAGCTTCGAAATAAGGCCAAGAACATAATTCGGAAAGAGAGAAGAATATTTTTTTCTAAAAAGTTTAGCTTCTGGAGGCTTATAAGGGACTTATAAGGTTGTACTGGTACTGATGCTCATTGTATAGAACTTGACCCAGATGAAATAAACCGATATTTTGTAGGTGCTACTGCTCCCCCCTCTTATAATTTTGAAACAAATGACCTAGAAAATCATATTAACTCCTTCTCCTTTTCCTGCATAGCTGAGAATGAATTTTTGAAACATTGAACAAAGTGAGTTCTAAAAACAATATTTCCCTGGCTGTCCCATATAATTCTTCATCTTATAAATTCTATATTGATGACGTCTACGTTTCCCTCCTTGTGGAAAACTGCACACATAGTTCCTTTGCCTAAAATCAGAAATGTAAATGGGCCCGTGGATCTGAGACCTATTTCCATACTCCCCGCCCTGTCCAAAGTAGTTGAGAATGTTTTGAAAAATCAAATGCTACCTGCAATTTCTAATAAGTTATCAAAATCACAATTTGCTTTTCAGACTGGTCTAAATACCATCTCTCTCTATTCTTGTGCCTAGCTGATTCTAATAGAAGTAATAAAAATATGAATAACAAGTAAGAGTGCTATATTCGGCTGGGCCGAATCTTAAATACCCTTCACAATGGTACATACATTCTGATTGATTTTTGGTGCGAAAAGTTGTTTTATTTGGATTTTAAAGCCGATTTCTTGAAATATCGGGAGACGCTATATCTGGGGTATATATGGGCCGATTTTTTCTGAATTTCAATATCAGATCCACTACCGGGATTTAACACAGGCTGCAAAACTTTTATTTAAATAATTCCTAATATGCTCAAGTTCAACCACTGGGTGACACCAATTCTTTTTAATATCAATGAAATAAAGAAAAGCAAAATGTATTTCTTAATTATTTATCAGTTAACTTTATAGTAAAATTTATCTAACAAAAAATTGCATATAATTGCATTATTTTTGAATTATAATGCTAAACATTGCCATTAAGTGTGATTTTCTTTTCAATTTACTTACGTATGTGGGTACATGCATACGTATGTATGTATGTATCTATAATAGAAAACTCTAAAATAAATTCTTTATTATTGAATATTTTCAGTGTGTTCCATAAAACAATGATTATATACATACATATATACATACATACATATTTACATTGCTTGCTTTTACAAAATTATTTTTTTTCTTGTGCACGTTTTTGATGATCTATTGCGTATCATCATACACATGTGTGTGTGTATGTACATATGTAAGTACGTAGGGAAACCCAAAATGATTTTTTGTGTGAATGAATTTGAAGACGCAATTGTTTAAAAGAATTTCATTGCGTACCCTTTTTTCAACAATTCTTTATATCACTTTCATTTTCAAGCTCGTGTATACATATGTACATACATACACATTTTTACACCAAAGCAAAAAAATTGTTTATGATAACATACTTGCACGCATACATACATACATATGTAGATACATACATACCTACATACATACAAACGTATCTACATACATACATACATACATACATACATTCATACATGATCGCAAATATTTTCGAATTTTGCTTTTAAACATTATATACATATGTATGTATGTACCATTATGATCGATTTTTGGTACCAAAAGTTGGGTGCATATGGGCCGATGTCCAAAAATTTTCTAATTTTGCCCCTAAACAGCCTGTATGTACCATTCCGACAAATTTTTAGTGCAAAAAACTGTTTCGTTTAGCTTCCAGGCCCGACTTCTTGAGATATCGGGAGGCGCTATATCTCGAACATATATGGGCCGATGACAAAACGATTTCCATTTTTGCTTCTGACTAACCTATATGTATCATTCTGATTGATTTTTGGTGCCAAAAGTTGTTTTATTTAGCTTATAGAGCCGATTTCTTGAAAAATCGGGAGACGCTATATCTCAGGTATATATAGACCGATTACAGACATTTTCAAATTTTGCTTTTAAACACCTTATATGTACCATTCTGATCGATTTTTGGTACCAAAAGTTGTTTTATTTGGCTTTTAGAGCCGACTTCTTGAGAAAACGGGAGGCGCTATATCTCGAGTGTATATGGGCCGATGTGGAAAAATTTTCCACTTTTGCCTCTAAATAGCCTATATATACCATTCTGATTGATCTTCGGTGCCAAAAGTTGTCTTATTTGGCTTATAAAGCCGATTTCTTTAAAAATCGGGAGACGCTATATCTCGGATATATATGGGCCGATTTCAAAAATTCCTTCTTTTCTAGGATTTAATGGGCACTAAAAATGATATGGTTTAGTTTTTAAGACAAAATTTTTTTTTAAAAATCTGAATACAAAAATTGCACAAAATACCCCTCAAAACCCGGTTTTTTGAATATATCTCGCCTATCCGTGGACCTATCTTACTGAATTTCAATAGCAGACCCACTACCGGGGTTTCACACGTTTTAGCGAAAGAATGAGGTTTCTATCTCAAACCGTTTTCTCAGAAACGGTATTTCAACGACTACAGACGGACAGACGGACATCGCTCAATCGTAATCGCTATTGATGCTGATCCAGAATATATATACTTTATGGGGTCTTAGATGGATATTTCAATGCGTTACAAACGGAATCACAAACTTATATATACCCTTACACATTTATGTGAAGGGTATAAAAATAGTGTCTTAATATCCATGGATTTGTCGAAAGCATTTAACTCCATTAACTTCGATAGACTGATTTCTAAACTGTCGACAGAATTCTAGTTCTCCAGAATTGCTTGTAGACTGTTGATGTCTGCACACAATTTGTTGCCGTTTCTGGTTTAAATTCTGAAGTACTCCCTCTCCACTCTGGTGTTCCACAAGGCTCGGTGTTAGGGCCACTTCTATTAATTCTTTATGTTAATGACCTTGTTAGTGATGATGTTTTTCTTTTATTTCATGGAGATAGTGGGTCTGACCGAGTTTTAGAGCGTAACATAAACTCTTGTCTAGATCGTCTTCTCCGTTGGACAAATGAAAAGTTCTTATCAATAAATCCATCCAAAACCAAGGCTATTTTTTTGGCCATAATTCCCGTATTACTTCCTTTCCTAGAATATCTTTTGGCAGCCATGTACTGCAATTTGTTGACCATCATAAGTGTCTAGGCGTGGTTCTTGATTATAAACTATCGTTCAGTAATCATATCGACGTCCTATCTGGTAGAATTTGGAGCTCTCTTCGGAGAATCTACAATACACACATCTGCTTACCCTGGCTTGGGCCACGCTGATGTCACAAATTACCTACGGAATGGAGGTTATATCAGGTACTTCTGCGTACCTATTGATTATAATAAAACGTTTAGTAAATGCCATTGTAAGGTTTATTTATAACGTCCGTCGGAGAGATCATTTATCACCATTTGTAAAAAAAATTCTTAGGATGTACCTTTGATAATTTTGTATGGGTTCGGAATTTGCTTATGATGCATAAGGTGATCAAAAGCAAGAAACCAGAAATTCTTTATAATATCTTCCACTTATCACCTTGTCTTAGGAATCCACATTTTATTTATCGCAGAATTTTCAAATTTTCTAAATCATTCCTAGTTAGGGTTATAGGATATTGGAACCGCTTGCCGCTGGAATTACGCATTTTTACGCAAAACCAATAATGTTCTTAAGCTAAAATTAAACAAGTATTTTTCTCAGGTTAGATAGAAAAAAAACCCCAACTCGACACTACTGCTTATTTATATTTTTCTCCTGTCCCTCACTGGACCACTTATATTTATTATACATATAAGTTGTTTGATCATTATTTTTTTATGCCTAGCGGAGGTGTAGAGGTTTAGTGTAGATAATGTTGCCGTTATATACATTTGGAAACAAAGTGTTATTAATGAATTATAAGATTGCGTGAATTTATAGTATTTTAATTAAATAAAAAAAATGTATTTTAGTTAGTTTATATAAGTTATTTTTGTCGTTATGGACCACCATAGGAAATAGAAAATTTCAGATTTTTTTCTCACAAAAATATTTTTATTAAACAATCTTAGCACAATGTTTCCATTTTTCTTAAATAATGAAGAACTTTTAATCTTTCTACTATGTAGAACTTATGTTAATTTTCAGTTTAATGTTTTTAATATTAAATATAATGTTTTCATTTTTTTCTTACAAAACTATTTTTTAATTAATTAATCTTAGCACAATGTCTCGTTTGTCTTGACAAAGGGAAACTTTTAATCTTTCTACTATGTAGAACTTGTATTAATTTCCAGTTTAATGTTTTTTATAAGCTATATAATGTTTTCATCTTTTTTTACAAAAATAATTTTAATTAATTTAATTTTTTAATTCTATGGTGAACGCCTGTAAACGTCCCTAAAGGAACGGAGTACAGATCGTACTGAATTTAGCTTTTACAATCAAAAATATGAAATCAAAATTCTTACTACTAATCGACAGAAAGAAAAATCAAAAAGAAAACAAATTTACAATTACTTTGCATAGTGACAAAGAAAAAGAGAGAAAAATAATATTTTACAATCTCCTTCGCAGAAAGAGGGGAAGATCAATTAAATAATTTTACAATTTATATGAATAACGGTAAAGGGACATGAATGAATGAAAAGATGAATAAGAAATTTACAATTGCTTAGTAACATGAAAGAATGAAAAGATCAATGAGAAATTTACAATAGCTTAGTAACAATTAAAAGTATGAATGAAAAAGGATTGAAAAAATATTTTACTTCAAAACGTTAAGCAAAAGAGAGTATGTCAATTCTCTGACAAAAATATAAGCAAAAATTCCTTTATTAACCCGTTCGTTAACTTATATATTAGCTTATACCATAATTTACTCGAGTATTAATAAACTATGTAATATATTTATTTGGCCTAAACGGCTTGTTATATTACAAATGGAATGAATAAATAAAATTAAATAAATACTTACATATGTATGTTTTATATACTTTACTAATAATGGTAATATTTTGTTAGTGATTTAATTGGGCTTTCTAGTTCAATTTTTACTTTCTCAAAATTGAGAAAGATTTTTTGTGATAAAATTGGAATGATCAATATTTTTAAAGAAGACAAGAAAAGCAAAGTTAAAGACTTACTGGTTGGGGTACATACCATGGCTGTCTCACGACCTCCACGTCGCTCATTTGCTTCGAACTCTGACCATGACTAATTGTGCACTGTTTCTAAGCAGCAGCTCATATCCATCCTACCACCTGGGCTCTCCATCACTGACTGTCTGTATATAATTTTATTGATCAACTTTCCACTTTTTAACTGTGTTTTTCTCTCGATTGGAATATATTATACAGTCGAACTTCCTTATAGTGAGCTTCTATACAATGTAGTTCTCCTTATTATGAGCTAAAATCAAGTACACAGTTTTTTCGTTCCACTTTGAATGTACATACATATTTTGATCTCCGTATAATGAATTTCCATACAGTGAATTTTTCTATACAATGAACAAAATTTTGGAAACAAATATACATTTTATGTGTGTTTTTGTCTCCATATAGTGAACTATTTTTACCAGCTTTATTTTACACTTGTTAGCAACACTATTTATAAAGAAAATAATATGTATATAATTTTGGGAATCCCAAATTAATGAAAATGAAAACAAAAAAGTTTATGATTTGACTTTTAACATCAGTTGACCGAGTTCAGTGAACGAAAATGATGCACCGGAGTAGTATTTTTCATGAAAAAAAGTTATTTGTAATTAATAGAGTTGAAGAAAAGACATCAAAGAAAAAATATATAGCTAAAGAGTTTGGAATTCTTCTCAGTACTTTATCAAAAAATTTAAAAAGCAAGTCAGTTATTCAGTTAAGCAATATGCGTAAGAGACTTCTTACTTGTCTTTTCGAAGACATTTACGAAGCAATGCTCAACTGGGTTACGGCCACTTGTTCTAAGAATCTTTCCGTATCTGGAGCAGGAGTGTTTTCAGAAAACGTAAAATTTTGGAAAGAAAAACGTCAAAAACAAATTCGTTAAACGTAAAAAAACATAATTTATAAAAATGTACGAATAAACTCAAAATTAATTAATTTTATTTAATAATATCTTTTGTACAAAAAACAATTCAACATGCATTTTACTATAAGAAAAGAAGTACAATTGTATATAGTACATATGTCCGTATTATAAACATTTTATACTAATATTATTCATAAAAAATTCATTGCTTTATGCCTTTTAATTAAACTTTTTGTAATTTTCACATTAGCAAAAAAAAATCCCTTAGTTCTTAGCAAAAAAAAAAAAAATCCCTTCAATTGTTTTTGTCCCCAAGGAATTTCTAACTTTAGTTTTGTTTACTAAAAATTCGTTCAAATCTTTTCTTTATTTGACAGCATAACTCAATATAGAATTCAATACAATTATCTACAAGTTGGTTATAAATTTCAACGTCAATTCTATACTGCGACATTTTTTCTTTTACGTGAACACCAAGATAAACTTCATCTCTTGGTAAAAAATTTTTGCTTTCACAAAACTTTCTGTCATCCCTGGTGTATGGATATAATTTATCATTATTTCTTAAACAAGATAAACGCAGTACTACACTTAATAAAGTTGTGTTATCTGACTGCCATACAAATTCAAATTTTATATAGAGTTTGACAGACATATTATGTACATATATAGTTCATAGTGATACTACTCACTTCTTATTAACTGTATGTTATGCTTGTTGTAAGCGATGGTAAGAATGTCTCTTTCTTTCTTTCTTTTTTCTTGACTGAATTAAAGTAAAAACATTTTTTTTAAGTTTTCTTTCAATTACTTTCTCGTAGTTGCCATAAATTTAAAAAGGAGCGAAGTCAGAAAAACGTCAAAATACAAGAGCTTCTGTGAAGAAAAACATCAAGCTTCTTTTTTTTTTATCAAAGTTACGTCAAAATGACGTAAAATCGTCACATCTAACACCCCTGATCTGGAGTATTATTGACAAAGCAAAATGTAGTTCAAGCAAAAATACCTGATTATTTTAAATAAATAAAAAATTAAAAATAAATATTCCTGTATAATGAAGTTTCTATATAGTGAAATAATTTTCTGTCCCCGTGGAGATTCACTATTTCAATTTGGATAATTTGGTTTTCAATTTGGATAATTACTTCAGTGTTCTTATGTTAGCTGAAGCAATTTATTTAACGTGTAATGTTCTTAAATATGTGAATTACAACGTTATTTTCCTTAACTTATGTATGTTCGTAAGAGTTAGTACAGTGTTCTTATGTTGACTGCCATTATTTACGATATATTTTTTAACTTACAAAATCATAAACATTGCTGGCTCGGATGGTTTGCTATTTTCCTTTTCGACCAGTACTCAGGGGCAAGATCCGTCGCCTAATGCCAGGAGTGCGTTTAGTTCATGGTTGTAGGACTTCCAGATTCTTAGTTCTATTCTTTCTCCAGAGTTTTTACAGGGGCCAAATCGTAGCATTCGTGATCGAACGAATACCGTCGTTTATGCTGTGTGTTTGTGGTTTATTTTGTTTTTGTTTTACATAATTTTTGTTCGATAGTTCATTCGATGTCGAATGCGACGATTCCCCCACCGGATTCCGGTTGCCTTCCAGGATTCCTCTTGCTCAGGATTTCGAAAATTTTCCAGGTTTTTAGTACTTTTTCACGAATTCTCCAGGATTTGGCTGCCTTTTATTTCCAAGACTTAAAAAGTTTCGGTTGTTTCTTTCCGCAGGATTTCAGGGTTTTTTTCCTTATTTCAGAAAATATCCAGTTGCTCGGGTTTTTCCAAAAATTCTGCAGGACCTCAACTGTTTTCCAAATGTTAACTTCAGAAAGTCTCCAGTTGCTCGGGCTTTTTCAGCTCGGGCTGTCTCCTTCTAAATTTTTAATTCAGAAATTTTTCAAGACCCTGCTCGGGCGCCACTTAACTAAGAATAAAACGCACATCTTCTAGTCCAAACTCACACTAACTTTATTTAAATTACTTTGATCTTTTATATTAAAATTTTGCTTATTAATACAAATTTTTCACTTAAATAATAATTAATTTTATTTCTGGTGTCTCGACCAATTCCGTTGGTTATTTGTGCGACTGGAAAGTATTGCAAGAAATACAATATTTGGTTTAAGGGAACAACAAAAGTAATTCGCTGAAAGTGCAACATTTAATTTACGGGAACAATAAATGAAAAGGTGTAATTTGTTTAGGTCCATGCTCGCTGGTTATGAAATATTGCAAGTACTGCAGTATTTAGTTTATGAAAATAACTAAAGTAATATTTTTTTAAATATTGTGAGAATTTGCTGAAAACGCTATATATTTACTTTATGGGAACAATAAATGAAAAAAACTTATTTGAATGAGCCAAATATGGGAATGTGTTAACTTACATATGTATAGTACTATCTTTTCGCAAATTTGCACCCTGCCGGCAACTCAGTTAACTAGTAATGAATTATAAGCTAATTTTTTACAGCTGGTGGTGGTTGACACTTAGATTATTTTTAATGGAGATGACTGTCTATTTTAACATTACGATGTCCTAGGAGGTAGTCAATTGTCCGACTGTACATTTAAAACGAATGCGACAATAGGCAATTTAATTAAAGAGCTATTTACCGTGTATGTGTGTGTATGTTATTATTTGAATTTTGGGTTAACTCTGCACTACGTTTAAGCTAGCTTATAGCCAGTACACAAAAAGTGAATTACAAATCGATTGTATTGTAGCTATTTTGAAGCTAGTCCATAAAAGTTAACGTAAAGTTAATTATTTTAGTAGTCGACTACTCAATGTCCGACAGGGATGAACTATAAGTCGATTTTATTTGTAGTCGACTACCAATTTGCTGGCAGGGCATGTACATATGTATATAAGTATGCATATTTGCAAATAATTATAGTGCTGCACAAACGAGTAAGTAGTCGACTACTTTTGGTACCAATCGTTAAACAAGTGTGTTTAGAAACAATTTTTTTTACGATTCAAAGTCTTGTATATATGTACATATATTTTTCGCAATAAAAATAGGTAAAACAATAAATTATTTTATATTCGAACAAAATGTTATATATGTAAGTAAATATGAACTTAATTATTTACTTGCTTTAAGAGCCAATTGAAATGTATTAATTCAGGTCCAAAAATTAACCTTTTCAAAAATGCTTACTGTCTTTTTCAGCTGTCTATATGCCGACGACATTTCGTTGGTGCTAATCAACTCATCAGTAGACTTGAAAAATTCTTAAAAGTTTGTTTGAAACTTAACTACAGTAAACATTTTAGAAAAGGTTAATTATTGGACCTGAATTAATATATATATACATATATATATATATATATATATATATATATATATATATATATATATATATATATATATATATATATATATATATATATATATATATATATATATATATATATATATATATATATATATATAATGTAAGTATATATATAATCAGTTTCTTATATACATATCATATATGCAGCACTAGGCACAAAATGAAAGTGAACATTGTATCGTATTGCCAACAATAAAGTACAAAAGTAATAAAAGAGTTTAATAGCTATTTCACCCGTATAATGTGTTTAGGAATTGCATTTTTTACGAGTTTCTTATATCACTGTTAGTGTATGACAAATATTACCAACTTATAAGCTGAAATAAGAAATTTTTATGAATTACACCGTTAATGTGTTGATTGACGCTAATATAAAAAAACATATTTTTTTTCCTTTCAAATATGAACTTAATTTTTTATTTGCGTTTAGATCCAATTGAAATGTATTAATTCAGGTCCAAAAATAGAAGAAAAAAAATTTTTACTATGTCAAAGGTTTGTTTGAACATTTCTGATTATCATTTTGTTCATGGGAATTATGGAATAAGTAGTGAAGTTTCAAACATTCTTTTAAGAATTTTTCGAGTCTACTGAAATGTTGACGGCATATAGACGGCTGAAAAGGACAGAAAATATTCGTAAGCTCTACTTTTGGACCTAAATTAATTTTATCCTTTCTCTTGCTTCTTTTTTTACTTACATTTCCTCATTTTTTGTTTATGTATGGAGCCGTAATGATTTTACGCTGCAAAAAAAGTAAATAGAACCAATTACATGAAAAAATTACTTCATGGGCTAAACTGGTGTCTACTTTCAATATTTGGTTTACTATCCATTTTCTTTTAGCAGCTCACTCAATCTTCTAGGCATTGATACCACAAGGTTTCTCGTTACGTCTGGTAATATTTTGTTCCATTCTTCCTTGCAGTGCTGCCAGTTTAGGGGCTTTCCCCCTAGATTTAGGGTTTTTTTCTTTTAGGAGTGAATTTGGGGTGTTAAATTCTTTCGGGGGAAACAATTAATTTTTGGAATATTTTTAAGGGATTTATGTGTTTGGTTGAACGGTAAAATGGCAGGAGTTAGAAGATTTTTCAACTGATAAATTTGAAGACTTTAATGATTTTGAAGTAAAATTAAATGAGATATTTTATGTTTATCTGGTAGCTTCAAATACAGAATTTTGCAAGTACTTTTTTTTGTTGCGTTGAATAGATTTTTTCCTTATGGGTCATTTCCTTGAATTTTTTCCCTTTCTTAAGAATTGGGAAAATTAAAATATATAAGAACCTTTGATAAAACTGAAACTCATTTTATGAAAATGTCAAAAGAACGTAAAGAGCGAAGAAGACTTAGAAATTCTTAATATTTTTCGAGAAACTTAATTTTTTCTAGATACGCAGATAGCAATTTCCAGCTGCCTGGAAATTTTATTAAATAAGTTTTAATATCCCCACCGACACAACTCCAGCTATTAAATTTTAAATATTCTTTAAGAGAAATAGTTCTTTTTAATACACTCATTTTGAAAGGAGCCTCCAAGTTTCGCATTGCTTCAGTGGACTTAATGTTGTTATTTTCTTGAGCTGAAGGTTTTTTTTTTATTTCGGAATGCTTTTAGTCTGTTAATCATTCTCGAAGCAATTAGCAGGAGAGATTCTCAATATTCTAGAACGTATTTTTCGAATCATATTAAAGGAAAATATTGACAAAATACTTTTTTTTTTTTTTTTGCTCAAAGCTGCATCCATCGTCCGTATTAGCTTAATAATTTGCTCAAAATCAGCATACATATCACTTTACAAAATCAAAACATTTGTATATATTAATTTAAAATTACATATACATACATATCTCAAATAAAAGCTATTAAGCTTTGCTTAAAAAGAGAAAGTTTGTAATGCATGTAGCTTGTTGCATTGCAAACTTTCTAAAAACTAATTTTTAAAATTCTTTTATAATTCTTAAAATTGCTGTGTAGTTATTTGAAGTCTTTTTTTTTTACCTATTACCGCATATTTGATAGTTGCTTGGGGAACTGGGTGGTAAATACATATGTACATTCAATCTACATACTTTTTATGTGAATATAGTGCGACTTGTTTATTTTATTTTTATTTATTTTTTATTTATTTATTTCGTTTCGGTGTCCCATACACAAGACTAAGTCTTATATTGCAGTATGGAACTGAGAACACGTAAATACAATAAATCAGGTATAATAACAAAATTTTGAAAGATTTGATTAAGTAATAGACATGAATTGTAGGTAATTTTAATAAAATACATAATACAATTTAGAATAACATTTAAAGTTTTGTATTATAGAGCTAGCGTAAAGCTCACAAAAATTTATAAAACAATATAATGCCATAAAATATGTGGCTTGAAAAGTTAAAACCGTTCACACGTTGTTAAACAATGTTCAACTTGCAAAATGAGAAAAAATACTCTTCCTAAATTGGCGTGCGTTATTAATTGTTTGTAATCTATAGGGGATTCTATTCCAGAGACTTATAGCGTGGATAAAGAAATGGTATTTAGAAATGAGTGTGCGATGGCCTATTGATAAGATTCTTTTACCTCTGTTAAGGGTAGAGAAGTTTAAGCGTTCATGGAGATGTACGGGTTGATGTGTATATATAATTTTGTGCATAAACAGTAAAATACGCATTCTTAGATAATCATTAAGACTAATGCCGTAAAGCAATGTTACATAGGGGGAAATATGTGCATATCTTCTAAGACCAAATACATACCGAGTAATATTATTAAACGCTACATTAAGTTTTCTTTTGCTTTCACTATCACAACTAGCAAACAGTTCACAGCCATACAATAAGATCGGTATTAAGTACGATTTAGCAAGAAGTATTCTAATTTTAATTGGAGTCCAATACTGCGTTTGCCAGAGATGTCTTAACATTGAGAACGTTCGACCACAAGCAACGTTAACGTGGTTAGACCAGGTGAGGGTATTGTTAAAGTATATACCAAGATTTTTGACTGCGTTTACAATATCTATAGACTGGTTATTTACAGTTATAATAGGATTGAAATGAAGTCTTAATAATCTCTTTTTAATTATTAAGCACTTGGACTTGTTAGGATTAATTACAAGCCCATTAGCAGTGGCCCACTCGTGAACACGACCGAGCTCCTGGTTTAAAGTCGCTACGCATTCATCGACCTCAGTGCTGCTACAACTAATGTAAAGCTGAACATCATCTGCATACAATCTAAGTTTACAGTGCTCAAGTTTGCTTTGCAGATCGTTCACATATACCGAAAAAAGAAGTGGGCCTAAGATCGAGCCTTGTGGAACACCCCGACTTAATGGCAATGACTTGTTTTACCTGAAAAATACCTATTACATATTATTTTAATATAATCGTGAATGATAGTGAGAAGATTTTGCGTTAATATTGCGTTGAATCGCGTGATTAAAAACGATCTTGCATGAAAACTCGTGATTGTAAAAATTTTGCCCGTGACACAAAACACACACATCTCTAGTATGTACATACATATGTACATATGGAAATGCCACGCACATGTAGGAAGTCGCCCTTTTTGAGCTTGTGTACACTCGTTTCTCCAAACTTAGCATTTTTGTAAGCCCTTTTCAAAATGTCATGTTCACACATTAATTTGAGTTCGCCTTGACAAGAAAAGGCTTCTTCTCAACTGATCTTATGATTTTAATTCATTGACGTCTTATAGTGTATGTATAATAATAAGAAGCGAAGATACAAACATACATATGAATTGAGCTGGTCTTCATCGTATTGTTTCCTGTAATTGAATATTTATTATCCAACAATAAAACAGCTATAAAACATCCTACTGACCATTACAGCACAGAAACCGTTTAATCACATAAAAAATTTCTTAAAACAAAAAAGGGTAACAAGTTTCGAAACATGTTTGTGCACATGTTACCGGGCGGCAACACTTTTCCAACATCATTAATATAACAACTATACGGTGTTGATCAGTTAAAAAATAATATGAACAGATACAAACTGATCCTTAAAGAACGCACTTATAAATATGTATACATATATACATGCCGTTGTTTGCCACATTGGTGGTTGATTGGTCATCGAGAGATCAAGGTCGATCATTTAGAACTTTTGAGATGGTTATTTTTTTATTGTTTATTTGTGTTTTAGCTTAATTCAATTGCAAGCAGTTTCTTTATTTCGCTATAAAAAGCTTGTTGAGTGTGCAGTTGAATACAGTTTCCAGTAAACTTCTTACAAGGCATCATCCACCAGACACACTGCACCGAGAGTTGGTTGACTGAAGCAGTAGCTAAGAAGTTGTAAGAGTTCGGGGTATAAGCACGAATTACGCTTAAGCAACATGTGGATATTTCTGTTAAGTTTTTTAGTCACCAAAAGTGCCCAATCGGCCAGCATTGGTTATCCTTATGGCTCCATTTTAACCTACAGTCCACAGAATAGTGCTTCCGTACACGGCTATTTGCGTTATTTGGACAATTATGGAGCTAGAGATCTAGTTGGTTACAATGATCCCCAATCTCTTTATGCTCTGCGGCAGATTAAACACATCAATAGTGCTGTTCCCACACCAGAAACGGTTGCAACAAAAAGCTCCAAAGAGTTAACACAGGCGCGGGAAACATATTTGCGCGCTGCTTCTTTACAACAATATCAACATCTAAAAAATAACATTGATGCCCTAAAAGCTGAAGGCAAGGAGCCTTCCACTGAAAAATTATCAAATCTACAAACGTTGGGAAAAATTGCCTTCGCTTCTGACTTTTCTCTTGTGGCTGAGTTGCCGGAAGTCAAAAGTACCTTGCACGATCTGCATCTGAGTATGAGCGGTTTTCGGGAGCCTGTCCAGCATTCCTTAACTCAACCAACAAATATAAAACAAAATACAGGAGAGCAAAAGACTTATGTTAGCTACACGAATCTACCCACGGTAGCCATAGAAGAAACGTCAGAGCAAAAACACGCCCGTGAAGATCATTTGCGCATTTATAAAGAGCAAATTGCTCATCTCAAACAATTGGAACTTGAACACCAAAAGTATGTAAACGAAGCAAACATAAACACTTCGCAATCACCAAATATTCCCAAGCCAATTGATGAAAAAATCGATAATTCCAAGGCTTTAACTGAGTGGGAACAAGCCACACAAGAGCATTTCCGTTTATGGAATGAAGCGAAATCACGTGCCGAACAAGCTGCTTATAAGCATGGTGACAAGGGTACTCAAGAAAAGGCAGCCGATCAACAACAAATCTCTACAAAAACGATTGGCCAAAGCGTTTATAGTCCTAAGCAAACGATTCAAAACTCTGAGCAAAATGCTAAAAGTAGCATATCAACATTGCAAGCCAACCAACAACAAAGCAATCTGGCAATACAGGCGAAAGAACATCCTCAAATATTTGAGCATCAAGAAGTAGTAGAATCTCCTGAAGTTGTGCAGGCGCGTGAGGAGCATTTGCGCATAGTTAATGAGCATATATTAAAGTCACAACAGGCGCAGGCGCAACAACCATTGATCAACTCAGAGGAAGAAAAAGCAAAATTTTCTTCACAGTCTTTTAGTTTGAAGGAATCATCTCCAGTAGCTAATTACCGTACAGAGCAATCGACAATAGAAGACACTCCCGAAGTGAAAAAGGCTCGTGAAGAACATTTGCGTTTGGTACAAGAAGCAAACCAGAGAGCACAATACGTGGAGCAGCAGGAACTGAAATATAAACAAGGAGCCCAAGTGCCTATTTTAAAGTCTCAATTTGAAGCACAACAGTCGGAGCAAACTCATCTGCCGAAAAATTCAGTAGATGTGCAAACTCATGGGGATAATTTGCGTCAAGTAAGTGATGTTCCATTAAACGCTTATTTAATAGAACGAAATAAACAATCTTCAAGTTTTGCCCCACAGCAACAGCTCTCTGAAACACAAGTTTCTGGCGAAACTTCTGAAGTGCAACGTGCACGTGAAGAGCACTTGCGCATTTTCAATTCTATCAAAGCACACACCGAACAGGAGCATACTAAACAAAACTCTCGTACCTTTCCACATCCGCAGTCAGATCAAAAGACAGTCTTAGATTTTGCAATTGAAGAGGAACGTCTATTGGAATTAGAACGCTTGCGTGAAGCGGAACGTTTACAAAAGGAGCATCAACAAATTGAATTGGAACGCTTACGCGAAGCAGAACGCTTAGCAGAAGAAAAACGTCAAATGGATGCCGAACTTAAGCAGCTTAGAGTAGAAGAAGAGCAACGCTTGGCAACAGAGCGTTTGTTGGAAGAAAAACGTTTACAGCAAGAGCAAGAAGAGCTGAAAACACTACCAAGTGGAGATTATCAGGAGATGATAACACAAAGTGTCTTACCCGGCGAACAAGACCAAATCGTAATCATTGCTAGTACGAGCCCCGAACAACTATACAGTCAGAAAAACACTGAAGAAGCAAAACAACGAAATCAGCAATTTTCCAGCAACACATTTTTGAAGGTAGGTCAAGTTGCAAGCGAACCAACAAACCGTAAGACCAATCCTGTAGAGATACCATCAAACTCTGTTGCATCATTAAGTGATATTGATGTTCATAATGGACGTTACATCCAGTCTTCACAGCAATCCGGTGGCAGTAAACACGAGTACGTAAAGAATGATAAAGTCAAGCACGACTACCACGATTCTGCCGGTTATCAACCTGCTGACACCGCTATCGCCTTAATTGCTTTGGAAAAGGCCACAAACGATCACTTCAGAGCGCATGAATTGGCTCTGGAACAACTCCGTCTGGCCAGAATTCAAAATCCAACGTTTAAAGACTGCACCTAAGCCTTTTCTATAACTTCACTCGATGGCGATATGCATTTATGACCACCAATATACAACGCTTTAATGGCTTTGAAAAAGCCCAGAGCATGAGTTTACTGATTTAAGCCTTTAAGTTTTTGCATTTAAAATTAATTGAGTTTTATTGTTAAGATTGATGATCTAAGCTATTATGATATATCCTTTAGCTTTTAAGTATTACCCTCGAAAATAATCAAGCAATTAAAAGCAGATTAGTTTGAAGAACTACAAAAACATAAATTTCTATGACTTTTTATTCGGTTCTTGAGCCCTCTTCTTTATGTTAGCTTCTTTTAGTTATTTTAAAAAGATTTTCACTGTTCAATGGGATCGGTCGACTTAACAATCAATATTGTGCCATTTATTTTCCGATAGCTTTGGGCATGAGTCCAAAAAGGTCTCCTTGCCACATACAATTAAAAAAATCATTTTCGAGAAGTCTATTTTTCAATTTTGTTTTGTGTGGGAGCGGGGTACGGGGTCAGTGTGTGCGAAAAAATTAATGTAAAAATGAGCAGATGCTTCGTGATTAGGAAAGTTAAAAAACTTGTGATGACGATTCATTAAGAAATTGTCCAGGAAGGTGAAGGGTTTCACCATATACCATTTCAGCAGGGGAACAATTTGCTGACTAAGCCGTTGGAATATGGGTGGTAAGATGTTGAAAACTTGATTTCTGTACCCAAATATTGCATTAGGGATCGAAAATTATTTCACGTAAACTGACATCCTCTATCGGCATGAATTATATCAGGTGCTGCAAATGTTGATACCCAACCATACATAAAGTTTTCAGCGGCTAATGGTTGAATTTCTTCGTGGTCTATAGCTTGTCTTCGTGTACATTGACGATGTACTAGTTTTTTCAAAATCTCATTAATTTTGATAGACTTAGAGATTAAGGAGTTGTAATTAATCAAGGAATATGCTGCTTTGGTAAAATCAGGCTTTCCAAAACAGTGAAAGAACTATCTTCAGCATCATTGAGATTACACCCAGAGGTTCGTGCAGGAGAAACTATAATTTTTAAAATTAATTTTAAGCATTCGGGGTTAGCAATTAAATGTATGAGAAAACAGACATTACAAATGTTTTCTGTCTTTTCCAAACGTCTATATGCCACCGACATTTCGATGACGCCAATCAACTCGAAAAATTCTTAAAAGACGGTTTGAAGCTTAACTGCTTATTCCATAATTCCCATGAACAAAATGAGAATCAGAAATGTTCAAATATCGTAGTAACCGATGACAACTCGTCGTTAGAAGGTTGCAACGAAAAGTAAGAGTTGCAAAACGGAAAAAAATGTTACCGTGTTAAAGGTTTGTTTGAATATTTCTGATTCTCATTTTGTTCATGGGAATTATGGAATAAGTAGTGAAGTTTCAAACATTCTTTTAAGAATTTTTTTAGTCTACTGATGAGTTGATTAGCATCAACGAAATGTCGGCGGTATATACATACATAGAAGGGTGAAAAAGACGTAAAGCATTTGTCTATTTTTGGACCCGAATTAACACATTTCAATTGGCTCTTAAAGCAAATAAATAATTAAGTTCATATTTGTATAAGAAAACAGAAATTTTTTACAAAAGTAGAAAAATAACTGAATTTTATTGAAATTAAAATTTATAAATTAAATTCAATGATTGCTAATTAGTTTTTTTTGAAATTTAAAATAACAAGTAAAATAAAGTTAGATATTGTGTTGCCACAGAGCGTTGCCCTAAAAAGGCCGAATTTGAATATTTTCTGTTAAATAACAAAATATTATTTTTTATTTTAATAATTTTCGATTTTTTGTTGACACATCTTTTTTATTTATAAACAATTTTTTACACGATTTTGTAGAGATCTAAATTCGTAAAAATTAAAAAAAAAAATTAAAAAGTTAGCGACAATTAGATGTTGGTGAGACAGTATAAAATGTATTCCAACCAACGGAAAAATTCAGTCAATAATGAAGAGCTCCAGTAGTAGAGGATGGCTAAGAGCTGCTACTTGAAAACATTGTACAACCAGTTACGACCTTGTTGTGAAGCAATTTGGTGACTTATGATCGTTGTAATGGGTGTGAAACAGCCACCCAATACTCCTTCAACTTTACTTTTCTTCTCTACAATTTAACCACAGTTAGAATTTTTGCAGATTATGTTGTCGCTAAGAAAGCCTTTTGCCGAAGAAGAAAACATCCAAGAAATTCAGCAAATTTGTAGCATGGGAATGGCTTTTATTTTATCTTGTTTTGTGAATGTTTTATGAGAGTGGATGTCTTTTTAGGGTTCCGTACTCATGAGAGTGAAACGGAACCCTATTACCGAGACTACTACGTCCGTCCGTCACAGCGTCCATTCTCCGAAACGGTAAAAGCTAAAGAGGTGAAATTTTCACAGGATGTTGCTGTGCCTTGCCGCTACAACAAAAAATACTAAAAACAACAACAAATCGAAAACTACCAGGTGTCCCCGTACAACGAAAAGTAACAATTAGCTATAACTCTCGAACCGTAACAGAGAGAGAGAGAGCTGAAATTCGCACAGTGTATGTATTCATAGATGCTCTACAACAACAAATGCTTAAGACAACAAAAATTCGAAAACTACCAGGTGTCCCTATACAACCTAAAGTAACAATTAGCCGTAGCTGGCAAACTGTAAAAGACAGAGAGCTGAAATGTGCGCAATATATATACACACGTATGGCCTAGAATAACTAATGCTAAAAAAAAACAACAAATCGAAAACTACCAGGTGTCCCTATACAACGTAAAGTAACAATTAGCCGTTACTCTCGAACCGTGAGAGACAGAGGTATGAAATTTGCACAATATGTATATTCACATATGCTCCACAACAACAAATGCTAAAAACAACAATAATTCTAAAACTACCAGGTGTCCCTTTACAACGTAAAGTCACAGCTATAACTCTCGAACCGTAAGAGATAGAGAGCCGAAATTCGCACATTGTATGTATTCCCAGATGACTTACAACATCAAATGACAACAACAAACACAAGTCGAAGAGTACTACACTCATAGAAAAATGTATTTTCATACTGATGACAGCGTATCATAAAAATTTTAACATCAATATTATGCCAAATGACATCAAAGATATTAACCTGATGACAAAAGTCAATAGAGAATTTCGGCATAAATTGAGTGTCATCAATGTGAAGACTGCTGTGACATCAATTCTATGGTGCAAAATGTTAATAACTTTCATAAGTTTTATCAAAAGGAAAGAAATAAAACTGTGTTAAGTTTTATTAATTATAATTATATTTAAAAAAACTTATGGTTTAATTTATTATTTTTGTGTTTAAATGTAATCCTAAACGGTTGCAAAAAATGGCATCAGTGTCAGAATGACATGGCATTGATGTAACAATTGTTATATTTATCGCTAATAACAATTAGAACACCTTATGTAAAATTTGACATCACCGTGATGAAAAGTGTCATGGGGTCAAAAACGATGTTTTTTGTCATCGTATTCATGTTAAAATACATCATAGATAATGGTTTTTCTGTGAGTGTAGGTGACCCCATACAACGTAAAGTAACAATTAAACGTAACTCTTAAGCTCTAAGAGACAGAGAGATGAAATTTATACAATATATGTATGTATTCACATATACCATTCCATAAGTAGATTGCAAATACATACATACGTACGGAACACTATTTATTTATTTATATAATTTATTTGTATGATAATCCTTGAACTGAACTCGTAAAAATCAAAAAAAAAAAAAAAAAAAATTTGAAAGAAAATATATAATTTTACCGTAAATTTTAATTTTATTGAACTTCTGTATTGTAATACCATGTTCATACATGCGCCTTTATTGAGGTAATCGCATAAAAGTCCATTATTGAGCTCAATATTCCATACAAAAAGTCAATAAAGTTATTGCTCAATAAACTCTATATTGCTTTGAATATTGAGAAAAAGATGGAACACAACACTGTAAAAGATGTGTTTAATAAGCAAAAGTATACAATGCGAAATGAATGACGTGATAAATGTAAACAAAAGCAAACAAAACAAAATAATAAAAAATAAAAATAAATACAATAAAAATAAAAACATTGCAGCATTTCCAAATTTTTATTTCTCTTTCTTTTTATTATTGCCGCTTTGGAGTCATAACATGAACGCACTACTTGTACAAGTTCCATATTTATATTGTACAACACTAAAATCTTTTTAATAAAAGGCAGTTTTTCCTCCATTATTTTTCACTTTTTTTCTCACTACCAAAACAAAAACAATAATTTTTTTTCAGCTGTCAAATACTAATTGAGTTAGCGCAATATTTGTATGTATGAACGCAAAAAATATTATGTCAATAAACTGAATATTATATCAATTAGAAATACATGTATGAACGAGGTATAATACATTTATTAAATTACTTTTTCAGGCTTAAGTTCAACCCTTGGTTTGTCACTACTTTTAATTAATATCAATTAAGTAAAGAAAAGTAAAATTTCTAGATCTAGATCTCAATGATGCAAAAAAAAAACAGAACATGTAGAAAAAAGAGCTTTCATATAAACAGAGAGCAAAAAAAAAAAACAGTCTCCTGAGATGACAAAATATCGTCCAAGACTGCAAAAATATCATTGCTTTGGTTAATGTTAATTAAGTATACAAACAGAAAGTAAAATTGCGTGAGCTTTGGTTGCCGAGTGGTTAAAGCGGCTGTGCCAAAATTGTGAAATTTGACACGTCCAAAGTTCATAGGGTGCTGATGAAGGGTGTTTGCTACCCAGAAATAGCCGATTGTCCACCTAGCTATTAAATTTTACTTTTCTTTACTCAATTGATATTAATTAATATACTTAATTGATATTAATTAAAAGTAGTGACAAACCAAGGGTTGAACTTAAGCCTGAAAAAGTAATTTAATGAAAATATATAATTTTTACAATAGTCAAATTCGAAAATTTTTAAAAAATTTTACAACTAAAGCAAAGAATCTTAAATAGAACCACATTTTCAACCGGCTTAATTTAATGTAAATTGTCAGTAATGCTGTGGTGTTTTGCAGTAGTATATATATATATATATGTATGTATATGTATATGTATATATTGTTACGTTTTAACCTTTTCAAAACGTTTTCCGTAGATTCTTTAATTGTAATGAAGTTAGAACACTCAAGTCTTCAGTTTACAATAACCAACAGTTCAACACTTTATTTATTTGAACACACTATACTTGTAAACACTTTACTAAGAACACTTTACTAAAAGAACAACACTTTCACTTAATCACTTTTTATTACTTAAGACACTTTACACGTTAGCGCAGCTAAAAATCGACTGACTGTTCAGCGTTGAGCTTCGCTGCTTTTATACCTCCAATGATCATTACTAGAACATTCTAGACGTTTACAGAAGCTAATCACGCCACATCTATAGTGCGATGTGCGATGACTCATCATGAACAAAAGATATACACACACACCGACATACATACACGCGGCAGTAAAACTCAAGCATCTGAGTCGCGCACATACATGCACACACGAATATTGTATCGTGCGGTGGTGGTTTCTTTTATTTCGCTGTTGTGCTTATTTATCCACACATGTGTGTCAGTATGTGCACACTCGCTGTGCTGCCGTTTTGTTTATCAACAAGCTTCTATGTATGCATGTGTGTATATACCTCCTGTGTTCATTTACAAATAATAACAAGACAATATACGCACATATAAAATAACGATGATTTAGTACGTTCTAGAACAATCACAATCGGTCCGTTCACGACCAAATTTGTAACAATATATATATATATATATATATATATATATATATATATATATATATATATATATATATATATATATATATGTATGTATCTTATGGGGTCGGAAATTAAAGAAGGCACAAACGGAAAGACAAACTTAAACCTTAACATAAGTTGTGAAGGGGAAAAATGTGAATAACAAGTCTTATCCATGAGTTTTATGACTTTAATCAGATTTACCTCATGGAAGTAATAAGGAATCCCTCCAGAAAAATCTTAGTTTCATTCTGTTGAGCTATGTAGTTGATTTCATTAAGTAGTTTTGTACAAGGTTCAAATATTTTGTATGAATTTTCAAGAAGTTATAGCAAAAATGCTTTTCCCCTACTTGAGTTTAAATTAAATTCAGATCTCTCAGCATTTTTGCTATTTGGAACTGTACTCGCGCAGAAAATCTTGGAAATAATAAGCAGCTTTGGCCTTACTGGAATATGACATTTTTAAACCTTAAAGCTAAAAGCTGCTCTCCTGAAAAATCAGACTTAAGCGGCTTTTCTTTATTGCCACATACATATTTACAACTGGGAGCTATTCACACATTTTGCAAATGTTAGCAGGCCTTGTTTGCTGGGTTTGATAACAAGTGTAGAATATTCAATTAATATACAATTTGAATAAATTTGAAATGCACATTTAAAGGGTTTTTTATTTAATTGTTTTACTATTTATTTTAATAACATAATTACTAATAAATAAAATATTTCTTCTGTGCGGATTCCATAAAAACTGCGGCTGAAGGTAAATCTGCTTAAGAGCTGAAACACTTTTTGCGCAACCCTCAGTGCAAAGAGAATTTTGTTCGCGGAAATGTATTACGATTTACCGTTGTTCGGCGTTAATGTTAAAATCTGGAAATATTTGGGATTTATAGAATTCGAAAAGTGCTATGGAACCATTCCAGTCATCGTTGTTGTGGTTCTTACATCCATTGGCCAAATAAATTTCATTTTAGTCTGCCAAGAATTGAGCGGACAGGTAATGAGTTTGTTTATGGCAGCTATTATATTGAACTCCTTGGTGCGAATTTTGACTGTGATGAGAAACCAAAATAATTTTATTAAATTCATGCGAGGCATAGAACACTGGTGCAAGGAGATTGAGGTGAGTTTTTTTTTGTCGTATTTCAAACATTTTTCATTAAAAGTACTTCAATAAATTTTGTTTCTCTAAAATAATTTTCGATGCCACGAAGTTCTAAAACCAGCATTTCACACAAAATAAAAAAACATTTGATATTTATTTCAGCACAACCTTGTCATGTAACATTTTTCCAAACTGTATTTTAAATAACTATCGCCCATGTTCTGAAAAACGCTGCGTTTTCAAATCGCAAAACATTTTAAATCGCAAAACGCATTTAACCATGTTCTGCAAACGAACCGATTTGCTGGCGTTTTTCCTTTTTCGAAATTGTGTTCGAAGAAATAAAAAACATATGTTTTATAATACCAAAACATGTGTCTCCATAAACTGCAGAATTATTTTACACTGCTCCATTGATTTTTGCAATGCCCTTCATGGAAAACAATTAAGCTTAAAAAAACATTTCTTTATGTACTTGAATGTAAGAATGTACATATTTAAAATTTTAATATTCATTGTCAAACGGTAACAAGTAGTTTTTTTATTTAATTTATTTTATTTGTAAGGTATCAGTGCAATAACCACAAATGCTTCTTCTTTTTAACATCTCTAATTACATACTTGCGAATAATTGGTAAGTTTCATCACGGGTAGCCGGTTTCAAATAGGATCTTGTATATTTTTGTAGCTTTCGTAAATGTTTTTATGTGCTGCAACAGGTTTTAAATTATTTTTGAACTTTTATAAAGGATTGTTTACTACTTTTTAATAAAAGTATGCGAACTTAATAGATTTCAAATAATATTATCAGAAGTTTGAAAAAAATAGCCGAATTTTAAAGTTAGCATCGCTATCACAAAATTTTTTCGAAGATCAACTTGACCAGCTGTTTGCATAAATCGCCAGTTAAAAAGTAAACAAATGATACCGGCAATTGACAAACACAAAGCAAAATTTTAAATTGCATATTTTTAATTAAAATAGTTAAAAAATGTTAAAGGTTTTGTTGCGGAGTATTCTGCCAGCGCCGAATCCTCAGAAACTATGCTACCAAATAGTCCACTTATTGTTCATTGCACCGGTGGAGGCTGAAATGAAAAACTTTATAAATCTTCCTTCCTGGCTTAAGAAATTTTTTTTTTTTTTTTTTGGTAACAATCCACAATTGTTAAACGTTTCTGTGAAATAATAAATTTTTTTGGCGAAAGAATAAGAAAAGGAACAAACAAGAATAGAAAAACAGCTGGTTAGGTAAGAGTATTACAAGGTGGACAAAGGGGGGTATTGCCAGTTAGTAGTTCAGCAGATTTGTATTTCTACAAATTACGTCAAAATAAAGAGCGCGAAAATATAGCACATCCAATAGATCAACTGTGTTGTATCAACTGGAAAGTTGTAGTTTGTGTAGGAGAGGACTGGAAAGCTAAGTTCGAGAATACAAAAGAAAAGGGAAAAACGGTATTGAAGGAAACAAAGGAACAACCAGCATCGTAAATGCAAGAGGATTTTCTATAAGTAGCACAGAATTCAGGATAGACGCGTGATTTTTAATTAGAGAAAGTACAGCGAATAACATCTAAGAAAAGGTCAGTTGAAACTAAAAAAATATATAAAATTTGTGTAAGACTAAAAAGAATTATGAAATTTAGATAAGTGAGTGCGGTGCATCTGATCCAGTGACCACTCACGAAGCCAATAAACTTTGTGTGAGGGTGTAAACCAAAGAGGATTTTTGTGTTTTTCAACTCAGAAACTTGGACGGAGATCCACTGATTGACAAGCTATCACCAGGACATAAACGTATTTGTCACCAAGACTCCTCTAAGAGAAAAGAAAAAAAAGAAAAAGCAGCCGTGTAAAGTGGTGAGCATAAGGGTGTAAAAGGCGACTATTGCGAGACGCAACCTCGTTCCAAGTGCTGTAAGTTTTGCTTACGTGGCGAACGTGAAACCGACTGGAACACGGCAAAGTGCTGCCCTGGCAAGCCGCAATAATTTTTCGTTTTACTCGGTGAGCGCAAAGTCAAGCAAGACACGAAAAAGTAATATCCTGGTAAGCCACCAAAAAGTTCCATATCTGATTTTTTTTTAAAAAAGAAAAGAGTATCCTCAAGATAAAACCACCCAACAAAGTAAACACAAAGAAATAATAAGAAAACAGAAAAAGATCTAGAATCTCTGAAAGAAGAATCTTCAAAGAAGCGTAAAAGTTTAAATATTTGCAAGAAAAGAAAAGTATAATTGTTAGAAGTAATTGATCGTTATGTGCAGTGCCTATTTTAGATAACAAGTATATATTTTAGATAACAAGTATATATATAACCGCCTAAGTGAGCTCCTTTAGGTAGGGACATTTTTTTTTGGTAAAGTAAATTCATTAGTAAGAGGTGTATTTATACGTTTGCAGAGTATTCTACCACTCAGAAGGGAAATAGAAAAAGTATTTCCGGCAAAGTTCCGGTTGATAATAGTTGGCAATAGAAAAAGTTGTATTAGGGCACTTACGAGTAGTAAAAGTGTATGGTGAGTTTAAATTGTAAAACTTGAATAAAAATACTTAGTGTAATAGTTGCATAAATAATTTTTAATAAGGTTGTGTAAGAACAAAATAAGCAGTTATAGATTCTAAGTGAATAAAAAAATAATGTAATTGTACAATTCCAAAAAAGATGTATTCGTGGTAAAGTTTTTTTGTGTTCGAGCGAGGGTTAATGTGAGGTAAGTGTTGGAGTGTGTGTGTATGGGTTTTGGGGGACACGTTAGAAAAAAAGAAGCTCAGGGAGTAATTGTGTCGTAGGTAGGGAGGGCGAGTGGAGAACATTGTCATCAGTTCTCTCTCTTGAAGTTTTCTGGTCGTGGTGAAGTCAAGTTTGTATTTTTTTTGAAGCACTTTTTTTTCGTAGTTGGAAATAAGTTTATTGTTACGTTCTCCGAGAAGGAAGTTGCCGGTTGGGACCCGCCCTGATTAAATACCTGAGCTCGTCGGCGGAACAACTTATTCTCACCAAGGATGAAACATAACAGTTTTTCTTCAAATAAAAACAAAACATATTAAATTTAACATCATTTTATTTTCTCTTTCGAGTGTAGTTTAAATAAAAATGACCAGATATAGGTATTTATTTTTTATAATGACCAGATATATTTTAACCAGCGTATATTTTACATTTTATGAATATCCATCTGAAACTGTTCCCTTAATTTTTTTTAAAAAAGCCATCCAACCAACATTTTTTACCGTCAACTTAAGAATGCTACTCCGCCTGAATTGTTTGATGAATTTTTACAGGGTGTCGAAATTGACTACCTCGGGTATGAAAAAGTTTGTTCGGTTCATAACTTTCGTAAATATAATTTGATTTTTAAAGGCTTACATTTTGTGAGAAGTAAATAAGTAGATAAGCAAAACGCAGTTTATTTTTTGTTGATATCGTAAATGGTTTAAGAGATATTTTTTTTTTAATTTTTAAATGATTGTTTTTGGCCTTGACTTTGTTTCATATTTTGTAAATATCTCCGGTAATAACATGGCCAAAGTCCTAAAAATGTTGGTAAACTGTTTCTTAGATTTGTTTTGAGAAATGATCAAAAAAGTTTTCAAGAGATTTGGAATTTCAACGGAGTTTTTTGGCAACGATCCACATTTTTGAATGTGATTGGAGAGTATCTAACAGCGAAACAAATTGTGTTGAAAGAGACTTTCAGTTAATTCAAGAATACCGTGGCAAAATAACAAAAGATGAGGAACAGAAACAACATTTAGTGAAAGTAACTATCATACATTAGAACTTAATTTAATTTTTTTTCTTGACATGGTTTAGTATTTTAGAGATGGTACCAAAATATAGTCGGCTGTGTTCGACAAATACCTATCTACATATATTCTCTACAAAGAGATTTTGATCTGCCGATTTTACAATCAAAACAAACTACCAAATCACAGATAATAACTTTTGCTTTTAAAATTAGAAAAATGCAAAAACTTTATATTCATTAAAAATTCGTATCTTAACTTATTTTCTTGGAATATTTTTAAGTTATTTTATCAAAAGTCTACAGAATTTGTAGACTTTTGTACATTAACAATAACGACATACATACAAGGTGGCGCAAAAGTAATCCTCCTATCAGAAAATGCTGTAAATTTTTCGATTATCCATTTGTGTAGTAAACACATGCGAAATACATGTTAATAAACAATGTTACGCTACACTGCTCCAGAACGCGGAATATTGGTGACTATTTATTTGACCAATAATCGGTCGTTGACTTTGGCACAACGTGAATTTCGTCGCAGATTTCCTGGCCGTCCAACGCCTACTGGTAAAATACTGCGACGTTTTTCCGCTCGCCTCGAAGAGACTGGTGCAACACGAGATGCTGCCAGGCGTGGCAGACCCCGGAGTAGCCGTTCTGCAGAGAATATTCCTGCTGTAGTCAAGGATGTCATGGAAGCGCCGTCGACATCGACCAGACGACGTGCCACGCAAATGGCTATCAGTCGACGGTCTTTACAGCGAATTTTGGTACAAGATTTGAAGATGTTTCCGTACAAAGTGCAGACGGTGCATCAGCTGTTAGCTGCTGACCGCCAATCGCGTCTAACATACGCTCAAGCCATCCTTGATCACCACCAAGAGGAATATGATTTTTCATCAAAAATAATCATGAGTGATGAGGTCCATTTACATCTTAGCGGGTACGTAAGTAAGCAAAATTTATGTTTCCGGGGCACTGAAAATCCGCGTGTAACCCACGAAGAGCCATTACACCTGCTCAAAGTCACTGTATGGTGTGCTGTTTTCGCTGGAAGAGTCATCGGACCTTTTCTTTTCGAGGACGTCGCGGGCCAAACGGTTACTGTGAATGGTGAGCGCTACAGAGCAATGATCAACGAGTTCTTTTTGCCGCAACTTGATAAATTGGGATTGGAAAGCATGTGGTTCCAACAGGACGATGCTACGGCACACACTGCACATGCCACAACCGATATGCTGAAGGATGCATTTCCCGCGCGCCTAATCTCCTGTTTTGGCGATTTGCACTGGCCAGCAAAATCGCCTGATTTGACCGCTGCAGACTTCTTTTTGTGGGACTTTTTCGCGGGTTTATGTCAACAAGCCTCAGACTCTTGCAGCTCTTAAAGACAATATCCGTCAAGAATTTGAGGACCTATCGCCGGAAGTTTTGGCCAATGTGATGGAAAATGCTATAAAAAGGGCTCAAATGACAATCAACTGTGGCGGCGGCCATTTATATGACATCATATTCTCGACTTGATGTAAAAAAATTAAAAGATCAAATAAAAATAATCCACAAGAAGAATCAAAGTTTTTAATTTTTTTTTAATTACAGCCAAAACACATTGGAAGGTTATTTTTGCGCCACCCTGTAGATAGACATAATAATAAAATAGTTTGTGGGTCACATTGACCCAAAAGAGATTCAAGGTTTGGTACCTAAAAAGCCGTCTGACTCTCCTCTTCATTACAAGTCTACAGAGCCCAGATGTTTTTATAAAATAATGCAGAAAATTAATGAGTTTGCCAACTTTATATCATATTAACTGCGAAATATGCATTACTTGACCTTTAACCTTGATGCGCGTCCAGAAAACATTGTCCGATTTGGCTCAAGTTTTCAGCAGAGAACTCTTAGACCTGTTGTTACAATATTCCGTAAAAAAAACTTTTAAATTCGAACAAAAGTTTTCTTATAAACAGTCCATTGTCACCCTAGTAATTTTTACATTAGGATCTCTCTTATAAAACCTAATATGTATTTCTAATTCATCTCAAACTCACAATTTTTTTTTTAGCACAACAATGATGCTATTGCCTTGTCCATCCTAAAGAAGGTACCAATACGAACTGGAAACATATCAAAATTTGGTCTTATATTTGGCAGCTTGGGTGCTGTGATAAATTGCTCCATACCATTTTTGGTTGATCATCGCAGTAAGATTATCAAAAAATTACAATTATGTATATTTTAACATAACATTTACATATCACGTTAATTTTTTTAAGCCCATCCGTTCGACGTTTACTTTCCCGGGTTCGATGTAATGAAAAGCCCTTTTTACGAAATAATTTTAGCAATTCAAATCGCGATCGTCGTACCATTTATTGTGTGCACTTACATTCCATTCACTAATCTTTTTATAGCTTGGCTTTTATTTGGTATTAATATTTTGAAAATTCTGCGGAAAAAAATTGAAGGATTACCAAGCGGCAACGATAAGGACCAATTGAAAAGCTTACGGATTTTGATACGATATCACAAAAAAATCATCAGGTACGTATGTAAAAAAAATTGCTAGGAGACTTTAACCAAACCATAAAAAAAACAAGTAAGAGTGCTATATTCGGCTGGGCCGAATCTTAAATACCCTTCACAATGATATATGTACCATTCTGATTGATTTTTGGTTAAAAAAGTTGTTTTATTTGGCTTTTAATGTCGACTTCTGGAGAAATCGGGAGGAGCGTTATCTCGGGTGCATATGGGCCGATGTCCAAAAATGTTCTAATTTCTTCTTGAGATATCGGGATGCACTATATCTCGAGTGTATATGGGAGGATTTTTTTTTTTTTTTATTCTGTATATTTAGCACGAAGGCTATTAAAATAATACATTAATTATTATATTTGGCTAAACGGATTTTCTACATTAAAATTCACATTTAATATACTGTATTAACTTTCTTTTGAAAATATAAAAATTGGTTTAATTTTTTCAGTCTAAAGGAATTTCATTGAAAAGCTTAAGACCCTTGTATAATAATGAATTTTGTCTGAAATTTGTTCTTCTAAAATTTAATCTGAAGTCTCCAGCAGTTCGCAAATTGTAGGGTTGAACATCAGCAACGTAAACTAGCTGTGTTTGCATATATTTCGGCATCTTTCCAGTTTTTATTTACCATATCACTAATGTGCGTCAATCTATGACATCGTAGAATACATCGCATACCCTTGTTTTGTAGTTTTTGAAGGCGATTTTTCATTTGCTGCGTATCCAGAAATAGCAAAGATGAGCAATATTCAAAATGAGGTTTTATTGTTGTATTATATATTTTTATGGAGGTAGATGTTGACAGTTGATAGCGGATTCTTCTAAGAAAAGCTATTTTTTTTTTAATTTTTTTACATACGTAGTCGAAATGTAAATCAAACTTTAAGTTTTTATCAAGAATCACGCCAAGGTATTTCATATCTGACACTACTTCTATTGCTGCATTTTCAATAATTATGCTTTCAACTGTGCTTGCATTTATAACCATTGCTTTCGTTTTAGTTGTATTGAGTTTTAATTTGTTCTTTTTGAGATATATATCCACTACGTCCAATTCCTTATTAAGTATACGAACACATTCATCTGCATTTTTCCCGCTTATGTATGTAAATAAGAGCATCATCTGCAAACATACAAACTTTTGCTTCTTTCAAAACTTTTGGTAAATCATTTATATGAATTATAAATAGTAAAGTTCCCAGAACTGCGCCTTGTGGTACTCCTATGCTAACATTTTCAGCTTCTGATAAATATTAACTATTAAACCATTTTAATTCTGTATCTTTCACCCCATACTTTTCAAGTTTCATCAGTAGTATTTCCCTGTTTATAGTTTCAAATGCTCTTTTTAGATGCAGAAATACTGCCACAACACAATTTTTATTTTCTACTTCTGATTTCCACTGGGTAACTACTAGATTTAAAAGAGACTCGCAGCTATGGTTATTTCTAAAACCCGATTGGGTTTCGTGTAATAGATTATTATTTTCAAAATAATTACTCAATTGGGAATGTACTACTTTCTCCAAAATTTTGCTTACTGTCATTAACATATTAATCGGTCTAATTTCTTGAGGATCCGTTGTATTTCAAAGGATGTCAAAAAGTTTTTCAGTTTGGCCTCTAAATAACTATATGTACCATTCTGATTGATTTTTGGTGCCAGAAGTTGTTTTATTTGGCTAATAAAGCCGATTTCTTGAAAAATCGGTAGATGCCATATCTCGAGTATACATGGGCCGATTTCCAAAATTCTTCAAATTTTGGGATCTAATGGACATTACAGATGATATGGCTAACTTTTAAGGAAAATTTTTCTTCAAAAATCTGACCAAATAAATGGCCAAAAATACCCCTCAAAACCTGGTTTTTTGGATATATCTCGGCTATCCGTTGACCGATCTTACTGGATTTCAATAGCAGGCTTACTACCGGGATTTAACACATTCTAGCAGAAGAATGAGGTTTCTATCTCAAACCGTTTTCTCAGAAACGGTATTTTAACGACTACAGACGGACATCGCTTAATCGTAATCTCTATTGATAATGATCCAGAATATATATGTATACTTTATGGGGTCTCAGATGGTGATTTCAATGCGTTACACACGGAATCACAAAACTTATATAAGTTAAGATACATTCTGTAGCGTATCACCTTTGTTGTTATTGCCTATGCTTTTGCATTATTTTCCAATTGCGAATTCTGCCTTTCGAACATTTTGGAGAGCAGCGAACCATCATTATTGAAGTTTTTAATTTCTTTGATTTGCTTAATAAGCTTAATCTTTGGACAGTATTCAAGGAACAAACACGCAGCCTACATAGTGGGATATTTAACTATCGTGGAACAAACACGCAGCCTACATAGTAGGATATTTAAGTAATAAACTTGTAGAGTTAACTAAATAATTCGAAACCTAAATTGTGAAATTTATAATTTACCCAAAAATAATAATCCTGAATGAATTGAAAATTTCGTACTGTAATCTGTCCAGTTATGATTAATATTGAATTTAATTGTTTATTAAAATAAGTGAAATAATTTTATAAGTTGCTTAATAAAAGAAAATATTAAATAATTTTGACGTCGTTTGTTACTGCGACAAGCAAAATAATTTATATACCCTTACACATTTTTGTGAAGGGTATAAAAATGTTTCGCAGAAAAACGCAGTGCACCGGAAACGAAAAACTAAATACTGCTAATTACGTTATTGCTTTTAGTTTGATTTTACTTCCAGACGTATTACATTTTCGCGGCCAGGAAATGTCTCTTGCAATAAAGAAATATTCGTTCGAGTTGTGTGGCATGTGGCATCGTCTTGTTGAAATCACATGTTCTCCAAGTCGTAATCTTCAATAGCAGGCAAAAAAAGTCGGTTATCACATGACCATAACGCTCCGAATTGACGGCGACAGTCGTTCCATCGTCGTTTTTGAAGAAGTAAGATCCAATCACGCCTTCGGATCAAAGAGCGCACCAAACAGCGACTTTTTCTGGATGTACTGGCCTCCCTTCAATTACTTGAGGATTCTAAGAACCCCAAATACGACAATTTTGTTTATTAACATACCCACCGAGTGAGAAATGTGCTTCATCGTTTCATTATCTACGACGTTGTGAATCGTCGGTTGGACTTTATATGGATGTGCCGTAAGGAAGGCCTAATTCCTGAGAATGACGAGGAATCGACACATTCGTGTCTTCGGCAACACTTTCACTTACAGCAGCGATAT
The DNA here is from genome assembly GCA_963662145.1 of Sturmia bella. NCBI lineage: Eukaryota > Metazoa > Arthropoda > Insecta > Diptera > Tachinidae > Sturmia > Sturmia bella. The sequence continues at coordinate 36,605,138 of OY759172.1, forward strand.
TTCAGCGGAACGAGCGAAACGATGATGCACAGGTTTTACAATATTTGTAACGGCTCCAGTCTCTTCAAATTTCTTCACAATTTTGCCAATTGCTTGCGTAGTTGAACGATTATGTAAACCATAATCTCCTCTTAAAGCACGATATGTGGCTGTGGTATAATCACCATTTTTGTAGTATGTTTTCATAATTTTTATGCGTTGTGTGATAGTTAAGCGATCCATTTACATCAATAACTATCTGGTAACCTTCAAAGTAATCCCCCTCAGATATAGTACACTTGTGCCAGCGTTTTTTCTGAAACACGCTCTTTGGTATCGCCAATAGCTCCTGCTTCTATTTTTCTTTTATCTCCTCAATCGTAGCGAAACGGTTTCCTTTCATCAGTGTCTTCAGTTTTGGCAAGAAAAAAATTTCGGCGGAGGCCAAGACCGGTGAATACGGTTGTTGAGATGGTTGATAACGGTTTTGTTTTTGGCCAAAAACTCACGCACAGGCATCGATGTGTGAGCTGGTGCGTTATCATTGTGCAAAATCCATGATTGTTTTTTCCACAAATCTGTGCGTTTCTGACGTATTGCTTAGCACAAACGGCGCATAACTTCAAGGTACCATTCCTTATTGGCCCTACGACCTTGTGGCAAGCATTCATGATGCACCACGCCATTACAGTCGAAGAAAACAGTGAGCAAAACCTTCACGCTTTACCGAGCTTGAAGTGCTTTTTTTGGTCTTGGCTCTTCTGGACGCTACCATTGGGATGATTGGGCCTTGGTTTCAATGTCATAGCCATGCACCCATGATTCGTCACCAGTTATGATATTTTTGAGGAAATCTGGATTATCATTGACGATGTTCAACAGCTCCTGAGCGATGCCCATGCAACGTGGTTTTTACTCAAAACTTAGCAATTTTGGAGCAATCTTCAATGCCGCACTTTTCATGCCTAAAACATCCGTAAAAATTGCTTGGCATGACCCGAACGATATGCCAACATCATCAGCAACCTCTCTGATAGTGATTCGACGATTATCCGAAATAATTTTCTTTACTGCTTCAATCTTTTCATCGCTTGTGGATCGGTCCATCGTCATTGACATATTCTCGGCCTTCCTTAAACCGGTTATACCACAATTGAACTTGTGTTCTGCTCATAGTAGACTCGCCAAACGCCACCTTCAACATTTCAAATGTCCTTGCGCATGTAGTTTAATTTTTTACACAAAACTTAATACAGTTTCTTTGGTCTACTTTTTTCGAATAGTAGAAAATCGAAGAGCACACCAAAACACAACTAACCTTTTTTATCTGTGAAAAATAAGTTGACAATCCAAAATGGCTGATATTGCCAACATACATATATAACAGACATGTGTACGAACATAACAGAAAGAAATTCGAAAATCGAACATATGTAACTTGCGAAATTTGAAAATAACGGTTATTTTTTTTAACAGACCTAGTATATAAGTGCTGCTACATAATTTTTCAAATCTTTTTAGATTTGGCAAAAGCTTGGAGGATTTGGTTTCATTGGTGTGCTTGGTCGAACTACTATTGCTGACTATGATGTTATCCGTTCTTTTGGCGTGTGCACTACTGGTGAGCTTCTTTTACGCCAGCTTTAATTTATTATCAAGTGTTACAGTGTATTTCTGTGATTTAAAGGTAGAAGATGTAATATTTCAAATAGCCACGGTTGTCTACATCATATCCATATTTTATGTCATCTTTATTTCATACTGGCATGCAAATGAATTTTCTTCAGAAGTGAGTAGTTTTTTTTTTTTTTTTAATATATATAATCACAAACTCTAACAATTTATGTAGTACGACCAGTGATTTACACGCATTTTTTAGCAGCGTGACCGTCCAGGATACTAAAGTATTAATTTGCCATTATTTTAATTATTAATATTGTTTTTGAGAAACTGCTTCACTCAGAAACATAGTGTTGATGCCAAATTGTTCATATGAATATAATTTTAAGAGTTTGCTATTGAAGCTGTGTAAAAACTAGAACAAAAATGTTCTGCTCTAAGGTTAAAATAATACTAATTCAGGTCCAAAAGTAAACCTTACAAATGTTTTCTGTCTTTTTCAGCTGTCTATATGCCGCCGACATTTCGTTGGTGATAATCAATTCATCAGTAGATTTGAATTAATACATTTCACTTGGCTCGTAAAGCAAATAAATAATTACTTTCATATTTGAATATTAAAAAAAACTTTTACTTTTTAATACTCTTAAAAATACAAATCGTAGTAACTGATGGTAACTCGTTGTATAGAAGGTTTCAAAGAAAAGTAAACGAGTTGCAAAACGAAAAAATTTCTTGCTGTGCGAAAGGTTTGTTTGAACATTTGAAGTAGTTAAGTTTCAAACAAACTTTTAAGAATTACAGAAAACATTTGATAGGTCCTTTTTGGACCTGAATTAATACATTTCACTTGGCTCTCAAAGCAAATAAATAATTAAGTTCATATTTGAATGTTAAAATAGCACTCAAACTTTTTTTTTTTGGAATTCCAATTAAAAACCAAAAAAAGAAAATCTGTATCCGATACATAGTAAAAAAATTTTTATACCCTTCACATAAATGTGTAAGGGTATATATAAGTTTGTGATTCCGTTTGTAACGCATTGAAATATCCATCTAAGACCCCATAAAGTATATATATTCTGGATCAGCATCAATAGCGATTACGATTGAGCGATGTCCGTCTGTCCGTCGGTCCGTCTGTCCGTCTGTAGTCGTTGAAATACCGTTTCTGAGAAAACGGTTTGAGATAGAAACCTCATTCTTTCGCTAAAACGTGTGAAACCCCGGTAGTGGGTCTGCTATTGAAATTCAGTAAGATAGGTCCACGGATAGCCGAGATATATTCAAAAAACCGGGTTTTGAGGGGTATTTTGTGCAATTTTTGTATTCAGATTTTTGAAAAAAAATTTTGTCTTAAAAACTAAACCATATCATTTTTAGTGCCCATTAAATCCTAGAAAAGAAGGAATTTTTGAAATCGGCCCATATATATCCGAGATATAGCGTCTCCCGATTTTTAAAGAAATCGGCTTTATAAGCCAAATAAGACAACTTTTGGCACCGAAGATCAATCAAAATGGTATATATAGGCTATTTAGAGGCAAAAGTGGAAAATTTTTCCACATCGGCCCATATACACTCGAGATATAGCGCCTCCCGTTTTCTCAAGAAGTCGGCTCTAAAAGCCAAATAAAACAACTTTTGGTATCAAAAATCGATTAGAATGGAACATATAAGGTGTTTAAAAGCAAAATTGGAAAATTTTTGAAATCGGTCCATATATATCTGAGATATAGCGACTCCTGATTTTTCAAGAAATCCGCTCTTTAAGCCAAACAAAGCAATTTTTGGCACTAAAAATCAATCAGAATGGTACACATAGACTATTTAGAGGCAAACGTGGAACATTTTGGACATCGGCCCATATACACTCGAGATATAGCGCCTCAAGTTTTCTCAAGAAGTCGGCTCTAAAAGCCAAATAAAACAACTTTTGGTACCAAAAATCGATCAGAATGGTACATATAAGGTGTTTAAAAGCAAAATTTGAAAATGTCTGTAATCGGTCTATATATACCTGAGATATAGCGTCTCCCGATTTTTCAAGAAATCGGCTCTATAAGCTAAATAAAACAACTTTTGGCACCAAAAATCAATCAGAATGATACATATAGGTTAGTCAGAAGCAAAACTGGAAATCGTTTTGTCATCGGCCCATATATGTTCGAGATATAGTGCCTCCCGATATCTCAAGAAGTCGGGCCTGGAAGCTAAACGAAACAGTTTTTTGCACTAAAAATTTGTCGGAATGGTACATACAGGCTGTTTAGGGGCAAAATTAGAAAATTTTTGGACATCGGCCCATATGCACCCAACTTTTGGTACCAAAAATCGATCATAATGGTACATACATACATATGTATATAATGTTTAAAAGCAAAATTCGAAAATATTTGCGATCATGTATGAATGTATGTATGTATGTATGTAGATACGTTTGTATGTATGTAGGTATGCATGTATCTACATATGTATGTATGTATGCGTGCAAGTATGTTAGCATAAACAATTTTTTTGCTTTGGTGTAAAAATGTGTATGTATGTATGTACATATGTATACACGAGCTTGAAAATGAAAGTGATATAAAGAATTGTTGAAAAAAGGGTACGCAATGAAATTCTTTTAAACAATTGCGTCTTCAAATTCATTCACACAAAAAATCATTTTGGGTTTCCCTACGTACTTACATATGTACATACACACACACATGTGTATGATGATACGCAATAGATCATCAAAAACGTGCACAAGAAAAAAAATAATTTTGTAAAAGCAAGCAATGTAAATATGTATGTATGTATATATGTATGTATATAATCATTGTTTTATGGAACACACTGAAAATATTCAATAATAAAGAATTTATTTTAGAGTTTTCTATTATAGATACATACATACATACGTATGCATGTACCCACATACGTAAGTAAATTGAAAAGAAAATCACACTTAATGGTAATGTTTAGCATTATAATTCAAAAATAATGCAATTATATGCAATTTTTTGTTAAATAAATTTTACTATAAAGTTAACTGATAAATAATTAAGAAATACATTTTGCTTTTCTTTATTTCATTGATATTAAAAAGAATTGGTGTCACCCAGTGGTTGAACTTGAGCATATTAGGAATTATTTAAATAAAAGTTTTGCAGCCTGTGTTAAATCCCGGTAGTGGATCTGATATTGAAATTCAGAAAAAATCGGCCCATATATACCCCAGATATAGCGTCTCCCGATATTTCAAGAAATCGGCTTTAAAATCCAAATAAAACAACTTTTCGCACCAAAAATCAATCAGAATGTATGTACCATTGTGAAGGGTATTTAAGATTCGGCCCAGCCGAATATAGCACTCTTACTTGTTCTCAATAAGTTGGGCATGTGCACGAATTGAAACACTTTTCCGGCCCAAAAACTTGACGTTATGTTTACAAAGGCAGAAAACAGAAATATATGGTCAACTTCAACAACTACAGAGTTAAAATGTATACTTAAAAACCCCTGGTCCTGGCGAAAAGTTTGAAATCGTTATCACTGATAAAAAAGCAATAAATGCAAGAATCGATTGGATGTTGGTTAGAGAATATAAAATACATAAGTATATTCCAATCAAGAGAAAAACACTGTCATAAAGTGGAAGGTTGATCAGTAAGATTCAATATACATAGATAGTTAGTAATGTAGAGCTCGGGTGGTGGGAGGGCTATGCTGCAGTATACAATTAGTCATGGTCTGGGTTCAAAACAAATTCGGGTGCTGATAAGCGACGTGGTGGTCGTGAAACAGACTTTACTTTTCTTCTTTAAAAAAGTTAATCACTTCAGTTTTATCACGTTTTTAAGGAAGTAAAAATCGAACTTAAAAGCCAGATGAAATGATTAACAATTGTAAATCGTAGAGTTATAGCGAAAACCGGTTTCTGGAGAAGTCGGGCTTGTACGTGAATTGAAACCGTTTTTGGTACCAACAAGTAAAATATGTAGTATATCCATCTAAAAATGATCTTCCATAAAAGCGATTTGATAAAAAAAAAAAATATATGTCCCTATGTCAAAACAATTGTTCTGCTGCCTATCGGATCACAGTCGGATCGTGCTGGGTATATAATAGGAAATGGGAGTGTAGAAGACAGTTTGGGCTACAAAAAGGTGCTGATCCTTTTTCGACCCCTCACGATCTTTAGAAGTTATGATCTGTTAAGTGGAAGAGCTAAGGAACATTTTGACCTCGAAAAAAATTGATTTCTAAATCATAAACATTTTATTTTTCTAGTACTAATGAGTAAAAAATTATGCAGTTGTATAATACATATTAAAATAAAGTTTTAATTTTTTGGCTCGAGAGGTACACCAGTACTTTTTAACATTTTGCAACCGGAGACCATAAAAAAGTAGTATTAGCCGCCTGCTTGTAAAATAGTCCACTGAGCGCCGGGCCACAGACTACACAGATATCCCAAAAGTGACTTTTGTAAAGTGGCCATATCATTTCTTTGGGAGCCAGTCAGAAGTGAGCAGTACAGAAAATCATGGCAACATGAGTGTATGAGACCAACTAGTGTACACAAAAACAGACATAAACAATGAAAAGATATTGTTGTAAAGTGTTTTGAAAAATATTGGTTTTGTTGTAATTTTTACGAAAAAAGTAGAAAACGTGAATGAAAAGCTTTGAAAACTAAGTTTTAAGCATATACAGCTAGTGATATACTCAATGCAAATTAAATATTAAATACAAATAATTACACTGTGCTTGAATTTGGAACTTTTTTTTTGCCGACAAACGGGTCACCCAGTGACTAAACCTAATTCGGGTACGCTAAATTCAGTGGTGCTATCCGTTTTTCTAGGTTAGCTCGCATTTTTGAGATTTACCATTATTTTAAAAATGGAGGAGGTTGCACTATATGTATTAAACTAACTAAAAAAATTTTTCCTTTATTGAACTTTAGAAAAAAACCGAACTTCCGCAATAAAAAAACTTTAATCTGATATATAATTCATTAAAAAGAAATTTAATTTTTTAGAAAAAAAAAATAATTTTTTTGAAAAAAAAAAATTATTTTTTTGCAAATTCTTGAAATTTTGTGATCTTTAAAACTGCATAAAAAAATTAAAAATTAAGCTATGCCAACAAATTTTCTCGTGTATATAAAAAATTATGTTTGAAACAAAACGAGCTTTAAATGACCAAAATCTGTGGGCAACTTCTGATTTTATTCACAAAAGATGAAAAATTGTAGTTTCAACCTGTTACCAGACGAAGCCTCAAAAATTGAAAAAAAAAAGTTTTTTCTTGTTAATTAAAGTTCATTTCTGCATGTTCATATAAAAAATTTTTTGTAATTATCTAACATTAAGATGTGTTAAAAAAGTGTTATGAAACCTTTTTGCATAATTTGTACTTCGCTTGAAGAGCACCTAGTGTTCATTGGAACACTAAATGGAAAGGCGTCTCTGTTTTTCTTCCATTTATTAAAATGGTAAATACACGTTGTACACACTATTGAGGGTGTCTAATTCTTACCACATATCACATTTAAAGAAAAATATGATTCATATAAGTTAATTATTTCTACAATGGTTTTACGCCGACTTGGCATAATTGTGTATTTCCCACACGCATAGCAAAAGTAATTAAACTTGTTGAAGAATTCCATCTAGATATTTTAATATACGTAACTGAATATATTGACAAGAATTTGAAAGACTTCAAATTTAATACCGACTTTTTAAGACTTATTGCAGAGCAAGCAAGAGCTGAAGATTCGCACTGTGCATGCAAATCAAAAAACGCGCCCTTTTATATGAAAAATTCCCAAATTTTCTTAAAGAAATTAAAAATTGCGTCCTATAGAAATTCGCGACCTATAATACCTACATTTTTCTTAAGCAAATAGTCTACCAGAACTAGGGATGCCAATCGGAATACCCCGAAATGCAGGGATTTTTCGGGATTTTGAAATTATATAATACAAAATATATAATACAAACATTTTCTTCAAGTGCACCGCTTGTAATTTTAATGAGTATCTGAAACACCGTGTTAATAAGTCAATTACTGGAACAAAAAATTAGCTACTTTTTACGTCATTTGATTTGATGGAATAATTTAAGGTGCTCTTCAAGCAAAGTACAAATTATGCAAAAAGGTTTCATAACACTTTTTTAACACATCTTAATGTTAGATAATTACAAAAAATTGTTTATATGAACATGCAGAAATGTACTTTAATTAACAAGAAAAAACTTTTTTTTTTCAATTTTTGAGGCTTCGTCTGGTAACAGGTTGAAACTACAATTTTTCATCTTTTGTGAATAAAATCAAAAGTTGCCCACAGATTTTGGTCATTTACAGCTCGTTTTGTTTCAAACATAATTTTTTATATACACGGGAAAATTTGTTGGCATAGCTTAATTTTTCAATTTTTTATGCAGTTTTAAAGATCACAAAATTTCAAGAATTTGCAAAAAATAATTAAAAAAAAAAAAAATTTTTTTTTTCTAAAAAATGAAATTTCTTTTTATTGAATTATATATCAGATTAAAGGTTTTTTATTGCGGAATTTCGGTTTTTTACTAAAGTTCAATAAACGACAAATTTTTTAGTTAGTTCAATACATGTGGTGCAACCTCCTCCATTTTTAAAATAACGGTAAATCTCGAAAATGCGAGCTAACCTAGAAAAACGGATAGCACCACTGAATTCAGCGTACCTGATTTAGGTTTAGTCACTGGGTGCCCCGTTTGTCGGTTTTTTCAACTAGCACAGTGTTATTATTTGTGTGCCTGTAAAGCTGTTTTGTTTGCATTAGATTTGCACTGAATTTTTCTAACCAAAAATTAAATGTAAACAAATGCAGAGTCTACCAACAGAGAAAGCTGTATAAATATTTTCATGTTTGCTGTCCTTCACTGGATGCTCGAGCCCCGCTAGGCTGCCACTTTCATGAAATTTGACAGAAAGTTGGTCATTTTTGTAGTCCGGCACAGCTGGCGACGCTTCTGGTTGTATTCTGTGCGCCGGGCTAAGCAATTTTTTAAACATTAATTTAACTTTATAGTCAAACTTTAGGATTACATTTGAAAATTATTTCATCGGGCCTTAGTTCGATTTTATTATCCCAGAATTGATACAACGTAAAGTAACAACTAGTCGTTACTCTCGATCCGTGAGAGAAAGAGGGATGAAATTTACACAATATGTGTATTCACATATGCTCCACAACAACACTTGCTAAAAACAACAACAACTGTAAAACTACCAGGTGTTCCTTTACAACGTAGAGTAATAGCTATAACTCTCGAACCGTAAGAGATAGAGAGTCGAAATTCGAACAGTGTATGTATTCCCAGATTCCTTACAACAATAAATTACAAAAACAACAACAAGTGGAAAATTACTAGGTGTCCCCGTACAACATAAAGTAGCTTTAAAAACAGAGAGATGAAATGGCGTATGTATTCACATACGCCATTCCATACATACATTACACATACATACATACGTACGGAACCCTAAGAGTGCGTTCCAGCCTCGCACTTGACTTAATTTATTAAAGTAAAATTAAGTGAGATATTTTGTGTTCATCTGGTAGCTTCAAGTACAGAATTTTGCAACTGGTAATTTTAAGTACTTTTTTTTTTGTTTGTTTAGTTGAATGAATTTTTTCCTTATGGATCATTTCTTTGCATTTTTTCCGTTTCTTAAGAATTGGGAAAATTAAAATATCTAAGAACCTTTTTTGATTAAAACTGTTGTTATAAAAATGTAAAAGAACGTAAATTATATAGCCAAAAATACAAAAAAGCGTGGGAAACAGATGAGCAATTTAAAAGTATTGTATTTTTAATGACAATTTTAAACATTATAATGTTAATTTATTACTTTAGGTCTAAAAAAATAGACCTTAATGAATTCTGTCTTTTTTCAGCCGCCTAAATGTTGAAGGATTAAAATCGGCAAATAGGTTTAAAATTAATTTACATTTTCTAATTTTTATTTTAAAATTCATTCTTTTAATTTTGTGTTATTTAGATGAAAACATTGTAATCGAAACCCTAAAGGTTTTAGAACAGCATCACATAAGAAATTTGTTTTCAACATTGCGGACAGGGGACCAGGCTGTTTTTGAATTTCATTTTAAACACTGGAAAACATCTGTTGGTTGCGACAGCCACAGTGTTTAGCAAACAAATATTTTTTAAAAACGAATTCAAAATATTCCCCCGATTACTGAAATGCCTTCCAATTCTAAGTGCGGATTAAGCATTATAAAATTCCATGAAAAAGAGGAGCATAGAACACTTCTACTAAATACTATCACAAAGTATCTTGATGTGAACGGCTATGAATGTTCACTCCCGGACTGTATTTCCCTTTTTTTTTAAAGAATTTTTACACCAGTGGAAAGAGGGGTAACGTATACAAATAAAAAATTAGCAAAATTTTAAAAGAATGTCGAAAGATGTACATATTTAAGGAAAATCAAAACCGTTCAGAAGAAAACCTGAAATTCGATTAGTATTGTATTTTAATTAAAAGAAAAAGTAATATTTTTAATTTTTCTAGAACCAACGGATATGCTAAGAAGCAAAAACATAAGTGCGGAGGACTTTGACATGTATATTAGAGGAATTGTGCAACCTATCGCCTTAATCAAATATCAAAATCAACAATAGAAATATTTACAGAGTGGGCTGAATATACAGAATCATCCGCCTCTAAGCTGATCTGTTTCATTATTTGAGATATTATCTCCATTTTTTAAAAATCCGTTTTCCAATAACTTTTTCATATTTTGTTTTATTTATAGATTTATATCGAGTTCGAGATAAAATATCCGGGTGCAAAACTTAGCAGACATGTGGCTACAATGGTCCCATAAAATATTAAATATAATTAAAAAGAAGTGTGCTGGATCGTCATTACTTAAGAAAATTTTTAAACAGTGTCTCGGGGAGAAGTTAAGTTATTACACTTAAATTTTTATTTTTCATACTGTTATAAGTTTCATTACTTTTGTAGAAGAAACATCTTCCTTAATATTATTGCATTGCCATAAACTTGTTCCGCCGCATCAAACATTCAAGACAACTCCGAGTGGGGAAAAAAATAAGGGAAAGGTTTTCCATTGCGGGTCCACACGAAAGTTTTGCAATTTTAGCATATATTATATTTATTTATTGTAAATAACTTATTTATTGCATCAATAGCTGTGAAAGCAAGGAAGAACGCGAATCGTGTGGAGTGAGGCCAGCGAAGCAGCATTATTGGATATGTGGCCCAGTAAAATGGATGGTCTTAGTGGGCAAAGGAAAAACTCTCACATCTATGGTGAAATGGCTGATTATTGCAAAATTTTACACAGCGCTACAGGTGAGTAAACATAAATTTGGCCGCTGTATGAAAACAAACAAAAGTGAGAGTACCAATCATAAAAATTTTATGTTGGACAATGGTATAATGATGCTCACTAAATAATTTGTTCTGGTACAGCTGCAAAGCAAAACAGTGGTATTCAGAAATGTGTAGAAACTTTTGTCTATGTTTGAATATTTGCAGAAAAGAAAAGGCAACAATGGATGTATCAGGTAGATCACCATCTCCATGGGCACACTATGCCACTGTACACCAAATCATTGGATAGTTTAAGGCAAACACCTACACAGAGTTGACACTGGAGAGCATTATTAACAAAGTTTTTCCAATTAAACACTACAAGTTCAGTTGTTTATTGTATAAACGTTTATGCGCAAGAATGCACATGTTTGTATATTTATCTTTTCGTAGTTTTACTCAAACATCACAAATTCATTGGTAGTTATTCAATCGACCCGATTATGAACGACGGAGAGTTTGTTCTCTACTCCCAATTCTCCTATTCTAAATAAGTTCTCCCCGGGAAAGTTTTCTCTTTTCCCTTTCCCCGTATTCTAAACGAATTTCGAAAATGGGAAACTCTTCCCCGGGAGAAAAAGTAGGTATTACGAATGTCAGTTAAAGGGAGAATGTGATGGCAAAATTTTAGAAATATTTCGTCAAAAAATTGAAAGGGAGTTGTGCTAAAAATGTAAGTATTTTAATTTTAATACACATAAAAAATTTCTTCCTCATTTTTAGGTCCAATATAACTAATAAAAAACAGTTGGAGATGCTTTTAAATGAAATGCAAACTCACCCAGGCATTGCCCGTGGAATGCACAAAGGAAGCAAGGAGGAATTAACTAGATTTTGAAATAATTTGGAGTCAGAGTTAAATTCAATAGGACCACCAACAAAAAATGTTTCCGAATGGAAAAAGGTATGTTTTTCTTATATATGTATGTACATGAATAATAAAATTGCAAAATATGCTACAGGTGTGGTCTGATCAAAAAAAATATGTCCGGCATAAGGCTGCCCAAAATCTTAAATCCTGTAAAGGAACGGGCGGAGGCCCGAATATGGAACAGAAGTTTTCTCCAATGGAACAGGCCATTTACAATTTAATAGGGATGAAGGAGTCTATAGAAAGAGTAGCCAGCACATTTGGATTAGGCAGTTCTTCTTCAAATGCTAGCAAACAAGCAGAAGAGAATATCGAAGATATATTGCAGATTATAGTGAACGAAGATGCAATTATTTCAAGTGAAAGCTTTAAGGAGTGTCTATTTCAGCCACCAGCTAAAAAATTCAAAAGGGCTCCAACTGAGCAGCCAGCACGGGTTACCTCTACCGATATTCTTGCAGAGGAAATCTGTGTTCAGAAGAATATGTTGGAAGTTATGAGGGAGCAGAACCAAAACTCCAATAAAATATACCGTTCCATAGACCGGCTTTATGATTTAAAGAAAGAGGAAATAAAAGAGCAAAAGCGGCACAATCTAGTGATGGAAAAATTAAGGCTTAGAGAAGTGGAAGACAAAATTGAAAAAAACCGAAAACTGCTAGAGTTGGAAAACTTGAAATACATGTATGTATGTATGTAAATATTAGTTATTTCTGTATTATATTTATCAGCCTCAAGTTCTTTCTATATTATGTTTGTGATTAATAATTATTAAATTAGACAAAGAAGATATCAAAGACATTTAGCAGGGTGGACAACTAGTTAAATTAGACTAGTTGTCCACCCTGCTAAATGTCTTTGATATCTTCTTTGTCTAATTTAATTAATATCAATCACAAACATAATATAGAAAGAACTTGAGCCTGATAAACATAATACAGAAATAATTATATAAGAAAGAGTTCAAATAATAGAAATTAATTAACTGTAAATATTAGTTATAACAAACAAATGTGATAAAGTGGACTGAAGCTAAACTATAGCTGTGTATATGAATAAGAGTTTTTAAGTTGTGTTTTTTACTTTTAAATGATTTTAAGTTTGTTTCTATATAATGTACAAACCGGAACTGAACTGTGACCTGTAAATATAAATATCTTTGTTTTTGAAATTTTTAGTTTTCTTTTTTAAATAACTATGTATAAACATAACAAATGTGGCTGTATATCATTACATAAAATATAACTTGAAAGAAACAAAAATCTTATTATAAATTATTTCCAATGTTAGTTGTAATAACCTGGGCAGCAGACAAATACCGATGCGATGCTAAAGTCACCACATCACTCTCCTGTATAGGAAAAGTATCCAAATTTTCGAAATTATCCACATTACTATTGCATTTAAAATAAATGCAGATGTTATGTAAAGCACAACAAACATTAACTATCTTCGCTGCCTTTTTTGGAGCGTAGTACAGTTCTCTAGTGCCAAGAATGCATCTCCATCTATTTTTGATGACGCCATTTGTTCGTTCAATCACATTGCGGCATTTTGAATGAATCTCATTAAATCTCATTTCGACCGACCCGTCCTCTGGAGTTCGGTGGGGGGTCATAAGCCACGGTTCCAAATGGTATCCTGCATCGCCTAGTATTAATAATGTATAAGTAGTTAAGCCATGAATATAATTTGCTATCACTTAAACTTTACCGAGGAGCCAATAATTGCTGCACCCATTAATATATTGCTGCTCAAGATGTGTTCGCAAATCGCTGGAGTTCCAAATAAATGAATCATGGCACGCACCAGGATGGGAAGCATCAACGTATTGAATCCTGAGCTCATGGTCGCAGACCTGTAAATATTTGCAATTTTTTACTTAATATTAGCAAGTGATGTTTTTGAAAGTACTTACCAACATAACATTTAAACTGTAGTCCCCTTTTCTATTATAGTATAAATATAGTATATAAATAGTATATTATAGTATGCGACGTTAACTCGTCTAGCAGATATTTAAAAGCTGTCTTATTCACCCTGTAATATTTTTCGAATTTGCATTGCAAAAGTGAAATAATCATAATTAAAATGAACAAATATATACAATAACATCTTTTTATACTCACAACCTTTGTGGTAGCTCAAGTGGATTTGCGTCATCACGCAACAGTCTCCTTGCAATTCTTTGCTCATTTCTTGAATATTGCTGTTCTATAGCTTCTGCTTCTTCAGCTACCACTCGAAATGCTACACTAAACATTTTATTTTATTTAAAACTATTTTTTCACTCAACACTTGTTTTTAATAAAAATGAATTGCAAGTTTTAAGTCAAAACAACAACAGCTGAAAGCAAAACAGCTGACTATGAAAATTCGATATTCCCTTTCCCGCAATAACATTCTCACCATGTGTTTAGAATAGCAGAATTTGTTCCCGGGGAAAATGAACTCCCGGGGAGCTCATTTCTCCGGGAATATTTGTAATTGGGCTGAATAAATGGTATAAACGTTATACATAAGCATACACATGTATGTAAATACATATGAATGAATGTAAATTTATCTTTTCGAGTAGGCACTAATGTTGCCACAAGATAACCATATAAAATTGTTTGATTCTGATTTTCGTTTTCTTTTATTTTTAATTATATAGATACATTCAATAGTTCAACATTGTGATCGCCTTCTACCCTTCTACTTCTAGTCCTTCTTCATCGTCTAAAGTTAGAGAACCTGCAAGAAAAAAAAAAGAAAATTCGATTTTAGAGAACTTGTTTTAAATAAGTTCGACGATATTTCGTAAGAGATAAGTGCACATTTAAAACAAAGCGATGAAAATGAAAAGAAATTGTTAAAAATTGAAGAGAAGGCAGAAACAATGGACAGGACAGCCAATGACAACAGGGAGTTGAATATAGCTTTGATGTAATTTTTAAACAAAAATTAATGCCTTTCTTGTAGAAAATGTTTATAAATTATTAAAAGCAAAAGTTATATTTTTTTAATGATCGCGTCTGGTGATGTTCATATGTACATATGTATGTACATACATACATACTTTAATAAAAATTTAAAATAAAAAGTTTTAATCAAACTTTCTGTAGGTACTTACTAAAATAATTGCATAAGTTTTGCCTTATAGCTTCAGAGGTTGGTTCATTATCACCAGCAGCTACATCAACAAGCTCTTGTGTCGGAGGCAGTTTCTTGATGTACTGTGTGGACAATACTTGCCATACTTCTTGACAATATTCGAGCAAAATAGTGCACACTGTTGATTTTCCAACACCAAATAACTCACCAACCACTCGGTACTCGCCAGATGAGCTTAATGAGGTAAATAATGCGATGGCTACACGCTTTTGCAGCGTTATCGCTTTTTGCCACTTTGTATCCACTTTTTGAAGGTTTTGCAATAAGCCACAGAGGATATCAAAGCTTTCACGAGTCATCCGAAAATACGTCTTAAAAAAGTGGCCGTCATTGTGCTTGCAATTGAACTCCCACGTCGACGAATCGGAAATGCAACAATAGATTTAAACAAAATATTCTACTTTTACCAATTTCCATAAAGACTTTTGGCATGAACATTTTTCCATTTTTCTAATATTGAAAAAAGCAAGAGCTGCTGCTTCCTCAAACTCTGCAGGATTTCCAAATTTTTCTTTTTTAATAATATTCAATTTGGATTCAAAACTGGCACTCACTTTTGAGAAAAGTTCTATCTTTCTATTACATAATAGAAAGGCTTTTTTTAAAACCTAATTTTATCCATTTTTTATGATACAAATAACCAAATATTTACAGAAAAAATTTAAACAATAATTTTATTACCTGTCAAATGCTAATTGTCGTAGCAATATTAAGTATATATGAACACCAAAAAGATATTGCCAATTAACTGAATATTGTTTAAATAAATTTTGAATACTTTGTACGTCAAAATAAAATACTGTTCAATTATCATAAGTTTATCTTTTTAATTACATATGCACATATTTTTGAAATGTTTAATGACTACAAGGAGCATCTTAAAAATAATAAAGTTAACTTTGTAGTAAATTACTTTTTTCAGGCTTAAGTTCAACCCTTGGGTTTTCACTACTTTTTAATCAATATCAATTAAGTAAAGAAAAGTAAAATTTATTTGCTAGGTGGACAACCGGCTGTTTCTGGGTAGCAAACACCCTTCATCAGCACCCTATGAACTTTGGACGTGTCAAATTTTACAATTTTGGCACAGCCGTTTTAACCACTCGGCAACCAAAGCTCACGCAATTTTACTTTCTGTTTGTATACTTAATTAACATTAATCAAAGCAATGATATTTTTGCAGTCCTGGACGATATTTTATCATCTCAGAAGACTGTTATTTGTGCTTTCTGTTTATATGAAAGCTTTTTTTTTCACATGTTCTGTTATTTGCATCATTGAGATCTAGATGCTCTTTTATTGATACAATGTATTACAGAAGTTCGATAAAATTATAAATTTACAGTAAAATGTTAACTTTGTAGTATAAAAAAATTAAGTCAAGTACGAGGCTGGCTCGCACTCTTAGGGTTCCGTACGTATGTATGTGTAATGTATGTATGGAATAGCGTATGTGAATACATACATATTTTATAAATTTCATCTCTCTGTTTTTACAGCTACTTTATGTTGTATGTGGACACCTAGTAATTTTCGACTGGTTGTTGTTGTTGTAATTTGCTGTTGTGAGGCATCTGGGAATACATACACTGTTCGAATTTCGGCTCTTAATCTCTTACGGTTCGAGAGTTATAGCTATTACTCTACGTTGTAAAGGGACACCTGGTAGTTTTACAGTTGTTGTTGTTTTTAGCAAGTGTTGTTGTGCAGCATATGTGAATACACATATTGTGCAAATTTCATCCCTCTGTCTCTCACGGTTCGAGAGTAACGGCTAGTTATTACTTTACGTTGTATAGGGACACCTGGTAGTTTTCGACTTGTTGTTTCTAGCATTTGTTATTGTAAGCCATATGCGAGTAAATATATTGTGCACATTTCATCTCTCTGTCTCTTACAGTTTGAAAGTTACGGCTAATGTTTTTTACGTTGTATAGGGACACCTGGTAGTTTTCGACATGTTGTTGTTTTTAGCATTTGCTGTTGTAGCGCATATGTAAATACATATTATGCGCGAATTTCAGTTCTCTGTATTTTACAGCTTAGCAGCTACGGCTAATTGTTTCTTTAGGTTGTATAGGGACACCTGGTAGTTTTCAACTTGTTGTTGTTTTTAGTATTTGTTGTTGTAAAGCATCTATAAATACATACACTGTGCAAATTTCAGCTTTCTATCTTTTACGGTTCGAGAGTTATAGCTAATTGCAACTTTTCGTTGTATGGGGACACCTGGTAGTTTTCGACTTGTTGTTGTTTTTGGTATTTATTGTTGTAGCGGCAGGGTACAACAACAGCCTGTGAAAATTTCAGCTCTCTAGCTCTTACCGTTTCGGAGAATGGACGCTGTGACGGACGGACGTACTTGTCTCCGTAATAGGCTTCCGTTTCACTCTGATGAGTACGGAACCCTAAAAAAAAGTAAAAGCTGTATTTTATATTTATATATAGTGAAGAGAAATTAATAACATTTTTAGTTTAAGCAATTAAAATTTTATTTACTATGATAACATAACCAATTAAGTTTTTAATCAAATCAATGAAAAAAATTTGCTTAAAATTTAATTGGTACGCTAAATATTTTAATTAAATATGTACATACATACATATGTATTTAAAATTTTTATAAAAGTAATTAAATTTTTCATTATACACTAAATATAGAGATAAACAAAAATTTGATAAATAGTTTAATTAAATCCAAAAATTAAAAACTAATACTACCAAACTTTTAATTAAAAAAAAAATTAAAATTTAGTCAGGAGAGCACATATCTTTACTGATAAAAAGTAAGCAATTTTTTAATAGGCAACTACACATTTTTTAATTGAAATAAACTTTTATTTTTTCTGTGAACGCACTTGTTCGTTGTTTACGAGCTGAACGATATATACTTTGATCGTATTTTATTTTTAATACGAAGGTGATCGTAAGAACCTTTTTCGTTGGTGGTGTGTGAAATTGAGTGTTTAAAATAGATTCGTGCTTAAAAATGCGTGGTTGAAAAAATCACATACGAATATATTAATGGCGAAAAACTAGCTCATTTAATTTCAAATTCCATTGAATTTCGTTTTTGTGATTACATTTTGATTTGAAACGGTATTCCAGTACATACCGGTGTGGAGGTAACGATATATTTTAGTACCGGTATTTTATAGCGCTACTAAACTTACCGATACCGTTCGGTAAGTGTACCCTTATCTAATTTTAACGGTATTTGGATGGGTAACCTTGCTTTTAACATTTGTTGTGCGGTATTATTAATTAGTACTACGCATTAAAAGTGACTTGTACTGGCCGCCATCGTCATAAAACAAGTTAAAAAAAAAGTAATTTCAAAAGACAAATAATTTCAAGAGACAAAAGATAAATAAAAGTGTGATATCGTTTGATTTCGATATGCATACTTTTTAAAATTATGTATCACTGTGCTCTGCCCAAAATTAGGTTAAGATGTCTGCGGGGTTTCTGTGTCATTTCGAAAGTTATTTCTGCCAAGTCTGCAAATATGCAGTTTTTTAAACTTTTCAAAAAGTAAGACCCCAGGTGATATTCTGAAAACTGAGTATTAAGTAATATATGTACATATGTATGTATGTCAGGACAAAAATATAAGAAACTACGCAAAACATTCGTCTAACATAACATTTTGATAAAATTTCTAATTTATTGTGCGCGCTGCATGCCTTAGTCCTAACCGATCGAAAAATGTAATATAATAACCAAACTATGGGGTGAGACTGGCTCACCCTTAGATATATTCATATGTAAATAAAAGTTGCACTTCTTTTCAGAGTGTTAAGATTGCAGATGCTGTTTATAGCATTGATTGGACTAGTTCAAGTATGGAAGTTCGGAAATGCATTTTAATTTTACTGATTCGTTGTCAAGCACCACTAAAGGTTTGTGAATAGAACATGTTATTTGGTTAAAATTATGTGATACTCGTGTCATAGATCCTAAATTTAATATGAAATTCAAACTTTTACAAACAGCCCTGAACTGAGTCACCGTTAACTCTTCATAAAATTTTAATTTTGTTTTAGATATCAGCTGGCGGCAAGTACCCAATGACACTGGAGGCATTCCAAGCACTTTTAAACGCTACCTACACGTATTTCAACATGGTGAGAGGCTTCATGGGGAAGTAATTGAAAAACTGCAGTCTACTATCAACAAACAAACATCAATTGCACATATCACATGCACAAATTCACGTGAATGAAAAAGAAAATATGTACATACCCATGTATAAGTATGTATGTAAATGCATTCATTGTATGCTTTTTTGCAATTTAGAAACTATGCTGTTTTATAAGGAGCAATGAGTAATGTTTTTGGAACTCTTATGTTGAAATAGCTTATAACTTATATTTTAATACATACAAACATATAAAATATATACAAACATACGGTACACAAAGAATAAATTCAATATGATCTTCAATGCAAGAAACTAACGTATTTCTTTATTTATTTCCATTTCCTATGCAGCAAGATTTCACTTATATTTAAAGAACAGTAATACGTTAAAAGGGCACAACTTGTTTCAGGCACCACTGGAAAAAATATCTTTATTATAATACATACATATGTATTAATTCCGGTCCAAAAATAGACCTTTCAAATGTTTTCTGTCTTTTTCAACCGTCTATATGCCACCGACATTTCGTTGATGCTGATCAACTCTTCAGTAGACTCGAAAAATTCTTAATAGAATGTCCCAGGATGTCACGCGGTAACGTTCGCAAGCAAAACAGCTAATTTGTGTCTCTAAAAATTTCCAGCACGACAAGTCGCAAATAAGTGACAACGTAAATTTTTCAGTACAAATTTGCACCCCTCTAATAATTTTAGTTGTCATCTGTGCGCAATCAAATGTCAACATCAGGCACTTACATTTTTGCCGTCGAAAAATAACAGATTTCAAAAAATAGTTAAAAAATATAGCATTAAAAAATCAACTGTGCAACAGTTACAGGCTCTGACTTAATACATGGAAGAAAACCGGGAGTTCGCCAGAGGTTCTTTTGTTTTTGGAAGTGGCTAACAGTCTGTGGAGCAGCAGTGGGTGAATCTCACCAAAAAACCAATTTCGCTTCGGCAAACTGTGGTGCTGTTGCCGAATTGAAAAAGGTAAGTAAAGTTGTGATAATTTGTGTTTATGTGCATTACGTATACATACATACATACATATGTATACTTAATGGTTCTGTGTATTTTTTACAGTCCTGGTCCGATTTGAAATCACACACAGTGAAACAAATTGCGGAAAATAAAAAAGTTTAAATGAAAATGATGGTGGTGTGCATCGTAGGAACACATTGTCTGAGTCTGGAACAAGTGGGCCGCACTCTTTTTTATCGAAAGCTGCAGCATCTAGTTTTTGGATTTTTGGACGCACTTGGTACCGACGAAGGACTTGAAAAGTGTTTTATAGCGTTGACAGATACACCACCAAGATGTAGCAAAGCTGTTGCGGTGTAACAAATTTTGTTACACCGCAATACGTACCGCTCTTGTTTTCCAATAAATAATATTTTTTTATTACGTAACATATCCTAGGGGATATATGACTTGTTATTGTTGTCATTTGTTGTTGTAAGGCATCTGGGAATACATACACTGTGCGAATTTCGGCTCTCTATCTCTTACGGTTCGAGAGTTATAGCTAACTGTTACTTTACTTTGCATAGGGACATCTAATAGTTTTTGACTTGTTGTTGTTTTTAGTATTTGTTGTTGTAGAGCAGCTGTAAATACATACACTGTGCGAATTTCAGTTCTCTATCTTTTACAGTTAGAGAGTTATAGCTAATTGTTACTTTTCGTTGTATGTGGACATCTGGTAGTTTTTTACTTGTTGTTGTTTTTGGTATTTGTTGTTGTAGCATCAAGGTACAACAAGATCCTGTGAAAATTTCAGCTCTCTAGCTCTTACCGTTTCGGAGAATGGACGATGTAACGGACGAACGGACGGACGTAGTAGTCTCGGTAATAGGGTTCCGTTTCACTCTAATGAGTACGAAACCCTAAAAAACGAAACATAAAAAGCAAATAAGATTAAAGTGCATTTAAATAAGCAAAAAAAACAATTAAAACTAAAATAAACGACTCATAAACAAACTCATTTCTGAAAAACACAAAATTGTTTTCTACGTTTTTAACTTGCTGTTTCTTCATATACACTCCAGTCTATTAGTATATACATACATACCTACATACTAGGGAATGGTAAGTCGATTTCGATTGTATTCGATAATCGATTTTCAATCCTAAAAAACGATTATTTTCTGATCGATTATGCATTGCCAACTTTATGCTGAAATCGATTTTTGGCGTCGATTAATCGAAACGGCAAGCCACAAAGCGTGACACAACTAATAAGGTAGCCTTTTCACTACAATAAAAATAACATGCATTTATTGTAGTGCCGCCGCTTCTGCATTTATAAAAGAGAGATAACAGAGCTTACATTGACTTGGTGTCTCGTTTTGGCTGCCTTTCATCTCGGCATTCTCTTGACAACCTAAAGTAGTCAGATGATTAACGGTTTGTTTAGCTGATGAGGCTACCTTATTAGTTGTACCATACCACAAAGCATAACAAAATTACCTGTTGTAGAAGTTCGACAACAAAAACGTCTATTGCATTACATACTGCAAGCAAAAGAATTTTTTGTTATTGCTATAGAAAGCTATGTATATCCACTAAAGTTATAGAAGAGAAAACAAAGCAAGTGTTTGGTTGTGAAAATTTAATCAAATAAAACGTGCAATTTATAATAGAAAATGAGTGAATATTTAAAAAAATGCCACCAGTCACGTTTGGCAATCGACTTAAAAAAATCGATTATGAGCTGCGATTAATCGATTAAATAATCGGAATGAAAAATGGTTAGTCGAAAAATCGAAAATCGATTTTTACTTCCTGATGCCATTCCCTACTACATACATACCCGACTCTAGTTGACATACATAATTAGCTTCAGTAAATCATAACTTGCGTTCAGTTAAAGTGTGTGCATTTTAAGTTTTCAACAGTGCGTCATGTTAAATGATTCAAAAGCACCCGCATGTTTAATGAATGACCAAAATACCTTAAAGATTGTTTTATAATTGAAGCTTCGTGTTGACTTGGTGCGCTAAATAGTTTCATAATTTTTTATTTACAAATAATTAAGACACGTGATTTGCACGTTAATTACTGAATGGCAAAGTTTGTTTGCCAGTCTGCCTGTTGGCTG
This sequence comes from Sturmia bella, assembly GCA_963662145.1. Lineage (NCBI taxonomy): Eukaryota > Metazoa > Arthropoda > Insecta > Diptera > Tachinidae > Sturmia > Sturmia bella. Next base: position 36,627,415 of record OY759172.1, read on the forward strand.
AGATAGGTCAGTAACATTAAAGATTTGCTTAAAAAAACACTTCCCTATAGTTAAGTATTTTTAGCACAAAATAATTAGAAACAGGTTTTTAGATGGCAACAACAATCCAGCGCTGCTAATAAAAATCTAAACATTTCAATATGACATGACATGACCATATACATAGTTTTAAGTTTTCGCTTGTCACATTACAGAGTTCTTTTGTCATCTTCAATAAAAATAAATACAACACAACAATGGAAGTTTTTCATTACTTTAAACTGAAATATGTATATATTTTGGCATAGAGCGTACACCAACAGAATTTTGTTCATAAATCATATGAATCTCGACCTTAAATGAATAAAATATGCATTAGTTTTCTGCCGACGCACAGTGGTACCATTCGAGTTTTTCCGTTGCAAAAATCACAACGTTTGAACAAAATGGGGTAATCAAAAAGTTTAAAGTCCATACGATCAACCTTTGAAAGGGTTAGAAAAATGGGCTAGAAAAATATGCCAAAATTAATTTTATGGGAAGAGAAATGAAATAGTTCTACAATTTTTAAATATCTATGTTTCTCCTTAAAGACTTTTACGATTTAAAATTACAGCAAAAAAGATTTTAACAAAGTTTTCTTGAATTACGAATATCGGGGCTCACATGGCCCAGCTATGAGTATAGGAGGGATGTGGCCTTGTTGAACTTTCTGAGACATAGGCTTTACACCCTTGTGGCTGTTCTAACGGGACATTGTCACATGGGAGTACATGCGAGAAGACTAAATCTTCCGTATAATGATTTCTGCAGAAGCTGTAGAGACAAGGAGGAGGAGGAGAGTGTCGAACACTTTCTCTGTCGATGCCCAGCTCTCTCTGACAAGACAGCAAATTATTTGGGCAGACCGACACTAAGCGGGCTACCGGTAGTGTCGGAATGCGGTTTGGACAGGGTGGACTCGTTTATCCGTTCATCGAGTTGGTTCAGGTCAGAACTGGCGGAAAGCATGTAGGCCTATATCCTTACAATTTACTCGGGTACTCACAACGGGACCTTTCTAGGACCCAAGTGGGCCGGCTTCACTACCGGCGGCCACCATATCATAACATTTCTTGATTTATTTTGTAAAATATTGCATACACTGCGTAAAAGGCGCTACATATTTCTGAATTATAATTATTTGCTACATCTTTTCGTGGCCTTACATGACACAGTGATGAAATAAGGAGAGTAGAAAATGCCTCTAACAAGTGAAAGATATCATTATTTTGTACCGCCCTTGGTGATTTGAAAGTGCTCAGCAATGTATGTGTGTTTTTGTATAAAATTTGCTTAGGGAATTCTGTACTTCTTCGGAAAGTTCTCTAATTGACAACGTCTGATATTAAATTATATATTTGCCACGCGACAATATTTTATGAGCTGTCGGAATTAACTTTTTCTGTGCATATAGTTCTACCAAAAGTGAAGCAGCGTTTGAAGAATGTACTCCATATTTTCCAGAATTTTCAGAGCTGCAACTTAAAACATTCAACACCGCTCCCGATTTCTTAACGATTTGATTGTTTATTCCAGTGACTCGACATACTTTTCGACTCACTTTCAGAAAATCTCATCGATATGTTTTCATCGTTTCAGTGTCCATATCCATACTTGGGTCCACTTTTAGCCCGATTTATTTGAAAAACTCATCCTGTACTCGATTCGTTCCGATCATTTCCTTATTCTTGTTTGATGTATTTTCTTCAAAGTGTTCCTCCTCTTGTGAAAGCGTATCCGCTAAAGCCGGGATGTGTTGTGTAATGGGGTTTTAATCTCTTTGTTCTATCTGTAAGTACGCATGTTTGTCAAAATTGATATTTACATACGTTTCATAATTTCACATGTTGGCTTTCAGTTGCACCTACATTCTATTCTAGTAAATCAGAAATGCTAAACTTTCTTCCAATATTATCATAATCAAAGCACGAATTTTGCCAAGTAAAATTCGACAACTACAGTACACAAGATGCAAAACAGGCACAATTTTACAAGAACTCCGTATATTTTATTCTTGCGGCCAATGGTGAGATTCAATTTTTATAATTATCTTTGTAAATCCTTGAAGTACAAATGGGCCATAACAATATTTGAACTGATTTTGAACTTTGAGGAGTTCATTTTCTCTATTTGTTCTTGAACATTCTTCACAGTGGCTCTTATGAGTTCCGACCATTCCCTTGCAAACTAAAACATCAGATTCTAGCCGAAAGAAACAACAGATGTTATAAACATATTTTCGCCCGAAATTACAACGTCATCGGAAGACATATTATATTTATTAACGTTTTATTTCCCAGGAAGAATTTCTACCACATATTCGGATGACTTTCCAACAGCCGTTTTGCTGTATGGTACATGAGATCTTGCATATGGGCTTTCACAGAGACTTCGATGAGCATGTGCTTGGGGAATTTAAACACTCCACCATATTTTTTTCTGGCCTTCCTCATGTACTTCCGGATGATGTGCTGAGTTCATCTTCTGCCAAAGTATGTATCTAGGACATTATCATCTTAAAGCCATTCCTGGTGGTTGAAGTTAATTCTCTAGTCGTACGAGTTTTCTTTATCCATTTTGAGTTTAGACTCGCACCCATGAAAAGTTATTTTGAAAACCTTAAGGTCACTTGTTTTTTTATAAATGTTTATTAAGAATGGGTATCTTCTTCGGGAATGTTATGATGTTTTGTCAAAAATTTTTTTTTTGACAACAGCAAAACATTCCTGAAGAAGATACCCATTGTGGTATCGAAATATTGGATTTCATAAAAATTTATAAAAAAAACAAGTGACGTTAAGGCTCGACCTAATAAAATACTAAACAGCAAAGGTCGAAAAATTAGCATCAAGAATATTCTTTTGAAAACTATTTAAGGCAACGTGCATGACATTTTTGCTGCTGTTAACGTCTCCAACAGATCAAATAATTGGATCAATAATTCGTTTGTCTGTTTACTTTCGCTCACTTTAAATTTTGTACGATTTACGGAACACACTGGATATTTCTGCAACCCATGATATGGAGAGAAACATTGAATTAGGCATCTGACTGCTATTTTTGTTTAAGTACTGAAATAGATGCAAAAAAATATGCTCCACCATTTCAACCGGTGGACTTATACTTCCCGTTTTATATACAAATAGAATGTCACAACTTGAAAATCCGAGCAATATATACATATAGTGACGTAGTTCAATCTCAACTTCAATCTTTGTCTTCGAATATGTGTTGTACGGTAAACACTGTTAAATCGAAGATTTTCAATCAACCATAGCCAAGTGATCTCATCAGAAACCTAAAGCTTAGAAAAGAGAAATACGAGCTATCAAAGGTCAGACCTTTGTGCCAGATCAGCTGTCATTGACTTAGCCGCCGATTTTAACAAATTGCATTTTTATGTATGTATACATTGTTCATCTCTTTCATTCTTCTTTGACGGCATTGTACTAAATTTTTAATTACTCGCTTTGCTTTATATTGAATTAGGTAAGAAGAAACAAAATGTATGTTTCTTTTACAAACTCTGGAAGAAATCACTTTTAGTGTTGCCGTAACAAGAAATAAATGTCTGGAAAACAGGATAAACTCTTATAATATTATAGATGCATTATAAGAGCCTGTATTCATAATTTAAATACAAATGTATAAGCAAAACAGATGGTTATATTTCAAGCGTAAAATACGACCAAATTTTGCATACACTTACCTACTCTTTTTCATGCAGCAATCTATTCAGAAGAGAATTGCTTTAATTTTGTGGTTTGTAGCGTCAATGACCGAGTCCAAGGTAGAGAAGCTTAAATTTATTTTGAGATTGACTTCGAAGAAAGCTACGAAACAGCTACTTGGTGGCACAAATAAGTATTTTGTAACAAAAGTTTTCTTCTTAACTGCGATGTATGTATGTATTATACTGCAATATTTGTTAAATAAAATATTTCGCATTTTTAATACACCCTTAAGAAAGAGAACTTTCTACTGTTTGTGATTTCAAGCCGATTTTCAGCCGGTACGACATAGTTTTTATGACGCCTCTGAGCGGCGACTATTCGTTGGTAGCAGCAAGCAAAGTCTTAAGGCTGAAGGTAATCTTACCACCATTTTGTATAAAGCTAGGTTTAGGTAAAACCTTTGTTGCGGCTTGGCTTATTTAAAAACACCAATTATAAACATTTCAATTGGAAAAATATACGAATGCGTTTTTGATGGCCCTCAAATCCGAACACTGTTCCTAAGGACATCATTTGAAAATTTGTTAACCGCCGCTGAGAAAGGTGCTGGAATTCGTATTGATTATTTCAAATTACCTACGAAACAATGGGAGTACAAATTACAAACAAATCATTAGTGATCTGCTTGAAAATTTTTCGAAAGTCAGTAAGCTATAATCATTAATTTTTAGACCTAAAGTAATAAATTTCAATTGGCTCTTATAGCGAATAAATAATTAAGTTCATTGTTGAATAATCATTAGTTTAATTTTTATGTATCCAAACTAATTCTACATAGATGTAAAAATGCCCCTTAAAATACTTTTCTACAATTCACATTTGGATTTTTTTCCCGAAAAACCTTGGTGCTGTAAGTGACGAGTATGGTGAATGCTTAAGCTGCCAGCGGCTCCTGGTCGGCTTCTTCTCGTCTGTTGTAGACAAAAAGCTTTTTGTATTGTAAAATTAATAGAAAAAATAAAAATTTTAGTTTGTTTGTGTTGTTCCTCAACAGAGAATTTAATGTATGTTGAAAGTTGAGCAATAACTGCATAATATCATTGCTGGAATCACCTTTAAATAATGTGGCACAGGCCGGAAACATTTGTGGCAATTAGTGTCTGGCAAACACCATAAAACTCCAGAGGCTACAAATAAGGAAGAGGAAAATGGTATGTATAACAGTATGTTAGCATTGTGTGTGATTTAATAAACTATTTTGATATTTTTCAACCCACAGGCTTCTAAGTCACCTCTGATGTACAAAATTACGTATGAAGAAATAAAAATAACTTGATATTGAGGTGGTGGGTAAACGTATCGCTGAATATGATTAATTCTTAGAACACATTAAAAATATATGAGCCCGATGAGTCTCGGATAACACCTTTTTTGTGTTGTAGATAATTAAATTTTTTTTCTATACTCTGTAAAAATTAATTTTTACTAAATTACCCAGTAAAATTAAATGAACAAGATGTTTGTATTTGGAAGCGGAAAAATGAAGGATTGATTTCAGCTTTGCCTAAATAATATAAGTAGAAGAAAATTTGCCATTTGTGGATCAATTTACAAAATTCTTTTTGAGCATATAAAAAGTGTAGTAGTAAGTGGATGACATTTTATGGACGGCGGTGTACAAATATGACAACATGAAGTTATTTTTCTCAAGATAGAAGACTTATCAATTTTGGTTGAGGATCGTGATTGCAGTGCCTTTTTAACTTTGCTACATAATTCACAATGAATTGCTATAGTTCCTTTTAGATTTCCGTAGTAATAGAACGAAAACGGAACACTGTTGAAAATGAGCTGTAATTTTTGAAATGTAAGAGATAATGATTTTAAATCTTCATATACATATGTATGTATGTATGTAGTACGCGGTCCTCTGCAGTAACAAATGCTGAAAACAATAAGAAGTTAGTAACTAAAGGGTACCCCACACCAGGAGTACCTTCTGTTCGCCATGCGCTAGGTATTTTTATATTTCTCTTTATCATAGACAATAAAATCTTCGTAAATCTGAGAAAATTATAAGATTATTTATTTATTTATTTAAAGCATTAGAGAATAATTACAAATTATAAACTAATGTATATATACATATATATATATATATATATATATATATATATATATATATATATATATATATATATATATATATATATATATATATATATATATATATATATATATATATATATATATATATATATATATATATATATATATATATATATATATATATATCAGGCCATGGCTTCGAGGCCTTAGGCTCACTTTATAAGATATAAGTTAAATTTTCACATTAAAAATACGTTGTATATTTATTAAGTTGGTTTTTTTTTTTTGTTGAACAATGAGAATGAGCTACCTTAATATTTAACTTGTTTAATATTTTATAAATGTAATCAATGTATCTTGTACATTGTTGTTTGAAAATTTATTGAAAAAGCTAATAAATTTTCATTACTGTTTTGAAATCGAAATACATACAACCTTCTAATAGGTTATGGGCCCCTGCGGCGCTATAAGTGTCTAAATTGTGAAAACTGAATTCAAGATCAAAGATAATTCAAATACAATTTAAAGTTTAAAATAATTTGAGATTCAAGACGATTCAAGATTCCGTAAATACTAGGATGTCAAGTAATCATCAAATTGAGAAGCTTCGTGGAAGCGAAAATTATGAAGATTGGAAATTTGCTGTTGAGGCATATTTTCAAATGAAAGGTTTGTGGAAGGCAGTACTTGGCAGTGAAGATCAAGAAAACAAGAAGATTCAAGCAAAGGCCGAAATAATCCTTTTGGTAGATAAAGCTATTTATCCACACATCCGTGACTGCAGCAGTGCTCAAGAAATTTGGAACACTCTGAAAACTATTCTGGAAGACAGCGGTTTGGTAAGAAGAGTAGGATTAATACAAAAATTTTGTTCAACAAAACTACAAAATTGTGTAAATGTCGAAGAGTATGTGAATGAAATCCTAACAACAGGTCATAAATTGAGAGCAGCTGGACTCAATGTCGATGAGGAATGGGTTGGCTCAATGTTACTAGCAGGTTTGCCGGAAGAATACAAACCGATGATAATGGGTATCCAAAGTTCGGGAATAAATATAACAGGTGACGCTATAAAATTGAAGTTGTTGCAAGATATTAAAAAGGAAACATCAGATGTAGCATTAGCTGGTCAAAAGAAATTTTTTAAAAACAAAGGACCTAAATGCTACAATTGCAATCAATATGGACACATTGCAACAAAATGTCCCAACAAATTCACCAAACCAAAATACAAGAAAAATGTGAATGCTATGATTGGATGCTTTTCAGCCCAACAGTTAAAGAAAAGTGAATGGTTTTTTGATTCGGGTGCAACAGCGCATATGTGTTCAAATAAAGAATTTTATGAAAATTTCGAAATAAGGAATGCTGAAGTCACAATTGCTAACAATGAAACAATGCGAGTAATGGGTATGGGTGACATTAATATGACTGTAGATGTTGGAAAATCGATTAATGAAGATGTTCGTTTCAAAGAAGTTCTTTTTGTTCCTAATCTATATGTGAATCTTCTATCAGTTTCAAAAATTGTTCAAAGTGGGTATGAAGTCAACTTTAATAACAAAGGTTGTAAGGTTATAAACAAGAAGGGTAGTACTGTTGCAACAGGTGATTTGTCGAACGGAATGTTTAGGCTAAACATAAAAAGCAACAATCTTCTGATTTCGGAAGTGAAGTATCAGGAGTATAGTCTTTGGCATAAACGTATTGGACATGCAAATGATGACATTTTAAAAAGCATGATATGTGGTGCCGTAACAGGGATTAAGTGCGAAGTCAAAAAACAAAGCTGCACTACTTGCTTAAAAGGTAAGCTGTCAAGATTTCCGTTCAACGTTTCAGGCACAAGAGCGACTGAAATCTTAAGCGTAGTACATTCAGATCTTTGTGGGCCTATGGAAGTACCTTCAATAAATGGTTCGAGGTATATGCTTATTTTTATTGACGATTTTAGTAGGAAACTGTTTTCCTACTTTATTAAAACAAAATCGGAGGTGACAGACAAATTTTCGGAGTTTAAAAATTTTGTCGAAAACCAGACGAACAAAAGAATTAAAGCTTTGAGAAGTGATAATGGGTTAGAATTTTGCAATAGTAGGATGAAGAATATATTTAACAGATGTGGTATTGATCATCAGACGACAGTGCCATACACTCCACAACAAAATGGTATGTCGGAAAGAATGAACCGAACAGTGTGCGAAAAAACAAGATGTCTTTTAATTGAGTCTGGTTTAACAAAGAAGTTCTGGGCTGAAGCAGCCAATACAGCTACATATCTAATAAATCGCACTCCGTGCAAAGCCCACAGCAATATTTCTCCTGAGGAAATATGGTCAGGTAGAAAACCAAATTTGGGACACCTCAAAGTATTTGGGTGTAAGGCTGTTATACATATCCCAAAACAAAAGAGAAAAAAACTTGATGCGAAAGGAAAAGAGTGTATTTTTGTTGGTTATTGCGCAAACTTAAGAACGTATCGTTTTTATGATCCTAAAAAAGGAATTGTGGAGTTAAGTAGAGATGCAAAGTTTTTAGAGAATCAGTTGCATAATGAAAAACCTTATGATGAATCAAAATTTTTTGTATTTCCCGGATGTGATTCAGTGGGGGAAGTCGATGATCCAGTAGATGATGATGCAGATCCTCATGTTGTGAATGAAAGTGTAACAATAGATGATGAAGTAAATGGAAGCAGTTCTGAAGAAACATATTACTCTGAAACTGATGATACATCCTTGAGAAGGTCTGACGATAGAAATTCTGACGGGAATCTTCAACCATCTCTGGTGAGAATCACATCTCCTGAAAATGTGAGGAGGTCATCAAGAGTCTCAAAACCAGTACATAAATATGGTTTTGAGTGCAACCTGGTTCAAGTTGATGAAGTACCCAAAACACTAAAGCAGGCATTAGAAAGTCCAAACAAAAAACAATGGCAACAAGCAATAAATGATGAATTGGAAGCTTTAGTTCAAAATGAATCGTGGGAAATTGTAAAATTACCCAAAGGCAAGAAACCAATTGATAGCAAATGGTGTTTTAAAATTAAGAAAAATTCTGAAGGTAATGTAGAACGTTACAAAGCAAGATTGGTGATAAAAGGCTATTCTCAACGATATGGAATTGATTATGAAGAAACATTTTCTCCCGTTGTTCGATATTCATCAATCCGTTTACTTTTAAGTTTGGCTGTACAACATAATTTGGACATAGATCAAATGGACGTGGTAACGGCTTTTCTTCAAAGTGAAATAGATGAGGAAATTTATATGAAGATTCCAGAAGGATGTAATGAAAATAAAGACAAGGTATGCAAACTTAAGAAATCATTATACGGTCTTAAACAAGCAAGTAGATTGTGGAATCAAAAATTAGATAGAGTTCTGAAGGAAATGGGTCTCTTTCAATCTAAGACCGAACCTTGTATTTATTACAAATTAAATGACGAAGAGATAACCTATGTTGCAATTTACGTTGACGATATTTTACTTTTCACAAATAATCAAAGAAATAAGGCGAATATAAAGAAAAATTTGGCTGAAAATTTTAAAATGAAAGATATTGGCGAAGCAACTTATATCTTGGGAATGAGAATTACTAGAGATCGGAGTAAAGGAAAGCTGTGGATTGATCAAGAACAATATATAAAGAATATTTTAACAAAGTTTAATATGAGTGACTGTAAACCGATTTCAACTCCTTTAGATGTGAATCAAAAACTTTCGAAAGACATGTGTCCGAAAACTAATGAAGAAAGTGAAGAAGTGAGAGATATACCCTATCAAGAAGCAATAGGAAGTATTATGTATACTGCACAAGTAAGTCGTCCAGATATTTCTTTTGCTGTGGGTGCTTTAGCCAGATACAATAACAATTATGGGAAAGCGCATTGGCAGGCTTTAAAGCGTATTATGAGGTATCTCAAAGGTACTGTAAATTACAAGCTTCAATATTCAAAGGATGACAAAGAGAGCATTGAAGGATCTTCCGACGCTGATTGGGCTGGCGACTTAGATGACAGAAAATCAACTTCTGGATATGTATTTAAATTTCAAGGGGGATGTATTTCGTGGAACTCCAAGAAGCAACAAACGCCAGCATTGTCCACAACAGAAGCAGAATATATGGCTTTGGCGGCAGCTGGTCAAGAAGCAGTGTGGTTGAAATCTTTGTTGAATGAGCTTGGGAAACCATCATCCATCATAATAAAATGTGACAATAAGAGCGCAATAAATTTGAGCCATAACAACACATATCATGCGCGATCCAAACACATTGATATAAGACATCATTTTATAAGGGACCTTGTCAATCATAGAAGCATCGTTGTTAAATACCTAAGTACAGAAGACATGGAAGCTGATATTTTAACAAAACCTCTAACAAGTTTGAAACATTTGCATTGCTGTAAAATAATGGAAATAGGCAGTCATTCTAGTGGGGGTGTTGAACAATGAGAATGAGCTACCTTAATATTTAACTTGTTTAATATTTTATAAATGTAATCAATGTATCTTGTACATTGTTGTTTGAAAATTTATTGAAAAAGCTAATAAATTTTCATTACTGTTTTGAAATCGAAATACATACAACCTTCTAATATTTTTTTTGTATTAAATTGTTTTTGAAGCAAATTTTATAAATTTTGGCACAATTTTCACTCCACTACCGTTTTTTTTTTTTTTTCAAAAAGAAACGGTTTTTTAACGTTCATAAACAAACCTGTGACATTTACACAGGTCTGTAAACAATAGTCAGCTGTTCTATCGAGGTACCTTGGCAAATAACATTGTTGGGTAAGAACGTTAAATCAATATGATGTCACGTAGAAATGGGGGAAATATAAAGTGAAATTTTAATACACTTTATAAATTTGTTAGAGGTGTGTGTGTGTACTTTCGTTGTCGGCTTAATATACATACATACACCCGGTACACACAGACCAACTTTTGTTGAAGAAACTTTTGCCAATTCTCTTTTGAAGATGATTAATAGTCCGCACAGCTCAACCAAGTTCCTACTCTTATGCTTGCAAATTCACAAGCACGTGTTGACCAGTACAACCAGGACGGTACCGTTTATCTTACATTTTTTACGCCTTGCCAAAAAAAAAAAAAAAACACAAGAGTTTGTTTCAACGTGAATCTCATATCAGCTTTGTTTAATTTTAACTGAAGTTTTCCATCTGTGTGCGTTTTAGGTGTAAAATCTTGCAAAGTATTATTGATACAAAATTGATTTGAAAAGAACCCACAGCAATCTGTTCACTGTTGTATTTATGCACACATGTGCTTACAGAAAAGTGTTACATATTAAAAGAAAAAAAAAAAAATTAAGCTCATCTGGTATGATTTCATGTTCTTCCTTTTATATACAAAACAAAAGTCTTTATAAATATTTTTTGTACATATGTATGCACTTTGTTTATATTTATAGATATTTTTATAATAACTTGGTTTTAGTAATGAAAGAAAACGTTCCACGAAAAAACAGATTAATTAATTTTATGGCAAAATCTCAACGATACTCAACAGATTGTGGTATATTTCCATTTATATGAAAGTTTTCCCACAATAAAGAATTGGCACCAGATCATACAAACAAGAGCTGCAATGCTTGTTCGTTCATAAACGGAATATCTCCAATCTTTTATTAACTCCATATGAAGTGACTCACTATGAAAGTGGAATTTTTCAGCTCCACATTTTTAAACCCAAGTGGTATTTCCCCAATGCTTACTGTTAAATCAGAGAGTGTTGTAGTTATTGAAATGTGTGTATTAAGTGATCGGCAGGGTTTGTTTAACTAATTTTTAAGCCGTTTTGTTTTTGACTCGTAGATGACGTATTTTTTGTAGTTTTGATTTTTCAAACATCGAACAAGTTCTTTAACTTATCTGCCATTCAAATATTTTTCGACTCTTGTATTTATGGCCTTCAAATATCTTCAAAACATTTTAATTGTATTTGATTTTTAAGAGATACAAAATCATAAATACGGCAAGAGATTTGCGCTCTCAGCCAAACTCGCCTAAATGTACTACTGACACATTAAAAACACCTTGATTAAATGCGTTACTGGCGCATTTAATAGAACCCATTTTGAATGCTTTCTCATAAAAAGCATATTTAATAAGTTTATCTGCTAACTAAAGTTTGGTTAAATTTTAAGGGTTGATGGTGTTGTCATGTTTTTTCCTGCATTTTATTTGACAAATCTCCATTTCAGACTAATTAAATTTCAACCACTTAAAATTGAGCAACGCGTTAAAGTTATTCAGGCTTATTATGAAAATGACCGTTCAACTAAAAATGAATATTTGAGCAAACTTTGTTTGCAGATGTGAAAACACCAGAATATGTATATTGTTGCTGTTCGCAATAGTGCGGCTTAAGGGCCGTCCACCTAAACTCGTCGTCGTGCCCAACAATTGCACTCAACAACTAAAGCCCAGCGCCTCTCAATGGTCAGAATAGTATCAAGAAATGGCAGCACTGGTGAGGCACACTGTTTCACGTTTTATGGAGTGGCTAGAAGCTAACTGAAAGGTCTTGCACAGTTGACCCAAAATTCAATACATACATAATACCATATACATATACAATTAATTAATTCAGGTCCAACAATGAACCTTTTCAAAAAATGTTTGTTGTATTTTTCGGCTATCTATATGCCGACGACATTTCGCTGGTGCTAATCAACTCATCAGTAGACTTGAAAAATTCTTAAAAGTTTGTTTGAAACTTAACTACTTATTCCATAAATCCCATGAACAGAATGTTCAAACAAACCTCTAACACAGCAAACATTTATTTTTTCGTTTTGCAACACTTGTACTTTTCTTTGCAAACTTCTATCTATACAACGAGTCACCATTGGTTACTACGATTTGTATATTTGAAAGTATCAAAAAATAAAAGTTTTTTAAAAATACAAACCAATGGTGAAAATGTAACTAATTGGTAACACTGTTAAGCGCAACATACATATGTTCAGAAAAAGGCGAGATTCCTTAAATAATAATGGAGAAAGAAAAAATTATGATGTTTCTTTCAATTCAATTAATGCAGAAAAGCCAGGAAATATTGCAAGAACGGTTCAACAAAAGGCATGCAACTTTTGTAATCGCTGGTGAAAGAAGAAGGAGCAGACTTGCTTTTGTGCAAGTTTTAGCAAATTATTTCCTTTCCGTCATATGATTGTACGTGTGCCACATCGAAGAAAACTTTAAAACCGATAGGAAAAAGTGGCACCTTTTTGCGTTTTATTTGCGAATAGTTAAAAAGTCACAGTACTTGTTTTCGTGACTTAGCTATTCACACAAAAAAATTTGATTTACTTATATACGCCAAATTTTTCTATTCACAATAATTTTATTCGCGAATAAGAAGTACGTATAAACGTAGTAATAGAACGCTTTGTATAAAACGAGGAGGCCATGATATTTTTAGTTCCTCTTACTTCCCAAAAATAATAAATAATATAGAATTTCTTCGCAAAGTGAGCGGAGCATACTTCCTCTTCTTGAGTATATAATTCTTCCCATGTTTTACGGATAGCAATAAATGCTTTTGTGTCGTACTGTGTTATTTTTTCCAGTTGAACTTAATCAACAAGGTAATCCGCACATGTACAAATAACTTGTTTTACTTCTTATTGGGCTTATGGCCAACAAATTCAACTTGTGGGGGACTTACATTTTGCTGCTCACATTTTAAATGAAATGTGGTTGTGATTTATAAAATCGGGGAAATTCTTTAATATTAAAATGATTTGCTTTTATTCTTTCCCATCTTATGCAACAAGTAAATTAGAACGAGCCATATCTTTTGTTATTTAAATTCAAGCTGAACAAAAAAAAAAAAAAATCTTGAATGAAGATGTAGAATCAGTGCGTCTGCAACCAAAACATATGTACATATTTCAATGTTAAATGGAGCGAATTATGATAGTAAAAATGCTGGGGAAAAAATGAATGAAAGCTAAAATCCAATGTTGTCTTATGTGTTTTCAGAGCTGTGTACTTGTCATATTCCCAGTAAATATGGAAAGAAATGGCCAAATTTATATAAAACTAACAGTGAAAGTGAATGGAATAGTGATAGACTTCAATAAGCTTGCATCTAAGCAAAATGGCCGATTTCACGCTCTTAAGTGCTGTCGTACAGTATCATAATTATATTTAAAAACAAGTCGAATGTGCTACATTCGACTGAGCCGAATCTTAAATACCCTTTACAAACGACAATTCTGACCCTCAGATCCGATGTATATATTATTGCAACAACCTTCTGGCAACAAAAATTTTAACGAAATGATAACGCCTGCCTTGTGGCACCAAAACCTGTTTAAATTTACTTACATCACCAACTTCTTGAAAAATTAACCCAATGCTATATATAACCGATATGGTAAGTTCTTATTGTTCACATTTGAGAAACCATATATTTTTTTACTAACTATATTTTATATCCACTTTTGGTATCTAAATTTGTTTAGGTTCTCGAGCAAGGTCAACTTCTTGAGAAATCGGTCTTCCTTATAGCTCGGCTACAAATGGACCACTCGAGAATTTTTATTTTTTGGTCTTAAATAAATATATGTATCTTGTTATAACATCAAAACTAGTTAAAGTCCGCTAACACATTCAATTTGCTGAGAAATCGGATCTCGCTATATATTGTTACGTTTTAACCTTTTCAAAACGTTTTCCGTAGATTCTTTAATTGTAATGAAGTTAAAAACACTCACGTCTTCAGTTTACAATAACCAACAGTTCAACACTTTATTTATTTTAACACACTATACTTGTAAACACTTTACTAAGAACTCTTTACTAAAATAACAACACTTTCACTTAATCACTTTTTATTACTTAAGACACTACACGTTAGCGCAGCTAAAAATCGACTGACCGTTCAGCGTTAAGCTTCGCTTCTTTTATACCTCCAATGATCATTACTAGAACATTCTAGACGTTTACAGAAGCTAATCACGCCACATCTATAGTGCGATGACTCATCATGAACAAAAGATATACACACACACCGACATACATGCGATGTGCGATGACTCTTCATGAACAAAAGATATACACACACACCGACATACATACACGCGGCAGTAAAACTCAAGCATCTGAGTCGCGCACATACATGCACACACGAATATTGTATCGTGCGGTGGTGGTTTCTTTTATTTCGCTGTTGTGCTTATTTATCCACACATGTGTGTCAGTATGTGCACACTCGCTGTGCTGCCGTTTTGTTTATCAACAAGCTTCCAGGTATGAATGTGTGTATATACCTCCTGTGTTCATTTACAAATAATAACAAGACAATATACGCACATATAAAATAACGATGATTTAGTACGTTCTAGAACAATCACAATCGGTCCGTTCACGACCAAATTTGTAACACTGCCGCCCGCTCAAGCCTGTTCGTCCCGAACAGGCCCAGAACCACTACTTCCGTACCTTGCGAGTCGTTCTAAGTGTACAACCTTCATTTTGGATCGATGGCTGTTATGCTTCTGTATCCTGTATACAACATCGTTCAACCTCTTAATCACCTTATACGGTCCATCCCAATGCGTTTGTAATTTGGGAGACAGTCCTTTCTTCCTTTGTGGGTTATATAGTAGAACCAGTTGTCCCTCGCGGAATCCTTCGGAATTTGCTGCTCGATCGTACCTGGCTTTCATTTTATCGCTGACTACTCGAATTCTGTTGCGTACAAATTCGTGAAGGTCGTGCAAGTCACTTTTCTCCTGCGAAGAATTCTCCGTATCCTCATTCTTCGGTACAGGTTTTGTGCCAAATTCCAAATCGCCAGGCAATCTGAGTTCTGTTCCAAAAACAATTTTTGCTGGTGTTCTAGACGTTGAGTCATGCACAGCGGACCTGTATGCCAACAAAAATTTTTGAATGTGCTCATCCCAGTCTCTCTGATGGTCGCTCACTACTTTCCTCAGGTATTCCTCCAGTGTGCGGTTAAATCTTTCAACCATACCGTCAGATTGCGGGTGAAGCGGTGTTGTCCTGGTTTTTCTTATTCCATAGAGCTCACACATTTCCTTAAAAATTGCAGACTCAAAGTTTCTGCCTTGATCGGAATGCAACTCCATCGGAACACCATATCTGCACACCCAGTTATTGATAAAAACATTTACCACAGTTTGAGCCTCCTGGTTTGGTATGGGGTATACTTCTGGCCATTTGCTGAAATAGTCCATTACCACAAGGACATAACGATTACCGGCAGTACTGACTGGAAAAGGACCTGCTACATCCATAGCTATTCGCTCAAAGGGCGCACCCGAATTGTACTGCTGCAGGTGTGCTCGAGTTCTCCGTGCTGGACCCTTCGCCGCTATACATTCCTTACAGTTCGCAATCCAGTCGGCTACTGATTGTTGCGCTCCAACCCAGTAAAAACGCTGCTTTACCTTTTCCAGTGTTTTGTTAACTCCGAGGTGACCACCACTGGGACCATTGTGGAACTCTCGCAAAACTTCCGGTATCTTAGATGATGGTACAACTATTAAGTTAGAAGTAGTTTTGCCATCCGCACTTTCCCATATACGGTATAAGCATCCGTCTACCAGCTGCAAGCTGCCCCATTGTGCCCAATAAGCTTTAGCTAGGGGACTCTCAGCCGCAATTTCATTGCGTGCAGGCCTGCTATCACTCTGTTTAGCAGCTATTACAATATACGCACATATAAAATAACGATGATTTAGTACGTTCTAGAACAATCACAATCGGTCCGTTCACGACCAAATTTGTAACAATATATAGCTTAAATGGATCGATGTCAAATTGTATATTATTACAAAAAATTTTTAAATTCAACATTTGTTGAGTTTTGATAACGTACAGTTATCCTTATACACACCTATAGGGATCGCACCTAGGAATGCCGATACTAGTAACAAAACCAAGTGGAGACTTGTCATTAACTGCCGTAACCTAAACATAATAACGGTAGATGACAAATACCAAACATTGATGACATACTGGACAAACTTAGACCTAGCAAAAAACCTAGACCTAGACAAAAAATAGACCTAACAAATTTTTTCTGTAGTAGAAGAGTTGAAAAACGAAAAAAAATGTTTACTGCGTTAAAGGTTTGTTTGAACATTTCTGATTCTCATTTTGTTCATGGGAATTATGGAATAAGTAGTTAAGTTCTTTTAGGATTTTTCTTTTAAGAATTTTTCGAGTCTAGCATTAATGAACTGTCGGCTGCATATTTTTTTGTAATTATTATATCTCAGGAAAAAACTGCATTATAAAATTATAGGGTAGCTTAAGGGAAAACATTAAAGCTTAGTCTTAAGATATAAAAAAATAAAACTTGTTTAACAAAACTTTTAAGGAAATGAAAATGTACTAAATAATTTGGTTAAAGGCATGTTGATAAGGTAAGGAAGGAGAAGTCGGTTGGGTTGGACTAAAATAATGTTCTCAGGGGCGAGTTTGTGCAACACGGTCGGGTGGGTGAAATGGGGACCATCAGTTTCCCCACGTTAAAGGTAAACGTAGCTAGTGGGACACACAAATCGTTATCATAGTTTGTTGTGTTTTCTTTTAGTTTTGTTTTATGTCGAGTACCCAGAGGGAAGGGTTTGAACCTTCACTGAGAGAGTCGAGTGTGATGGCTGTTCGGCAAAAGCAGCTCCTTCTGGTACCTACTACCGTAACATAATAAATGAACCTATTCTGAAGCACCATAATTGCTCAAAACATTTATGGTCACTACAAATGCGAGCAATTTGATCACAAGATAATCACACAAACTGTTTTGCATGGCGTACACTCAAAGAGCAGGAATTCAATTACAGTACGATTGAAAAATAACGTTTATCTATTAAATGAGCAAGCAAATATTTTAGACGGTATATTTGTTAGACGAAACTGACCAAAAGCCACTGATCTGGCTCTTTTCCATTAGAAACCACAGATATAAGCAGATATCCCAAAAGTGACATTTGAAAAGTGGCCATATCATATGAGTGTGTCAGACTAACCAGTGTACACAAAAACAAACATAAACAATGAAAAAATGTTGTTGTAAAGTGGTTGGAAAAATATTGGTTTTGTTGTAATTTTTCCGAAAAAAGTAGAAAACATGAATGAAAAGCTTTGAAAATTAAGTTTTAAATATATCCGATATACTGCTAGCGATGTACTCAATGTAAATAAAATATTAAATACAAATAATTATTATTTGTTTGCTTGCAAAGCTGTTTTGTTTGCTTCAGATTTGCACTGAATTTTTCTTACCAAAAAACAAATGTAAACAAATGCGGAGCCAACCAACAGAGACAGCTATATACAAATTTTCATGTTTGCTGTCCTTCACTAGATCCACAAGTACCGTAAGGATGCCACTTTCAATATATTTGGCAGTAAATTGGTAATTTTTGTAGTCTGGTAGAGCTGGTGACCCTTCTGGTAGTATTCTGTGTTAGAAACCTCAATCCAAAGTTCATTACATGAAGACGCAAGCTTTCTGAATTTAACTACGAAATCCAATACAAAAAAAGGGTACGAAACAGAGCAACGTAGATGCGTTATTTACTAGGGTTCGAACCAAATGTACTAAATGAAACAAAGGAAATCTACTAAGGCTCAGCTAGAGCTGGAAATGAGAATAGGAAATAATAGCTGACAAAGAACTAGATGGAGAGATTTCAATCTGAATATTAAAAAACAATAAAGTAGTTATAGAAGATGACTTTTTTGATATAAAAAAATATCTGAGAAGAGCTCTTTTAGAATAACAAAAAATTTAAAATTATAAGATGCAATAATAAATATCACGTACATACCAAAAGTGCGGGCGTGTTCACAGAATAAATACTACCAGGAGTGTCACTAATTTACCGGACTACAAAAATCACCACTTTTTTTTTGTAAAATGTGGTCAAAGTGGCAGCCTTAAGGGGCTTGCATCGACACTGATGGATAGAAAATATGAAAATATTTACATAGCTATCTCTGTTGGTAAACTGCGCATTTGTTTACATTTCATTTTTGGTTAGAAAAATTCAGTGTAAACCAAATTCAAAGAAAACCAATAATAATTATTTCTATGTAATATATTGTTTGCGTTGATTACATTACTAGCACTGCAAGTAGAATGTCTAAAGCTTAGTCTTCAAAGCTTTTCATTAATGTTTTCTACTTTTTTGGAAAAAGTTACAACAAAACCAATAGCTTATGTTGGAATATATTCATGCCACTATCAAAACATGTAGGAATAGAAATTTCCTTGAGTTTACACTGCCAATGGCCTGTTGCTGAATCCGCTAAAGTCTACGTCCTTAACCATTTACAAGAGAAATACAAACCCCCTTCGAAATGTTGACACACGAGTAAATGGAGAACGCGTAAGAATTGAAAACACTGCAAAAAATCTCGGCTTGATTTTCAATTCCAATCTTACTTGGACAAACCATGTTAATACTCTCATAGGCAAAACTTACGCTAAATTAAGGTCACTTTGGCCTACTCAGTTTTATACACCTTTGCACATAAGAGAACTCCTCGCCAAAACCTTTTTGGTGCCTTGTGTGTTATATGGCTGCGAAGTCTTTTCGAGTTGCGACTCTGCCAGTAAGCGTAAACTAAATGTTTTATACAATAATATTTTGAGGTATGTGTATGGCTTACGAAAGCATGACCGTATTTCTAATTTTTCTTCACAACTTTATGGTGTATCCCTCGATAGTCTACTCAAGATTCGTGTACTCATGTTTCTTCATAAGATCATTTATCTGCGAGCTCCGTTGTACCTATACGACAAAATTAAATTTACCAGATCACTTAGAGGTAGAAAAATTATTATTCCGCGTCATAGTTGTCTGGTTTCAGAGTGGCAGTTTTTTATAAATGCAGCGCGTCTTTGGAACCTTCTACCAGCTACTCAGCAACTCAACAGCAACGCAAGAAGTTTCAAAAGATATTTGTTTAACAACTTCACTTAATATATTTTATTTATTTTTTTTTTTGGTATATTGTATTTTTTTTTTTTTTTTTTTTTTAAATTATTTATTTTCTTAACCTTTGTTTTAATTTATATAATAAAAATATTTTTCTCCAGTAGTGCCTAGGACAAGTTGTGCCCCTTTAACACATTTCTGTACTTTAAATATAAGTGAAACCTTGTTGTACAGGAAATGGAAATAAATTAATTAATAATAATAATAATAATAATAATTGTAAGGCAGCAAGCCATTTTGTTTAACTTAAATTATTTTCATTTTATATACACATATATGTATAAAAGCCAGTATCAAATAAAACTTTGTCTCTGCAACGCGATTTCAACGGAGGATCAGTTTTAGGCTACGGGATGAGTGTAGCGTCATTCAGGCCGAAATTGTGGCGATAAGAATTGCGGTAAACTGGATGAGGTACTATAGGATATACGGGCAGCATATCATTATCTGTACTGACAGTAAGGCCGACATTAACACGAGTATTCAACATCTCGGTTGGTTCAGGAATGCCGGGTATCTCTAAATGAGATATCGGGACATTCTGACCTGGAGGTTCGCTGAGTAACTGGACACAACGGTGTGTCCGGAAATGAAATAGCGGATGAACTGGCAAGATCTGGTACCCGCCTTCAGCAGGAGGATATAGACGAATTCGTCGGTGTTCCCCTTCATAGTTGCAAGCAGCTAATACAACGACAGCTGCTAATAACTGCGCAGGTGGTTTAACGAGAGCACCTGTCGAATATCGGGGCTCATATGGCCCAGGTATGAGTATAGGAGGACTGTTGGACTTTCCGAGGCATAGGCTCTATACCCTTGTGGCTGTTCTAACGGGACATTGTCACATGGGAGTAAATGCGAGAAGACTAAATCTTCCATATAATGATTTCTGCAGAAGTTGCAGAGATGAGGTGGAGAGTGTTGAACACTTTCTCTGTCGATGCCCAGCTCTAACAAGATTACCGAAAGTGTCGGAATGCGGATTGGATACGGTGGACTCCTTCATTCGTTCATCGGGCTGGTTCAGGGCCGAACCGGAGGGGCATGTGTAGGGATATCTCCCTACAGCCTATTCGAGCAACACAACGGGACCTTTCTAGGACCCAAGTGACCGGCGGCCCGCGTAAATTAACATAACATATATGTATCTATTTATGTCTGCGGCAAGTTCTTGTTCTAGTGAAACAGGAGAAAAAGCTTATTTTTGACAATAAAAGCTAATTAAAAATTTCGAAAAACGCTACACACTATAGCAACAGCAACAATTGCTTGCTAATATCGTTTTCTTATCTGAGATGAAGTAAAGTCCTAAAAAACACGTCAGGTATAGTAACTCTATATGATGTTATAGCTCTCGGGCGAGAGTACACAAATTTGAATACTGGTGGCAAATCACCGCATTCGAAATCGAGTCTTCTTTCGTGTGTACAAATATTTCGACGGCTGCAATTTTTTGGATCACAGTATTCGATTGCAATTAATATTGTCTACTACTATTTTTTACATTGCAGTACGCATTTGACAATAAAGAAACAAAGCGAAAAAAGAAAACAAAATATAAACAAAGTGGTGAAAAACTTCAAGATAAATGAATCCAAATGTGTTTTTATGTTTCTCATCTTCGGAATCGGAGGATGAGTCCAATACTGCCATTATAAGTAGGAACATTCGTGACAAAAGCAATAATTTTTCATTGCCAGAAACTGAGTAAGTTCTCAGTTTAAAGCAAAAGATTAGAACTAAATGTTTCATCATAGATTCAAAAGACGTTTTCGGCTCTCTAAGGAAGCTTTTGAATGCGTTTTATCGGAAATAAATATATCGGGTCACATGTCGACGAGCGTACCACCCGTATTGCAGCTTGCCGCTACATTGTCCCTTTCGGCCAGTGGCAGCTTTCAGCGCACGGCCGGGAATTATTTTTTAGTGGGATTGGCACAAAGCACTATGTGCAAAGCGGTGAAAAATGTAACAAATGAGATACACTACTTAGTGGAAAATCTTTTTCTTGGTATTCACTTTCCCTAAAAACAATAAAATTTATATTTTTTAAATTATTTCTTTAATTTTTTGTCGCTTCTTTGGTATTTTATTTGTTTTGCTGCTAAAAGCTAAAGTTTATTTGTTTTCGATAGTGTAGTAACAATCGAGCACAACATCGATCAGATGCGTTTCGATAACGAGTCCTGTGGTCCACGTTAACAGCATTTCGATGACAAAGCTTAAGGTCAAACTTTCTTTTCTTTTAGATAATTATTAAATTTTTCCAATATTATGCTAGCCATTGGGCCTTTGTACATACATAGTATGTACATACATATATTGTTGAAGCAATAAAATAGTGTAAATCAATAAAACTCCTACACATTTTGCTTAAGATATATTGCTAATGCAATACATGTATTGATGTACATCATACAACTGAATCGACGATAATACATAATGTTCACAAACAATAGTCAATTGAATGAGTACTTTTAGATAAAACAACAACACCAACTACAAGTGAATAAAATAAACTGCTTTGCCAGTTTCTTTTATTGCACTAAATATGTGTGTATGTATGTATGTATGTATGTATGTATATTTCACTTTTTTATAAAGTTAATAGGTATGTTTTTCTTTTTTAATAATGTGCCTGTAATTTTAAGCAACACTCTCAAGGCCTAGTTATGCGAACGTCTACCTAAGCTAATAGAACGGACGTCGTTTCTGGCATATTAAAACAATGTAAGTGCTTACCGAAATCAAGTGTCACGTTGACGGAACGTTTCAACCTGTATAAAATAGAAAGTGATAACAAAAAAAATTTTTACTTTTCTTTACTTAATCAATATTGATTTAAGAAAAGTGGCAAACCAGGGGTTGAACTTGAGCCTGAAAAGGTATTTTAATATAAATGTATGGAAAGTGATAATGTTTTTACGTGACATTTGCTAGCCAGTGCTGTTCTTCTATTGGATATTTGTAAATCAGTGATGGAATTAGTGCGGCATAATTAATTAATCCCTTTTCGTACTTTTATATTGAAATGCTAAACACTTTATCATTTTTTGTTAATAAACGCTCAAAGAAATTTTAGTATGACAGTAATTTCAGAATGCACACAGCTTTTGAAACTGCTTTTTCTAATATCAAGAAGCCATAAGAGCCACCCATTTATTACATAAAATTATAACTAGGACGAAAAATGTCTCTGGTTAGCCTTATTAACTATGTATGTATTTAATCAAACTACATTCCTTACTTTGTATTATTTGTGTTTTCAATATAATACATGGGGAGAAACAGAGCTCACATTACAAAGTTTAATCTAATAACATCGTAAAACTTTAACCTAGTTACAGCCTTTTTGCTCATACAGTTGTTGATATTGTAGTTGCGGCCTTTTAAGTTTGTTAATAAAATTGGTCTGAAACAATTTAAAAAAAAAACGTATTTTAGTTGAATAAATCATAATCCAGTAAAACTTCGATTTTGAATTTTTTGTCAGTTACGTCCTTTTGATTTTAGGTAACGATAAAATAATTTTCAGTTATCGTTTTCTTCTTCAAATTTTTCCTTAGTTTTTGTTGTGGTACCTTTTGTACCAACCATACGAAAACATAAAGCATTTCAGCTACCATCTCTGTAGCGAACAGCTGTTTATTTATTTATTGTAGCAGAAAGTGGAGAGCAGACGCATTTATTTTAATTTTACCTAAACTTTTTTGTATTTTATGGGGATTTTTTGATACAATTGATGACAAAAAATTTAATTTTAAGATTTCAGAAGCTCAAATCAACAAATAAGTCCTCCACATCCATTAAATTAGAATTAAATTATGTTTTTTATTTCAACTTTCACTGAAAAAATTTTATTTAATTTCAAAATATGTTTTTATTTTTTTGACGTTTATCAAATTTAAAAAAAAACGTTGTATAACTGCTCGAGCGTTAGTACGTTTCGTTAGCTTACGTAGACGTTCGCATAACTAGGCCTTCAGTGTCTGCTTTAATATTTATTTGCATTGTTGTTGGTATATTTATATTTATAACATTTCCACAAAATAGCGACGTTAATTATTATTCTCATTGTTTCAAATGTTAACGTTATCGAAGTCTGTGCAAGTGATCAGTACTTGCACAATGGGACGTAAGTGCTGTTTTCGCTGATGAACTATTTTTGATTTGATCTGTGGCCGGAAATTCTGATTTTTAATTTGTTACGCGTCGCATCTTCATAAACGTTGCAACACGTTGTTACATTTGTCGTTCTTGCTGCCATTTCAGGGAAAATCGTGATATATGTGTATATAGGTATGATATATGTGTATATAGGTATGTATCTTCTTTGTCACATTAGATTATGTAGAGTAAAATTCAAGCAGTGCAGTCGCGCCGTGAATTGCTTCGCAGAAATTAAGAGTTCTTTGAAACAATAAAAAAACTACTTGAAAACTGCGAAAACACGCTAACAAAATAATAAATAAAGCAACATTGACAGCCGTTTGATAGTGTTGTTACTTTTACAAAACAAACTAAAATAAAAACAAATTAAAATTCATAAGAAAACGAACTAAGCTAAAATAAAACGCCCGTTGAAAGCTCTCCCCCGTTGGAGATGTGCAGCCCACAGCACAAACGTAGCATTCTAACTTGCCAAATAAACAATGAATCATGTGAAAAAAGTGGAAAAAGAACCAACCATTAAGATAAACGATTTCTTTTCCTTACAATAAGTACCGCTACAATAAATACTTTTCTATATTTAAGAAACTATAAAAATTATTTAAGCACTTTATTTTCTCAATATTTAGTTCTGAAGAATTTTAAATTAGAACAATAAATTAATAAGTTAAACATTTTCTTCGGAAACTAGAAACATAAACGAAACACTTTCCTTTTTTCATAGAATTTGAAACTAGAACAATAGAATAAAGACTTTTTTTTCGAATATTGTTTTCCGTACTTATATGTATGTATGTATTTATATGAAGAATTTGAAATCAGAACATCTAGAATTTGTGTTTTAGATTAGATAATTTTAGTATTTATAAAGTAGAAATATTGTAAGTAAGTCAGTCATAATATTGATTCAATTGATATAAAAACTAAAACAAGAAAATAAAAGTGATTTTTCTTTCAGTTAAAATTAAAAAAATAATAATTTTATTGTCGAACTGATTTACAAATTTTAATAATCAAAAATGTTGGTAATCAACTCATCAGTAGACTCGTAAAAGTATTAAAAGAATGTTTAAAACTTTACTACTTATTCCATAATTCCCATGAAAAAAATGAGAGTCAGAAATGTTCAAACAAACCTTTAACACAGTAACTGATGGTAACTCGTTGTATATACCCTGCAAGAGCAGTGTCGGTCATATGATCCATCATATGACCGACACTGCTGATTGATTCATACATCAGGGTTTCTATCATTTTCTTAAGGGCAAAATGAAAAAACTGATGTAAACATTCGTTTACGTGTGATTTATTTTTTTAACCAGCGTTACCACCTCAGCAAAGCGATCATTCGAAATCATTTTTTCAAAATGCCCACGAAATCACATGCAATGGTATTTATTTCTTTATTATTAATTAAAAACCAGTTTTTTGGAAAAATTAAAAAAAACTATACAAGGAGAACAGAACAAATTATTTTAGACATATGTATTTAGATAAAATTAAGAGAAAAACAGTAGTCAGTAGTAGTTTTAACAATAGAAAACTGAATCATATAGAAAAAACATCCACAGCACTAAGTTTTTTCAAAGAAAAAAAACCAAATGAACCTATAAAAACATTAATGGATAAACGTAGTTCCAAACACAGAATACTACCAGAAGGGTCACCAGCTCCACCAGACTACAAAAATTACCAATTTACTGCCAAATATATTGAAAGTGGCATCCTTACGGTACGTGTGGATCTAGTGAAGGACAGCAAACATGAAAATTTTTATATAGCTGTCTCTGTTGGTTGACTCCGCATTTGTTTACATTTGATTTTTGGTTAGAAAAATTCAGTGCAAATCTGATGCAAACAAAACAGCTTTGCAAGCAAACAAATAATAATTATTTGTATTTAATATTTTATTTGCATTGAGTATATCACTAGCAATACATGGAATATGTTTAAAACGTAGTTTTCAAAGCTTTTCATTTATGTTTTCTACTTTTTTCGTAAAAATTACAACAAAACCAATATTTTTCCAAACACTTTACAACAACATTTTTTCATTTTTTATGTTTGTTTTTGTATACACTAGTTGTTCTCACACGCTCATGTTGCCACGATTTCCTGCACTGCTCATCGCTGGCCCGTCCCCAAACAAATGATATGGCCATTTAACAAAAGTCATTTTTGGGATATCTGGTTATGTCTGTGGTTCCAAATGAAATTACCAAACTAATACGGGAAAATCAAAATATTAAAAAAATCATTGTAATGGCAACGTTGAGAGCTATAAAATTGCTTTGCATGTGTTAGTAAATAAGTTGTTACTGTGTTAGTTTCCATCAGCTATTTCCCTGCCAGCAAATTGGTAGTCGACTACAAATAAAATCGACTTATAGTTCATCCCTGTCGGACATTGTCGACTACTAAGATAATTAACCTTACGTTAACTTTTATGGACTAGCTTCAAATTAGCTACAATACAATCAATTTGTAATTCACTTTTTGTGTACTGGCTATAAGCTAGCTGGAACGTAGTGCAGAGTTAACTCAAAATTCAAATAATAACGTACACACATACATGGTAAATAACTCTTTAATTATACTGCCTATTGTCGCATTCGTTTTAAATTGTTGCGATGGCTGAGTGAGTATGTTGGCTGCTCACCAGTCTTGAGGCTTAGTGGTTCGATTCCCACCAGAGGCTAACAAAAAGAAAAGTAGGATGAAATTTCATTTAATAAAATATAATATTACCACCGAAAAATGTAAAATCAGCCTTGAATGGTAAATTTTTTTCTGTGGGTACTGACTTTTAAGTAGCTAACTTTAAGTTAGTTGAAAAGTAATGCAGCGTCGGACAATTGACTACCTCCTAGGACATCGTAATGTTAAAATAGTCATCTCCATTAAAAATAATCTAAGTGTCAACCACCACCAGCTATAAAAAAGTTAGCTTATAATTCATTACTAGTTAACTGAGTTGCCGGCAGGGTTCTTGCAGGGGAAAGTTGCAAAGAAAAGTAAAAGAGCTGCAAAACGAAAAGAAATCCCTGCAAGAAATGGCTGAGGGAAACTGACACAGTAACAACTTATTTACTAACACATGCAAAGCAATTTTATAGCTTTCAACGTTGCCATTACAATGATTTTTTTAATATTTTGATTTTCCCGTATTAGTTTGGTAATTTCATTTGGAACTACGTTTATGCATTAATGTTTTTATAGGATCATTAGTTTCTTTTCTTTGAAAAAAATAGTGCTGTGCATGTTTTTTCCATATGATTCAGTTTTCTATTGTTAAAACTGCTACTGACTACTGTTTTTTTCTTAATTTTATCTAAATATGTATAAAATAATTTGTTCTGTTCTCCTTGTATAGTTTTTTTTTTTTTTAATTTTTCTAAAAAACTGGTTTTTAATTAATAATAAAGAAATAAATAGCATTGCATGTAATTTTGTGGGCATTTTGAAAAAATGATTTCGAATGATCGCTTTGCTGAGGTGGTAACGCTGGTTTAAAAAATAAATCACAATTACACGAATGTTTACATCAGTTTTTTCATTTTGCCTTTAAGAAAATGATAGAAACCCTGATGTAGGAACCCATCAGCAGTGTCGGTCATATGATGGATCATATGCCCGACACTGTTCTTGCAGGGAATGTTAGCTGTGTTAAAGGTTTGTTAAAAAATTTCCAATTCTCATTTTGTTCATTGGAATTATGCAATAAGTAGTCAAACGTTCTTTTAAGAATTTTACGAGTTGATCAACTAAATGTCGGCGGCATATAGACGGCTGAAAAAGACATAAAACATTTGTAAGGTCTATTTTTGGACCCGAACAAATAATTTTTAATAATTTATCGGGCTTTCTAGTTCGGTTTTTCAAATGGAGAAAGATTTTTTTGTGATTAACGATCAACATTTTTAATGAAGGCAAGAAAAGTAAAGTTGAAGACTTTCTGGCTGGGGTACATACCATTACTGTTTCACGACCACCACGTCGATCATCAGCACCCACATTTGCTACAAACCCAGGCCATGATTAATTATACATATATATGTATATTATTTTTAAGCAGCAGCGCATAGCCATCCTACCACCTGAACTCTTTATTAATGACTGTCTATACTTAATCTTGTTGATAAACTTTCTTTACTTTATCACTGTGTTTTTCTGTTGATTGGAATATATTTAATATTCTCTCACCAAAATCTAATTGATTTTTTGTGTTTGCTGCTTTTGTAACTATGAGTGATAACAACGGTATCAAACTTTTCGCCATGCCCAGCGATTTTTAGCTATTGATTTTAATTTTATGGTCGAACTATATGATTTAGAATTTGTAATAATTTTATCGGACTTTCTAGTTCTGCTCTTACTTTCTTCAAATCAAGAAAGATTTTTTTGTGATAAAATTTGATAAAAAAAAATTGAGTATACACAGTTGAAAAAGTTACTTGAATTGGTTTAAATCAGCTGATAGACAGTTTGTTTACAGAGATATGTAGCTATAGTATGCCTTTTATACAAATAACAAATGCAAACAAAGTGATAAATAGCAGGTTTTTATGAACATTCACAAAGTCACAAAATAATTAATAATTAAAATTTAATTAAAAGTAAAAGATATGCGTTCCCGAAAATTTATAAATTCATAAAAAAATTTTTGCGAATAGTATACACGTTGCTTTTATGTTTTTCTCTTAATGGTGGCATAGTCAAAATAATGCTTAAATCTTGAATAAGAGTGGTCAACTAAGAATTTTCTACTAAAATATAAAGTTTTTTTTTTAACTTTCGTTTTAGTTATAGTACTTTGTGGTTTTAGTTAATGTAAAATGCGGGTCGGCTTTGCCGTAAAATAAAAAAGTGTGCTGACAGGTGCTTACAGATTTTGTACGCCACGCCCATGTTGGTTATACCATGGAGGAGGAAATCACTTAGCCGGTTTTCAAGAACAAATTTTGCATACCTATGAAAAAATGTATTGAATTAAATGTAAAAAAATACTATTTTGGATGCTTGAAACCGTTTATGAATTCGCGATTTTATGTTCTGTGCAAAAACGTTCCTCTGGCAGCAGTGTTTCACCAACATTTGCATAATTTTCTTTGTAAATTCCGCTACTTCAACATCGAATTATTAGTAAACTAAAAGCCTTCGGCAGACTTTGACTTCAGTTTTGGGAATAGGAATGTGCTATTTTGCTGCCAAATTTCGTATTTTTTCGATACAAAAGTGTACATAACTTATCAAACTGTGACCCTGGCTGCACACAACGTAAAATTTAATGATTTAATCTTTTTATGAGTACAGCACGTGTACGTCTGGTGGGATTTCGTAACAGAGAAATTATTTACCGACAGAATTACATCTGATGAGATTTACGCAGATGTGAAATAACAGAAACATTTTGAGTTCTTTGTTTGCGTCAATGTTCTCTCAAGCTGCTTACATTTAAATAAATTTTTTTATAAATAAATACCAGTTATAACAAATTTGTTTTTTAATTTTTTTTATTTGTTTTTATTATAGCTTTTTTTGTAACTAAATAAATCATTTTGTATTTTCAAATGCTTTCGGAAAGCTAACATAACAAAAAAATATTTTTTTTTCATTCTTTTAACAACAATTCCACTTAGTAATTACAAATGCATACACATATAATTATTATTTAGAACTAATTGCTTATGAAAACATTTATTCATTATTTTATTTAATGTTTCGATTCAATTTGCCTCAAATTTTTTTTTTTTTTTTTTTGAATAAAGTTCAATAACATATCATTTGATTGTTTTATTTTTTACCAGTTAGTAGATTATTGCTTAAAAATTAATTAATAGCTTGAATAGAATTGAAGTTCATTAAGATTTTGCTTGTCTGGTTTTTTTCAATCTAAATATTTGTTTCAAGGTAATTTATTTTAATGAGATTTTTCTTGACTCAATTACTGATAGAAAACTTCATGCTTTTTCTAATAAAATTTTATTAACAATAAATAGAATTCTTTATGTATAGTAAATAGCATTAGTAGTTTTGTGTTAAATGCAGCAGAAACAATAAATAAATACGAGCTTCTGTGTGTTTTCCTGGAGATTTTTTTTCGCAAATTAACCTTGTTGTTGCTGTTTTCTGGTTCTGCTGCAACTGCCGCTTAAACGTTTCTGTGGATATAAATCGCTTCAGTGTTCTAATAGCAAGGTTTTGCTTTTCTGTATATAAGATATTTATGTGTGTGAATTCTAAGAAAATCGCCTTCAACGTCGGTTTCGTTTGATGGATTTCGAGTTGGTTCCGACCACTAAATAATCCAAACGTTTCCAGCGTTCTATACTTCTCACTTGGTTAAATGGGAGACTCAAATACTCTTTTAGGCTAGAGTATATGCAAATTAATGTCCAATAGTTTCTTCATTTCATAAACTTAGACTCCGGTTCACACATTGGGTAGCTGGATAATGGGTTTTTGAGGGAAATCCCAGTAGGCTTCACAGTAGTCGACTAATAATGATTCCAATTTATTTAGACTTTCCTCACTGTGATCGCCGATCCAGCTTTTTTGTACGAGACAGCAAGATTCAATAAAGTTTTTGCCCAAAATGCGGCTTAATTTAATGGGGCAATCAACCTTGATGACATAAATGTCGTTTTCGTAGCAAAATGCCTCCAGGAGCACTTCATGCATGTGGGTCGCCGAGTCGCCATCTTGGGGCTCAGCCATTAAACAAAAAAGTGAGCCCTCAGCTGCTTTTGAGAGGACTTTAATGGCTGCCGATAATCCAACTATGACACGTGACTCGGTTTGAGCTTTAAGCAGGGCGTTTTTAACGGTGCGTCCAATTTGAGCGTAATCCATGTGTGCTTTCGTCATATCAGCTGTGTTGAGACTCAGTTTGTTATTTTTGTGTTTGCCGCCATGTGACAGAGGACCTGCCAGGTTGGGACCTGCCATGTTGTGATAGGACTGAATTTGTAAAGCTTCCACGACCATATTGTTTTCTTTTGTTACAAACAAATGTTGTTCTTGGGTATCAATTCTTCAATTTAATTTAATTTTGCACAATATACTTTTGGTTTTATTTTCTTCTTCACAAATAAAATATTTTGTTTAAGTTTATGGTTTATGTTTCAAAAATTTTTAGTTTACACTAATTTTCTTATCGTTGAGTTTTTTTTAATTGTAATGTTGTTGCTTTTTAAATTGTTATGAAATTCTTTTCGAGCTTTTAAAACTTGCTTGGTCACTTGACGCTTTAAATTGTGTTAAGCGTGCACTTTTAATGGTACGGTTCAATTTTGAGTTTAATTTCACAATGAATACTGTCGCTCCAATCGTGGCTGCTTTTATACCCCATCTCTCTGGGCGTATATGATTTGTATTGAATTTCACAAGAAATTCTGTTAAAAATAAGCTTTTCGTTAGATTACCTCTCTGTTAGCTCTTCAAAATATGTACATTCAACAAATACAATCTCTTGCTGTTTGCACACTTGTTTTGAATTTGTGGGGGGTTTTTTGGCTGCTCTCATGCATAAATTTTAGTAGAATTCCCCACAATTAGCGTTTGCTACATTAATTTTCATAATAAAACAACATGTGTACATACATATGTATGTACACATAAAATCGTCTGGTACAAAGAGACAAATACTTATGTATGTATGTATGTGTGTGAATGTACATACATACCTACATACGTACTACCATTTACTTATTTCTCGATTCATTTTAAGTGAGGAAATTTTTGTTGCTGGAATTATTCTCCACCGAAACTAGAGGTAAAACCCCAAATTCGAATTTCATTAATTTTGTATAATTCGGGGTATTTTGTTTTTTAATTTTGCAGAGCTTGAATTTTAATTTTCGTTTTTGTTGAATGTAAATAAACAAAACCTGTTTGTTTCAACCACTATCAGGCAAATTTTCTGTAGTAAATTTCTTTTCAATAAACCTGATTGTGCGAGTAAATGCAAATATGCATGTACATATGTATATCTATATCTGCACACATATGTAGATAAATACGGGTAAGTAATGTAATAAATAATACATACATATTTACAAAATTCACCCGTATGTATCAGAAAATGACAAGGAGAAGTATGCCCTGTCGGAAACCAAGCTAACTTTAAGCTAACTTACAGCTAACTATTTCACAACAGGTACTGGTTGAGGCCTGGATTACTTCTAAATGCAAACAACTGACTATTTTAACATGGTGATGTCCTAGGAAGCAGTCAATTGTCCAACGCTTCATTACTTTTCAACTAACTTAAAGTTAGCTAATTAAAAGTCAGTACCCACTGAAAAAAATGTACAAATCAAGGCTGATTTTACATTTTTCGAACCACTAAGCTTCAAGACTGGTGAGCAGCCAACACACTCACTCAGCCATCGCAACATTTCAGACGAATGCGACAGATGTGGAATGATTAACGTCAGTACCTGCCATTTGGCCTTACCTGACGGTGGTCAAACCACGTGGTGCAATCAGGACGTTACACCACCGCCCCCGAGCAGCCGTAACTACTGCTCGGGTGGCAATTTATTTGCTACGTTACTTCGCCATAACAAAACCCCTTGGTCAGGAGTTAAGCTATCTAACCTCTGCTGCATTGCAATTCCCTAGACGGCAAGGGATACACGACCACCGTGGTAGCCCGAAGTCCCGAAGAGCATCAGTCCTTGAACCAACGCTAATGTTCCCGCCAATCCAGTTCCTTACAAAGCAGCGTCTGTTGCATAGCAACAGCACTACGGGCCCATTTGGGCAACCGAACACAGAACCGAGGGTCTATGATCAGTATACCTACCAACGTTCCCTTCCATGCGAACTTATGGTAGCAACCACAGCCAGTACGTTTCAGCCAAGGAAGGCTCCTCAACCTATACTCTTCGGAGTCATATCGGGGCTCCGGTCCCCGTACTGCCGAATTGCCCCTCGGTGAGGGGTTTCAGCAAGTCCCTCAGGATACGCCACTATCCCTCGGGACCTGCCTAAGATTTTTAGCCACCAAGTCAGCCGAGGTATCCTGCACCCCTTCTACCCCATTGACACGACACCAAGCTGGTTACGATCAGCAAGATGCATATTGTGCCCCCGGGGGAGATGAATGCGACAATAGGCAATTTAATTAAAGAGTTATTTACCGTGCATGTGTGTATGTTATTATTTGAATTTTGGGTTAACTCTGCACTACGTTTCAGCTAGCTTATAGCCAGTACACAAAAAGTGAATTACAAATCGATTGTATTGTAGCTAATTTGAAGCTAGTCCATAAAAGTTAACGTAAAGTGAGTTAACTCAATGTCCGACAGGGTGCTTTCTTAACTGTTACATTTTGGGCTATTGAGTGAATAGGAATTTGAAACACGAACAATTCCAATGTCAATGCATTTTGCATAGCACCAATTTTATATTGTTTTATGCCCACAAACATTTTGCTTTAACATACATACATACATATGTACGTACTGTGATGTTTGACTACGTATGTACGTACATTCATCACTCATAAAACATGCAGGTGTCCGAAAAATCCCACGAATGCTTAAAGCGCAACTATGATGTACATAATGGAAATTAATAAAAACGTGTGCGAATACACATACTCGCAGGTGTACCGCCATAATGTATTGAAGAAACTTTTCTTTGGGTTTCTTTAAGTTTCATTGGATTAAGCAAAGTACGAAATGGACTGCACTTTACTGATGTATGTATGTGTGAGAGTGTATTTTTTGTATGTTTACATACCTATACCATGAATAAGAAAACAAATTGAAAATGAAAATTTTAATATGAATAAAATTGTGGCACAAAACATTGATTCATGTGCGCTGTTGTACACGGCGGCTGTGAAGAGTTTCTGTCTGTCTATCAAGTGCCCAGGCCACACGCAATAAAATCTTCACACAGCTTGATTGTGTGCGTGTCGGTTATTCGGAACTCCAATGTCTGTCTGAGATAAAATTTACCAGTTTTCAGTCTAAGTGTGAATTACTTGAATTGCTAGATCTTTGTTATAAACCTTTTAGCAATTTTCTAATTAGTAGCTTTTGGACTACCGCCACTCACTATCTTGGAGAATATTACATATATATACACATGTATGTATGTATATGCCCGTATGCGAATAACTTTCTTCATGTCTAGTTTTATTTACTTTTGTAGAGATTGTGAAATTAGCAGCGTTAGCAAATACCTATTACAACATTTGTTTGTCAGTTTTGCTCATTTTTCAAAATTTAAAAAGTTCAATTTCTCTTTTACTTTTATCACTGTTAAACATGACGAAAAAGTTTATCTTTCTGATAACGGCCATTAACTTGATACAGTAATTTCCGTTCAATTGATTTTTCAATAATGAACGGGATTTTAATCAATTATGCGGCGCTCGACGAATTGATCGTTTGAAAAAATCAAACGAAACACATTCAAATAAGTAATCTTTATAAAAACAAAATCTACCTTCAGACGGTTGTGAGATCTTACAATGTTGTAAGAAAATGTATAAAATATTTTTAACCACTCCACCATATCCTCTAGTAGCGCAAAAAATATTTCTCTACCAGATAGCCTAATAATTTAAATTTAAGTAAAAGTGCGACGCACACCTCCTTTTTCATAGAGTCTCAGTCAGAGAGAGCGACTTTAAGAAAAAAAATACAAATAGTGCTCATATAAACATTCATAACTATAGACATCGAAAAGGTATGCCTTAAGCAATTTGAAGTCACTGCTAAAGCGGACGTTATGAGCAAAAGTCTGCTCTAAACTTAAAACCAGCAGTGATTGTTGGTTTTAACCTATTTAGCAACAGCTTTGATCAAACAAATATCACTGTTAAACGTAAAGTTATTTTCATGTAATTTTTTTACATTAATTATTTAAAGATTTTTTTAATAACTATTATTAAACATAATTTTCTTTAAAATTTTGCTTTCATTGAAATTACTTTGATGTTTTTTGTTTACTTAGGGCTAGATTACGCAAGGCAATTTTAGTTGGGCAATTCTTACTGCCTGTTCCTCAATGTCGCAAGCGCAACGATATAAGCGATAGAAATGTTGTTTGAATTTCTCTATTTCTACAGCTTGCGTTCGCATGAGCTTACGTTATAAAACTTTTCAGACATAGTTTTCATTGATTTTTCATTGAAGTATTGACAAAAACTACTATTTTGCTCTTGTGTAAATACAACCCCTCTTAAAACTGGTCAGCTGTATTCGACAAGCCAAAGCAAATACATACATAAATTGTTTTTGTGGTGTTGTAAAATTTTAAAATAGCGCCATTTTATAAAAACAAACTCAAAGGCTTGTAAATAAATTTAGAAATATAAATCTATATATATATGTATATATAAAATTAAGTGGCAAAACTTCCTGTTCGCATACTTCTCCTAGACGGCTTGCCCGATTTCAATGAAATTTGAAGGGGTGATTGGGGTGTAGTATATACATACTTAGGTTTACTACTGTAGCAATTTAAGAATTTTGTATTAAGAATTTCAGCCATTAACCTAAAAGCCAATGACTTAATGTTTTTATGTTGGGTCAGCATTAATAAGTATTCAAGTAATTTTTGTTTGTGTAAAAATAATTTGTAGAAGAATGAAAAAAAAAAAGGTTCGATTGAATGTAATAAACTGTGGGCATGGGAATTGTTTAAAAATCCATATGTATACTTTATATTGATTTTGTTGCTGGGTTTGTTGCCCGAAAGAATTTCATATCAAACAATGTTGCAATAATGTTTTTCACGTGCCAATGGTTTATGGGAACCAAAACTAAATTTGCTAAAGCCATGGGAACAACGAATCAAATATTGAACTGTTGGTATCCCAAAATAATGCTGACCTATAGAATAAGTTAGTATATAAGTTGACAATTTTGGAAAATAAAATCAGAAAGAATTAATCAAGCTAAAGCTAAGGAAGCTAAACTTCTTTCTCTTGAAATCGGCACTTCTGGTGCTGAAGGAAAGCGGCTGCAGAGCTTAGAAGTACTGAAAATACACACGCACTCACCACAGGGGTCTGTGTGGAGGGTGCACATAAGAAATTTGAATGCAGAACAACGTTTGCCGGGTCAGCTAGTATTTTATAAAAAAATTCCATAAAATAAACATACTAAAAGTGAATGTTAAGAAAAGCGCAATCGCCCGGCGTTGTGTTTTAAATGTTGTATTAATATATGGAGCATGAGGAAATTAAAAGTAAAGAAGCAAACCAATAATAAATTCAGTCAAGTACGAGGCTGGCTCGCACACTTAGGATTCCGTACGTATCTGTAATGTACGTATGGAATAGCATACTCGTATGTATATACAATATATTGTGCTCATTTCATCTCTCTGTCTCTTACAGTTTGGAAGCTACGGCTAATTGCTACTTTATGTTGTATAGAGATACCTGGTTGTTTTCGATTTGTTGTTGTTTTTAATGTTTGTTGTAGAGTATCTGTAAATACATACTCTGTGCGAATTTCAGCTCTATATCTATTAAGGCCGTGTCAGATAAAGCTTTTGCTTCGCGTTGCGTAACATACACGCTTCGACATTTAAGATAAATGTACATGTTTATATGGCACTTGTCACAATTTTTTGCACGCTTTGACAATTTTTTGCACGCTGCTTTCATTTTCTTTTATTTTCTCTTGGCGTCAACAGAAATCAAAAGAAAATTCCAAATAAATAAATACATTTTATAAATTTAATGAATAAATTCATTTGAAATATATAATAAACAAAACTACAAATAACTACATATGTATATAAAATATTTTATATATTCAATATTTTATTGATAAACAAACAATGCGCGGGTCTTGTCAAAGTTTTTATTGTGACATACACTTTTTGTTTTACGCTTTTCTTTCAAAGTTATAAACGTCACGCAAAGCAACAAAGTTTTATCTGACACGGCCTTTACTGTTCGAAAGGTTTAGCTAATTGTTAATTTTTGTTGTATGAGGACACCTGGTAGTTTTCGACTTGTTGTTTTTAGCATGATACAATTAACAAGGTAGCCTTATCAGCTAAACCGTTAATCAACTGACTACTTTAGGTTGTCAACAGATTGCAGAGATGAAAGGCAGCCAAAACGAGATAGCTAATCCGCGTAAGCTTAGTGCATCTCTCTTCTGTAAATGTAGAAGTGGCGTCTTTTTGACAGTTTGCATAAGTTGTACAAAAACAAAATACATGTTATTTTTATTGAAGTTGTTCTTATTGTAGCGAAAAGGCTACCTTGTTAATTGTATCATGGTTTTTAGTACTTGTTATTGTAGCGGCAAGGTACAATAACATCCTGTGAAAATTTCAGCTCTCTAGCTCTTACCGTTTTGGAGAATGGACGCTGTGACGGACGGACGTAGAAGTCTCGATAATAGGGTCCCGTTCCACTCTGATGAGTACGGAAACCTAAAGAGAGATCCTTGCAATTGTTTGGCCAACAAAGTATTTTAGACCGTACATTTAGGGAAGGAAATTCGAACTCAAAATGCATGAAACATGTAAATGCGGGTGTGTTTGCTCATTCAAGAATTTTAATTAAACCAATTAAAAAGGGTTTATTTAAGATTAAGCAATGGCTACTAGGCCCTAAGCTGAGAAAGAGTTAACTAAAACTCATTATTTTGTTTTCGTGAAACTGTCAAAGGTCAGTTATTGTAGCCACATACATTCTATACATGCAAAAACACACTTATTTTGACTACACATTGCTTTCATCAATTTTTTTTTCACACCGCAATTGAGTTTAATAAATTTAAGGTTCATTAAACTTATCGCAATTTGTTAACAATGCACAATTTGCTTCACATTTGTTTTATCTTTTTGATTTTATTGTTTCATTTAAATCGTGATATTTGTTTCAAGTTCTAATAAATTTTTAAAACTTCAAGGGTTAATGATCTTTCCCACTGATTCTTTTTGTTTTAAACACACAAAAAATCTTTAATCTCTGAAATTTAAAATTGCGACGGGAGTAAAAATTAAAATTTCTATCTGATAATATTTGGAATAAGTTTTTTTATATCTGTCTACCGAATAGAAACAACAAACCCATCATTTTCAGGCTTTGAACTTTAGTTAAAATGTTTTCCAATTGTTGTTGGTTTAATATTACCACCGTAAAGATGATGGAATTGATTTTCAACTGCTTACACTTGTAGAGTTCAGGGAGTTTAATTACTACCTCGTTTCTGTATTTCTGGCATCAATAAAGTTCTCACATGAATTTTTAATACTTCGTTTTCCTTTGGAAAACATCTTTAGGAAATAATGTTTTAAAAATGAATATTTGAAAAAAACTTACTACTTTAGGTCTAAAAATAGACCTTAATGCTTTCTGGCTTTTTTCAGCCGTCTATATGCAGCCGACATTTCGTTGTTGCTAAACAACTCATCATCTAAAGTAATAAATTTCAATTGGTTCTTATAGCGAATAAATAATTAAGTTAATTTTTGAATTTGAAAAAAAAACATTTAGAAAAATATTATTTCCTGAAGAATTTTGCCAAAGGAAAACGAAATATTAAAAGCAGCAAACATGGACCTCAAACTCGAAATCTAAGAAATCTCATAATACTAATAGTATTATCAAAATTTTTATACATACATAATAAGAATGAATGAAATACTTACATACATATATGTTTCTTATTGTTAATAAAAGAAGAAGATTTCCAAAGGAAAACGAAATATTAAAAATAAAAATAACAAACAAGGACCTCAAGCTCGATATCCAAGAAATCTTATAATTAAAAAAGTCGAAGCAAACAGGATAAATATATGACTATTAATACATTTATATTAAATTATTAATAATATGCAATCTTGAATTTAAAAAAATTCATAAAATTTATTCATAGAATCTGATATAATAATGAGCATCAAAAAAGTATTTAGAATGTCAGTGAGTTTTTTTTGCATTTGCGTAGTGTAATTAATATTAAATAGTTTGGTTATTGTAAAGGAATAAAGTAAGCCGGACTGACTTAAGACTATTTTGGACTTTTTTCCATCTATTTTATATATGTACATATTTTTCGATATAAAATGAATGAAATTTAAAATAAATGATAATATGTGAAATTATATCTATAAATTATATAGTAAAAACAACATTTTCATTACTACTTAAAAGAGCAGATGTGGAATGATTTACGTCAGTACCTTAACCTGACGGTGGTCAAACCACGTGGAGCAATCAGGACGTTACACCACCGCCTCCGAGTAGCCGGAACAACTGCTCGGGTGGCAATTTATTTGGTACGTTTTTTTGGCCAAAACAAAACCCCTTCCTCAGGAGTTGAGCTATCTAACCTCTGCTGCATTGCAATTCCCTAGACGGCAAGGGATACACGACCACCGTTGTAGCCCGAAGTCCCGAAGAGCATCAGTCCTTGAACCAACGCTAATGTTCCCGCCAATCCAGTTTCTTACAAAGCAGCGTCTCTTGCATAGCAACAGCACTACGGGCCCGTTTAGGTGATCGAACACAGACTCAAGGGTCTATGATCAGTATGGCTACCAACGTTTCCTTCCATGCGAACTTATGGTAGCAACCACAGCCAGTACGTTTCAGCCAAGGAGGCTCCTAAACCTATGACCGGCGAGATGACTTCGTAGAGTGATCTCGAGGCTCCGGTCCCCGTACTGCAGAATTGCCCCTTCAGCAAGTCTCTCAAGACACGCCGCTATCCCTCCGGACCTGCCAAAGATTTCTGGCCACCAAGTCAGCCGAGGTATCCTGCACCCCTTCTAAGCCGTTGACACGACATCAAGCTGGAAGCGTGATCAGCAAGATGCATATTGTGCCCCGGGGGGAACTTAAAAGAGCAGCAAAAATTTGGTCACCTTGTCTATGTTTCAGCTATCCTCTTACGGGGATAACTTCCTCCACCATGTTGTGTTATGTTATGCGGGCCGCCGGTAGTGAAACCGGCCCACTTGGGTCCTAGAAAGGTCCCGTTGTGATACCCGAGTAAACTATAGGGAGATAGCCCTACATGCTCTCCACCAGTTCCGACCTGAACCAACCCGATGGACGGATAAACAAGTCCACCCTGTCCAAACCGCATTCCGACACTTCCGGTAGCCCGTTTAGTGTCGGTCTGCCCAAGTAAACGGCTCTCTTCCTCCACTAGAGACTCAAATAAATTATCCGCCATTAATTTTTTGCAAACGGTATTCACTGCCCCCCGATTTGTATACTCTTCAGCAGTTTTTTGTAAAACTAGATATTTTATAATAAACGCTTTGATCTGCCTAAAAGGATCTAGTAAAAGGCTTCCAAGCGTTTTACTGATACAATTTGCGTCACTTCTGCAAATTTTAAAATTGGAATAGATCTCGGTTTAAAACCTAATCAAATTGTTGAAGATACTATTTACGGTTTTGTTCATATTTTTTCTTCAACGCATTTGTCAGACTCTGTAATACCTTGTTCATACTCTGTAATACCTTGTTCATACATGCAATGTTCTAATTGAGATAATATTCAGTTTATTGACATAATATTTTTTGTGTTCATACATACAAATATTGCGCTAACTCAATTAGTATTTGACAGCTGGAAAGAAGTTGTAGTTTTTGTTTTGGTTGTGAGAAAGAAAAAGTGAAAAATATTTTCAAATAAGAAAAATGCCTTTTATTAAAAAGATTTTAGTGTTGTACAATAAAAATATGGAACTTGTACAAGTAGTGCGTTCATGTTATGACTCCAAAGCGGCAATAATAAAAAGAAAGAGAAATAAAAATTTGGAAATGCTGCAATGTTTAAAAATGTTTGTTTTTACTATTCTATTTTTATTTTTTATTGTTTTGTTTTGTTTGCTTTTGTTGACATTTATCTCGCATTGTATACTTTTGCTTATTAAACACATCTTTTACAGTGTTGTGTTTCATCTTTTTCTCAATATTCAAAGCAATTTTGAGTTTATTGAGCAATAACTTTATTGACTTTTTGTATGGAATATTGAGCTCAATAATGGACTTTATTGCGATTATCTCAATAAAGGCGCATGTATGAACATGGTATAAGCCTCATCCAGTTTTTCAACGGAAATATAATCACCTTCAATTGACCCAGACGTTCTAAAGTCAATAGCAGAAACATAATGTAAATGACTTGGCTTTTTGCTATGCTTAATACGAACATGCCTCTTGAAATCTGACACATTTCGATAAATTGGGCGAAAAAATAAAGAAAACATGTAAGTCTCTACATATACACATTAAAAACAAACAGCATGTTTTTAATGAAGAACTTTTCATTGCATTTTTGGAGCATTTTCATAGCAGTTTGGTAATAGTTACATACATACATACATATGTATATACCTATCTGCCTATAAATCATTAAATGAAAAATCATTAAATGATAAAACGTGTACTTTTTACTTTTAAGCAAATATTTTATAATTAATATTTATTATTTAGTATTTATCTTATAATTAGTTAAATATGCAATGAAACAAATTTCGTTTATCTAACGAACAAATAAACTATCATAAGCAGAAAATGAGATAAACGAGAGAGCTTTCATAAATCATAAGTCATTGGTCCATGCGGATAAACCACAAACGCTTGACTATTTGGAAGACAATGTTGTCTTCCAAATAGTCCGTGTTATTGCCGATATACGGCCACAAATGTTGGAAAAAGTCATCGAAAATTGGATGTCCATATTGGACTACATCCGCGCCAGCCGTAGCGGGCGGTCATATGCCAGAAATCATATTTAAAATGTAATGCCACAAGATTATATTTCGGATAAATAAAATTCATGTCAATCGAATAATCCATCGTTGTTTTATTGCAACTTTAAGTTCTATACATCAAAAAAAAAAAAAAAAAAAAACACCCTTTATAATGAAAAATGTTCTATATGCAGTGAAGAACTTTTACTGAAACCGTTTCAATGGCTGAACGAAGGATTTTATTTTCAGTGTAGTACAAGTATTTAAGGTGGATAAGTGCACGTCAGAAATTATTTCACTGGACGTGTTCAATATTTGATTGGTGAATTGCAATATTATACTTATATGCATGTGTATAAAAACTGTGAAATTATTGTTAGCAGTTTTTAAAAATTATGCGCCATTGAATTCAGAACAATAGAATATGTTTCATATAAAAATATAAAAACGCAATGCAATCAAATTCCTACCAAGCATTGGTTTAAATATTTAATGCTGACGTTTTATTTTAGCAATTGAAACTTTTTAATTGAAACTTTTTAATTTTACA
The DNA here is from genome assembly GCA_963662145.1 of Sturmia bella. Taxonomy (NCBI): domain Eukaryota; kingdom Metazoa; phylum Arthropoda; class Insecta; order Diptera; family Tachinidae; genus Sturmia; species Sturmia bella. The sequence continues at coordinate 36,669,657 of OY759172.1, forward strand.
ACTTACTGACTACTTTAAAAAAAAAAACTTATGATATAAGTCGTAGTAAATGTTAAATTTTAATTTAACACCATCCTTTGTTATCTAATATTGTGTACCTTTATTGGGATTTTCGCAATATCTGCTATTATTGAGCTCAATATTCCGTAGGCAGCGTCGATTAATTTTTTGGTCAATAAGTACAAATTCGTTCCAAATATAGCACACTGTTAAAAATGAATACTCTTCAGGGTTCATAAATTTATCCCATAAAAGCTTTTTGGAACTTTATAAATCATATCTACTGCTGAAAAATTTTTTTGTAATTACTACACTAAAAGAATTGTGTTCATGAATCCAATGAATTTCGATATTAACTTAAATAACAAATTCATTGTTTTTCAACCGACCTTGAGGTTTATTGAATCAACAATTTCTGATTCATTAAATTAATATTAATGATTATTTCAATAAATATATGAATTTTTTGTCATTAAGGCAATGAAGTATTTCATTGGTTTAATGACAAAAAATCACTAACTATATGAAACTATTCATTAAGTATAGAGACTCGTTCATTGATCTAAGGAAAACAGAAAATAATTTTCATTACGTATATTATTAGGGTAACGGATAAACTTAACAGATTTTCCAAAAAAAAAAAAAAAAAACACGTTTTATGTGTGATGCCACATGATTCACTATCCTACTGAATCGTAGGTTCTGTTAAAAATGACATGAGTGCTCAAAAAGTGTGATAGTCTGGACTAAAAGTGTATGTGTGTGAAAGACATTTTGACAAGTCCGAAAAATTGAGATCAGAGTTGTCTTTTCGAAGTTGTTTACAAAAGTATAATAGCGTGGCCGTTTTGTTGTGACTTTTTAAAGTGAAACAGAATTCTGTCAGATTTAGCTAGCAATTTTCAGTGAATGAATCGTACAATCGAGTAGGATAGTGTAACACGGCCTTAACGTCTTACTCGCAGTAGACTTCAAAATCTTTGCGAAATGTTAAAATATTCTACCATATATCCAAATTTCCTTACAAATCAAATGAGAATTGAAAACATAATGAACGATTACATTGAATTTAAGAAATTGTTCATTGATTTGATGACAATTATATCAAATGAATATGTTTAATATGTTTTTTTTTTGTTTTCTATTAAATTCTAAAACTGGTTTAATTTAATTTGAAAAATGTTTAATTGAATTTGAATAACGTTTAATTTATTCTGAAAAGAGTTTAATTTATCTTGAAAAAGGTTTCGTTTAATTTAAAAAGAGTTTCGTTTAATCTGAAAAAGGTTTCGTTCATTTTGAAAAAGGTTTCATTTATTTTGAAAAATGTTTAATTTAAACTGAAAATGCTATAATATTATTAACTACTAATTCTAAATTATAAAAAGAAAATTGCGACTATATACTTAAATTAATATGTATTATACTTATCGGGTTTACCTTATTTATTAGGCGCTGTTTTATCTGTGTTTATTTAGAGTATTCGTGTTTGTCCTTGATTTCCACCAAAGGTTGCCTGCAATTCTAAGAGGAACACCGTCTAACGAGTTTAGCGCCTGCCTTAAATTATCTTTGCTGGGGCATCACTTTCGCTAGCAACAAATACTCGCGTACAGCTTCAACGCAGTGCATCTGCTACTTGTTATGTTGCTCGGGCCGCCTGTCCTGAGACCGGCTCACTTAGGTCCTAGAAAGGTACCGTTGTACTACTTAATGTTCAAAATAATTGTTGGAACTGGAAAATCAAAAATTACCAACAGATCCGACAACAAACTGCATCACCTTTCCACATCGATTTTGTAAAACGGTTCAATCCATTGTGTATTTCCCAATATCGAACGCAACTTTAAAATCGTCCTGTGATTATCCTTTTGCAAAAACATTAGTTTAAATTCAATAAAAAATTCAATTCAAAATAAGGTTGGTGTAACTAGTGTAACATCGGCATCGTAATGAGAGAACGGGATGCCGTCAATTAGCATGACGAATCTTTAAGCACACTTAATGTCCCGAGATTTCTACCACCTTTGTTTCAACTTAAAACCGAAGTTTCCATTACACAGCTGTGTATCATCGATCCTCTACGACTTGGCAATGCCAATTACTAAGCAATTTAATCGAAGGGACCATATTCTAACGAGCAAATATAAGAGAACAAGTCTGTCCAAGATCGGCTAATTGGTTTCAAAAGAGTACAGTTTCTTGTTAGCGTTTGCAGAGACAATTTATAGAGCTCAAGGACAATTCGTGCAAGCTTAAGGCTTAAATTGCATGCATCATTGGGCTGAAAATCATTTGCTTGCTTATATTGTAAAGCGTGTTTTTTCCGATGTATAGAACTTTAAGTTGGCATTACTGTTCAAGATGGCGACCGATTTAACAGCTGTCAAGTGATTTATTCTCAGTTTTGTTCCCCCCCCTCACCACCAAAAGATTTCTTATATTTATTTATGCCATACAAAATTCCACCCCCCCAAAATCTTTAGCTGGATCCGCGCCTCGTCTATGCGAAAATTGGATGTCCAGATTGGACTACATCCGCTCGGGTCGTGGCGGTCATATGCCAGAAATCATATTTAAAATGTAATGCCACAAGATTATCTTTCGCATAAATAAAATTCATGTCAATCGAATAATCCATCGTTGTTTTATTGCAACTTAAAGTTCTATACATCGAAAAAAACACCCTTTATTTATAAAAATATTGCATATTCTGGGGCATTACAGTAGTCAAATTATAATAAAATCTTTTTTTTTTTTAACTATAGAAACACTTGTTATTAAATTTTATAACGCCTCCTGTTTTATTAGCTAGTAAATACATACATACATACATATATAAATGAAGGTGGTAATTTCTATGGAAAAACTAACAAACAGCAGAATTCGTATTTAAAATTTTAATTTACCCAAGTCCAAGGTAGCTCATTTTTGTTTGAAACTGCAATTAACTTGGAACTAATTTGAACTATTTACATGGCACTTAAACCTGTAATCCAACCACGACAAGGGTGTAACATTCAATTGGCGAAATTTGCAGTTTATCTAATAGTTCTAATTGGAAATTTTACCGTAACGACACACAGTGGTGTCCATCGTAAAAAGTGTTAAAAAGTCTGGAACTTCTAAATTAACGAATTGATTTTTGTGAAATTTGAAACGGTCATAGATAAGGAGTCAGTTATATTTTTAGTATCAGCTTCTTGTTTAACTATAGGCCAAACACAGGCGGGGCTGTGGAGGCTGAAAGTTGCCCACCTCGAGTATGCAAAACATTTTGCAGCCAATAAACGTACATATTTATTGACCGCTTTTAAAGATTTTGACATTTTCAGATTTCGCTTAGCAGGACAAAACAAAAGCGTGCAAGTGGGCCTTGGTATTTCCCACAGTTTAAGAGATATTTTCCTTACAACACGTTATTTTCTTATTTTTGTCATGATTCTTCTCGGTTTTTGCCTATAACGTTTTTGTTAAGCAACATATGTATGTATAAATAACAATTGACTTTTTTTAAAATTTGATACTACACTAATGTTGAAGAAGCGAGAGGCCGAGCCAGCTATTTCCAATGGATTTTGAATAAAATGCAAATGCAAAGTAAAACAAATGCAAATGTCTTTATATTAAAACTCCTTTATGAAATATAACTCATTCATTAGACTATAATTCATTAGACTATAACAATAAGTACATACTTTTTGGTTTGAAAATAACTGGAAGTACATATGTATGCACAAAGTAGAATTCTTAAATTCTTAAGCTCAAGAAGTGCTAGTTCACCTCTCAAAGTTAAAGAGAAAAATGGCGAAGGCGCCAGGACATGACTAGGCAATTACCAGTTTTGTTAGGTTAAAAAATGTATAAATGATATTAACATAGTGTTACATTTCAATTTGTACTAAATGACAACTTATTATACATAAATAAAATAAATCATGGTGATTTTGGGAGTTGTGCTAACAACTAAGTTAAAATATGTGACATAAATTGGTCCGATAAGTCGTAAATTTTGAATTCTTACTAGAAAATCAGTAATTTTTCATGAAAAAGGGGGCTTGTATTGTTTTTAAGCTTGCCAAAAACTTGGAGTAAAGCTCTTATTGTTACTAATATCAAAAAAAAAAGGCTCTGTAGCAATATGTAAAACGTACGATTTTTGAATTTGCAGCAGGCGCTACAGTTGGCAGGGGTCGAAATTCAACAATTGTTAAAACAGTTTTTGGATATAGACGTGTGAAAAATTTTACCGGAGAAAGAAAAAATAAAAGTATAATTTTACACACGCACCGATCACAGGGGCCATGAAATCCACCCCGACAGCAGGCATGGAGGCACTTCTTAACCTGACACCACTTCATGTATGTGTACAGGAAGAAGCAGCCATGCGGGCTATCAACATCTATGGAAGAGAGGAACTGAAGGAAGGTAACCTTATTGGTCATCTAGCGATCCTGAGGGGATTCAGAGACGTTTTGCATATGTCTCGGTCGAGTGATGACATGGATCCTATACTCTGCTTCGGTAGAAAGTATGGGGTCTTCTTTCCTACGAGGGAGGAGTGGTGCTCAAACCCAATATGGCTACGAGATGACTCACAAAAATGGTACACTGATGGATCCAAGTCGATCCATGGAATGGGAGCGGGAATAGTGGGGCCTAGGGCACGCAGGGCAGCAACCCTTAGCAGGGACACCCCAATTTTCCAGGCGGAATTATATGCTGTACTGGGAGCTGTAGAGATACTATCCGAAAGGAGATACACAGGAGTCAAAATCAAGATACTCTCCGACAGCCAGTCGGTACTCAAGGCCCTGAGTGGCCTTCGTTCACATCCAGGACAATACTGGAATGCCACGACAGGCTAAATGAACTGGCCGCTCACAATCAGATTACTCTGATATGGGTGCCAGGTCATGAGGGGCACAAGGGTAACGAGTTGGCTGACACCTACGCGAAAAGGGGAGCCAATGGGGCTTTTATTGGACCCACTCCATCCTTTGGCTTCAATAAGCTTCTCCTCAGGGGGGAGATCAGGAAATGGACAGCATCCATCACAGGAAAACTGTGGAACGACACTAGGGGTCTGGAACACTCGAAGAAATTTCTTAGCTTTGATGCCAAGAGGGCGGACCTCGCTCTAAAATTAAACAGAAGAAATCTAAAGACACTGTGTGGGGCGCTAACAGGACACTATACCTGCATGAAGCATCTACACAGAATGGGACTACTAGCACGCCAACCTATAGATTTTGCGGAGAAGAAGAGGAGTCAATGGAACATTTGATTACTGAATGTGTGGCACTTGGCCACAGAAGATACAGGCTGTTGCAGGCCTATACATTGGGTTCACAGGACTTGCAAGGGCTTCCACAGAAGGAGCTAGTACTGTTTCTTGATGTATTAAACTCGTGAGAGAAAAGGGTTGCACAATAGATCATTCATGGTCGCAGTGCGAAGGGCCATTCTGGACCGACCTAGCAATAATAATAATAAATAACCTAGCATTAATAATAATAATACACACGCACCGATGAAGTTATAACCACATATTTTAACTTAGTGCTATTTCAAATATTATAAAAAGTCAATTGGTGGCCTTTAAATTAAAATACAATAAAGTTATAGGCAAAAAACCGGAAAAAGTCGTGGCAAAAATATGAAAAGAAGGTATTGTAAGAAAAATATACTTTAAACTGTAGCAGATATCAAAATTTACTTACACATTTTTGTTTTGTCCTGGTAAGCGAAATCTGAAAAGATCAAAACCTTTGAAAGACGTCAATAAATACGTTTAGAAGTTCCAGACTTTTGACCACTTTTATTGGCATTAACACCGCTGTGCGACATGCTTTTGGCACACTACAGGACAAACAGTTTTAAATTAATTCAAAATTTAAGGTTTCAAGCACACACACACACCCACATACACACAAGCCCCGCCTTACCTGTGGCGTGCAAAAATACACACAGTCAATTAGTAGTTGGCTGGTGCAACTAGTAAAATACTTCAGCATATTTAAATGCAACTGCTTTTCCAAAAACTTTCAATTGAAATATAAATATTACCCAATATTGACTACTCTCTGCTCTAACAATCTTTAGCATCGCATTCTCGGTATGTATTGGCATCTGACTTGACTGATTTCTATTTCCTTAACAATATAAAACGAGTAGTTGTGTTATTTTATGGTTTGTCTTTAATAGAATTTCTGTTTCCGTCACTTTGAGCTTGTTGTTGATTCAATATGGTCGAAGACAATCCAATGTTGGCAATAAATGTAAAATTGTGGAAATATTTGTCAGTCATATTTCCGAGCCAAGGCCAACATTGGCGTGTGTATATGTTTGTGCTGCCCGTTTGCGTAATGAATGCAATGCAATTTGTCTATTTGATTCGGATGTGGGGAGACTTGATGCAATTCATATTAAACACATTTTTTACAGCGGCAATATTTGATGCTCTATTGCGGACGTGCCTTGTCATTAGCAATCGGAATGAATTCGAAGCTTTAATTTTGGAACTGGTATCCATGTATAAAGAAATCGAAGTAAGTGTTCATGTTTATGACATTCTTTTAGTAAATTATATTCATTATAAGAATATTTAAAAAACAAAGATGTAAGCAAAAAAAAAAAAAAAAACATATCTATTTTGGGTGAATATTAAAAAAGTAAAGAAAAGTAAAATTTTTATTAAAAATTTTACTTAATATTGATTTAAAAGTGACAAACGAAGGGTTGAACTTGAGCCTGAAAAAGCAATTTAATATAAATGTATGTATGTAAATATCATAGTTCAAATTTCAGTAAAATGTTTTCTATAAAAAATCAACACTTAAACTAAAGTTATCACACTACTTACAGAGTTTTAGTCATTATACTAAGTATTCATCTCTAAAATAATATTTAGTTTTTAAGATGATATTTATTACAAAGAAAGATTTTACTTGAGAGGAAAGTATTGTTATAAAACCTCTGTATTTCGAGTAGATCCATATAGATACATATATCATTCAGACTTACTGCCTGTTCCTCAATGTCGCAGTCGTGCGATTGTTCGCTTTCTAAGCGAAAGAAAATTGTTTTGGGTTCCTCTATGAAGTTCTTTTATTCGAACGATGACTCGATCGACAAGTCGAAAACACGTAAGTGTTTTCATACAAAATCCGATTCCTCAATATCGATCATGTCGTCAGCACTGCGAACACAAATGTCAAAATCAAGCACTTGCTGTTTTGCTATCGAGTGGGAGTTTTTATAGAAAAAATTTTTGTTTTTTTTTTTTTTGTTAAAAAACTGGAAAATTAAACAACAAACCCCACATATTTTTAATTTTTATTTTATTTAGAAAAGATATTAAACGATTATTACATGCATGCATGTAGTTTACCTAAATAATCCACTTGTTTGCTGGATGGAAGAAATTTCTGAGTTTGCCAGAGGAATACCATTGCTCATCGCGTCAAAATACTTATTAAATGTCTATGCAAAAAAATACTTTTAAATTTTAAAACACCACAAAAACTATTTCCGCACTTTCAAAATGTTTGATTTTTTTTATCACAGAGTACTCTGCACAGAATACTCTGTGTTATTTATGTATGTATTTGCTTTGGCTTGTCAAATGCAGCTGACCAGTTTTATGAAGGGTTGTATTTACACCAGAACAATTTAGTAGTGTTTTTCAATACTGCAATAAAAAATCAACTAAAACTTTAATTTACCGATCTGTCATCTCTGTAAAGTAATTGCCAAAAATTTCATGACGTAAGACTATGCGAACGCAAGCTGGCGACATAGAGGAATCCAAATTGACTCGAAATCGAGCGACTACATTTCGATCGCTTAGATTTTCTTGCGACATTGAGGAACAGGCAGTTAGACAATAAAATCTATTTTTCGAAAATGACTCAATGATTTTAATAATGCAGAGTGAAAAATTGACCCATTTTACAGAACAGGCCGTTATATCAAACGGAGGCATAAGCTTTTTCAATATCCAACGTAACCAATACGGTTCAGTTTATATCTATAAAATCGGAACTAATAAGATTATATGTATATACATACGTTTAATTTAATGGACTGTACTGTGAAAAGAGGAGAAACCAAACTGTGTTAGTGGTAATATTTTATTCAGATCCATAAACTTGTTGAGTTTCATTTTAAGAAGTTTTTCTAAAATCTTACTCAGACTACTGAGAAGACTTATCGTGCGATAATTCTGTACTGAATATTGTAATTTCAGTCAAAAATTGATAATAAGAGATAAATATGTAAGGGCAGAAATAGGCAATTGCTTAAGCACGATGTTTTTAAAACCATCAAACCCTGATGTTTTCCTCGCTTTTAAATCCTTTATAATTGTAGCACTTTCATTACTATTTACATATTTGCATGCGTCTGTGTTTATGTTAAGTTGAGAAAATCGTTTGTTAACTGTATCAATTAGAGAGATGTGGGACTGACTACTTAAATTTTAAGAAACGCAATGATTTTCTAAGAAGCTATTGGCAAGTTGAGTCACTTTCTTCATCAGTATAAAAAATGGCAGATCTTTCTTTCAGAGGTGATATAAATCTACATACGCTTCTTTCTTAAACATTTAACTATTTTCCAAAACGGTTTTGAGGTCTAATCTAAATTTTGAATTTTGATGTTCCACGTTTTATTTCTCAATTTTGATATTTTACGGCGAATCATTCTATTATGGTTGTTCAAAAATTCATGATCAGATGCATATTTCTGTATCTTAACCAATTGAGTCGATAAAAGCTGCGTGTACTTATTAGCTGTTTAATGTAGGGTGGTAAAATTTGTTTGTACAAATCATTATAGCAAATGTCTATAAAGATTAAACATATATATATACATATATATATATATATATATATATATATATATATATATATATATATATATATATATATATATATATATATATATATATATATATATATATATATATATATACAAATCCCTGTGCTAAAGGGTATAGAAAGTGATCACTTGGGGATTGAACTTGAGGAAATTAAGAATTATGCAAAAAAAAAAATTTATTATAAATAGTTTCATGTAACTATAATACAGTATTTTTCGGTTAATTGACCCTACGGTTAATTGGTTTCCACGCTTAATTGAACCACATGATCGGGCAAAAAAAAAATATTGCATACGAGCACCATGTGAATTTCCTCGGATAATTGAACCCGGTTAATTGGTTTTCCCGCCTAATTTGTTCAAAATGCATGTCATCCAAAATAAATTTCCTCTTACTTTTACCCGGTTAATTGCATTGAAAAATAATCTGGCATTTTTGCACATGCATATTTGACATCATTTGTGAAAAACACTGGGTGGAATCTCTACTATACACATTTATGTACATTTTTTGCTGTTACTTGCATTTTTTTTTCGTTTAAGGTAAAAAAAAAATATTTTGAAAAACTTAAAGTGCACATATGCGATTTCTTTTAATTCATTAGTACATAGTTCCAATTATGAGAAATTTCTGTAATTGAGCAAATCGTATGTTCAATTAAATAGGGTTCTTGTAATTGAACGAATTGTTCAATTAAACGGGTATCGGCTAATTGGTTCCCCGGTTAATTGAACAAAAAAATTTTGCAAATTTTGATGTGCAATTAGCCGAAAAATACTGTATAAGTAAATATTAATGAATTTCCGTAATATTTTTGCAGCAAAGTAACGATAACTACGCTGACCAAATTTTAAAGAAAGCAACAGTATCAGCGAGAAAAATATCAATTTTCAATTTAACTGCATCGTTCTGCGATATTATGGGAGCTTTAATATACCCTTTGTTGTGCGACGGAAGAGGTACATATGTGCTGTTCCAAATCCTTTAAGAGTAAATGGTGTCGAATAAGTTTTCACTAGATGTTTTTTCAGTTCATCCATTTGGTGTCGCCATACCAGGTGTTGATATGACGGCTTTTCCAGTTTATGAAATTTTCTATATTATGCAGTTTCCAACGCCCTTAATTCTGACGTTCATGTACATGCCGTTTGTTAGTTTATTCGCTTCGTTTGCCATGTTTGCCAAATCAGCGTTAATGATTTTGCAGCATAGACTCCAAAGCATTTGTATTGGTGGAAAAACGGAAGGTGAAAGATTTGTTGCTCTAAAGGATTGCATTGCTTTTTATAGCCGTTTGGAGAGGTAAGGAGGTTTACATATTCTTATTTTAAAACGAAAAAGTGTAAATCCAAAATTAAAGAAATGAAATAACTTTTAAACAAAAGCATTCCTAAGTTTTAAGTTTTATCCCATAATAAAATAATTTCCAAAGCAATAGCTCCCAAAACCACACGATCTGAGCGGTCCAAATAAATAAAAGAACTCCCAAAAACTAAACCAAAGCAAAGATATTCTCTTCTATGGGACAACAAACATCGGATTCCCTGACTAAGGCTGTTTCGCAAAGCCAATCTTCGGCTGGAGGTAAAACTTTTCTTTTCTATGATACAAAAACAACGCACTTTACTTACCACACCTCTCCTACATAACCGGACTTCAGTCGTTCGAAAATATTTTCTAAGCATCTTCGCTTCGCTGACAAAAACTTCCCTGTGGAACACTTCAAAATTTAAAAGCCAGCTGAATTTTTAAGTGAAATAAGTTTTTATCTTGGACCAGCACTCAGTAGATGACCAATACATATGAATTGCATTATACTAGGAAAATAGGCGAAGAAGGAGGGAATTGAAAAATAGGGAGTGTTTGTGGACATTTGATTAAACAAAGATAACAACGAAAAAATAAATATAAACTTAATTATTTATTTGCCTTAAGAGCCAATTGAAATGTATTAATTCAGGTCCAAAACTGAATCTTTTAAAAAATGTTTACTGTTTTTTTTTCAGCTGTCTATATGCCGACGACATTTCGTCGGTGCTAATCAACTCATCAGTTGACTTGAAAAATTCGTAAAAGTTTGTTATGGAATAAGTAGTTAAGTTTCAAACAAACTTTTAAGAATTTTTCAAGTCTACTGATGGGTTGATTAACACCAAGGAAATGTCGTCGGCATATAGACAGCTGAGAAATACAGCAAATATTTTTTGAAAAGGTTCATTTTTGGACCTGAATTAAAACGAAAAAATAAAATCTTTATTTTTTCAAAGTTGAGTAAATCACTGTTGATTTGTATTTTTAGTATCCAAAGTATGTACCTTCGACACTACCAGGTCAACAACAGAAAAATTACTGGACTTCGAGTAAATAGACGGAAAACAGAGACAATAAATACAAAAACCATTGCAAGGCCTATTACGAGTTCTCTATTACGGTTTTATACTTACAATCACAATCTTAAACAAAATGAGTGTTCACCAAACAAGAAACATTTGTTTAAATTATAAGACAGTCAGCAAACACGCCTTCACTTATCACAGATCCACAACTTATCCAACGGACCAGAAAAACACCTCCACTCTCAGCGAACTTTCACAAACCACTTTGTTTGACATAACGTTAAAATGCATAGTTTCAAATATCACTTTGCAAAAAGTATGCATCGAAAATGTTATATGTATAAATATGTATGTATTTAAAACAAACTCAACTCACAGAAAAAATTAGATAAAACCTAATAAAAACGAACACCGAAATCCAAAATAAAATGAAACAAGTAAAGCGATATTCATCTCAGCCGATTCATAAATACCCTTTACCCTTGAGCTCAAGGTCACTTTACTCGCCCAACCTCTATACATAGATGCCGTATGCAGAATACACCATGGTTCTGCTCCCATATAATCAACGAGACGTCTTTAGTAACTTAGCAAGGGGTACGTTTATTGAGATGGAACTTATGGATTGTTAGGGATAGTGAAAGCTTAAAAGTAGTATAAGAAGTTTTTTCATTCTTTAAAAAAGTTGCGACAATTCCTGATGACGCAACTGCTATTACCCCTGGTTCTTTTATCTTAACGAATATAATATTGCTAGGAACACTGTTTCCAGTGCCACACGGCGCATCCAAAAAGAAAACGTTCCTTTTGTCATTGTTAACCTTAGCGACTCTAGTCTCAAAATAATTATGGCAGGTTTTCATTGTGATATTGATGTGGTATTGTATCTGAGACATTTTTTTTTGTAGGAACTGAAGAAGGTAATCCAAAATCGTTATATATTTAGTGAATGGTTTGTGTATGATTTATAGTTATTTGTATCAAAACCTGGTTTTAAATGTCGTCATTGTATGATAGGGTGAAGAATTGATGTATTCTTGATGCTGATTTTTCGACCTTTGTTTTTTTAATATATCAAAAAATTTTTTTTTTTTTTTTTTTTGAAAAAACATCAAACCTAAAAAAATTACTGAAAATGTGAACACTTGATTTCGCTCTTTCATTCTATTCTATGCATCTTCACATAAATGGTCTTCGAAATTCAACCATCGCACATAGGAGTATTTAGCCAATCTAGCCGGACAAAATTATTTTGCAGCTTTTACGCTTTCTTACAACTCCTGGATTGAATTTATGTTCATAAAATGGCCTTTTATTTTGTAATAAATAAAAATTTTTGGAAAAGATATCGTTAGACAAAATGGAAAAAGGTGTAAATATCGTAAAATCTACCCAGAAATTTTATAGTAGCAAACAGATTTCCTTGAACAAATAATAAGAATTATTGATATTATTATTGTCAGCTGAGACGCTGATTCATTCATTTAGGCAGGATACATCGTCCTATTAGCGTCTCAGAAACAAAAGAATTCTTAACTTCCCATACTTTATCGCTATCCCAAAATCTGAAACATTAACGAAATATCTTGAAAATTCACAATATGGTGCAACATTTTGTTATCTTTTCAGCTTCATACATAGTTTTTTAAAATTCCTTATTTTGAGTTTTGCCTTTTTGTCCGGCTAGATTGGCAGAATACTCCTATATGCATCGTTTAAATGGTTTTGGTGGCTGGAAAAATAAAAATATAACCACAAACAACTCAAACAGTTGTAATGGACATTGCGAACTCTCTTTGAGAACTCCGTCAAGAGTTTTCAGTAGTCGAATGAGGTTGGGCCACGTACGTGATGAATCACCATCCCAGATAAGAATATTCTGATTGAAAAGCTTGTACACCGTCAACTCATTCTGAGGCGGGAAATCCCTTAAAGCCTAGATGACCCACTATGTGCTCAACACGCCTCCTTCTTGTAAGTTTTTGATTGCCCCATACATCATATGTACATATTTTTATATCCATACATTTATTCCTTCCTCTGTATAAAATGTTACTCATATGGAATATTACAATTTAATAGTGTAAGCCGTTTCCCGTTGTAGCTAAATTAAAAGCACGACACACTGTGTTGCGGCTAGTGGAAAAGTAACTTTTTTCCGATTATTTTTTTCAGTGTTTTTAATGATGCAATTTTGTCACAGACATTCCAAGTAAACAAAAAGCACATAAAGCTTATTTTTATGTTGGCCCGTTGATTTTTAATTGATTTTAGAAGTCAAATATACGAAATTCAAAATCACGAAAAGAGGGGATTTCAGGGCTGTATTCAAAATGATCTCATTTGATTTTGGTGACAGATATTTTGATTCGGAAAAAAAATCTGCCTTTGCGCAAGTATCTTCTGTAAAAAAAAGGAATGTTGTTTGAGACATTTTCATGTGCACCTTTTTTAGAGCGAAAACCCGACTAAAGGTCCATTTTTCCTTAAAATTTGGGTTAGGTAAGCAATATCTAAAAAGTCCCAGAGAGTCCCAGTTCCAAACCACTACAGAAATGTTACATAATTTGTTTTCAACGAACTGTGAAAAAATCAGCTGCCCATACCTGCCCTCCTGGGAGTTTTAGCGATTTTAGTATATCACTCTCAGTATTTATTCCATAGAAATAGAATGTGCCTGTGTTATAAAATAGTATCTTCAAAGTTTTTTTTTTTTTATTCTACATCTATTCTAGCACTCCACAAAAATGAGCATAACTCTCTTAAAATTGAAGCTATTGACTTCAATTTAAAGCTTTTATCATCGGTATCAAATTAAAGCTTTTATTGCCACCTTTCAAATAAGAAATGAAAAAATTTTGGTTTTATATAAAATTTCAGAGTTATTCAACAAACATCGAAAACTCATGAAAATTTGACGTTTATAATTCTTGTTCGGACCGCTCTATAATTTATTTTAAAAACTAATCATAGGGTATTTATCAGAAATAAAAGAAGAATTAAAATAATTTTTTTTTTTTTAATATTTCGAACAATTTTTTTTTGACTTTTGTTGAAAATTTGACCCAACAATTTTTTTCGGTCTAAATTTTTTTTCACTCATTCTGTTTGGGATTTCATTCTGACCAATCTGTAGAAGTTTCTCATCGATACAATTAAAATTACAGTTTAGGCAATATGATTTCCAAAAAATTCCGGTTTTGCAACACTGTGCGACGTAAAACTGGCAAATTTTTATTATTTGCAAAAATCTATGGTAGATAGTGAATAAATCGGTGATATCGTTCTCCGGTTTGGATAAATTAAAAGGGTGGGCATCACAAAACGTGCGGTAAATTTTTATGGGTATAAAAATTTAAGATGACACATGAAGAAAAGTTAAATGAAAATTTTGTAGAATTGGTTTAATGGTTCTTCGTTTTAGATCAATTAAAGAAGGTTGGCGTTGACGTAAGCGTAAAAACCTAAGGTGAATTAAATCGGTTCAGCCGGTACCCTTTTTAGGGAAACTAAATAGCGTGGGTGCAGAAGTAGTCATGAGCCGAGTATGGTGAACATTTGAAAGAAAAATTACACAAATTAGTCCAGCTGTTCTCCATTGTAGGTAAATTGAAAAAAGTGGTGAATTTTTCTATTTGTAAAAGCCTAAGGTAGACTTAATCGGTCCAGTCGATATCCTCTTTTGTCAACTAAATGGTGTGGCGTAAAAGTACGCGAGTAGTTCCAGCAGTTCTGCCTGGGCAAAATGGGCTTAGAAGTAGGTGTGGTAAATTTTTTATCTACAATAACTCAAGATGCATTAATGCGAACCGTTGAAGCAAAACTTGAACAATTTGGCCTTGACTTTCTGCGCTCTAGATGAGTTATGAAAGTGGGAGTAAGAGTAGGCGTGCTGAAGTTTTATGTTCTTAAAAATTTATGACGAACATTTGAAGGAAAAGTTAAACAAAGTTCCTACAGTCTCTGTCGGTTTCGAGTAATTTAAAATCTATGGGCGAAAAAATGGGCGAGGTCAAATAAAACATGGCCTATATTGACAGTGGATATTTAAGTTTTCTAACAGCGAAATTCCAAATACACAGTCAATCAAATCTTTATTCTTTATAATATTAGTAAAGAATACAATTGTACATTAATTATAAAGTGTAAAATAAATTTGAACAACTACGGAGCTATTGTATAATTTATATACTATATACTTCACTCTTTATAACGTACGTAAAATCTTCTTTTAATACAGAAAGTAAATTTTCCTCAAAGGACTGTAAATTAGATAAAGTGAATTCGTTAAATTGAATATTGCTTCTTAAAAATTAATAAAAACATTTTCATTTGAATAGATCTTCTTAAAGATAAATAAATAATATTTAGAATGAGAGCTTATGTTTTTTTTATTAAATTAAATAAAAATGTTATTTTACTAAATTTTTATATGTCATTTAACTAAAAATAATGAAATAACAGTAGTCGAAATGAAAATATTTCTTTTAATTGACTATTTACTAAAATTGTTTCTTTTAGCGGAAATATTCCGAAGCGATTTTGATATCTATATAATAACTTACTGCTCTTAATTATTAGCCCCATTTTGTATTATTTATTTAAATTTTTGGTTCAGTACGCTAACTTCCTCAGTCATTATATGTATGTATATCAATTTAGTTTTCTCAACGTAGTATGTTTTGTTTTTACAAAAGTATGATTTCCTCTTTTCACGTTTTTGTGACGATTTTAGTACATTGATTTGACAGTTGAAACGCTTCAAGTTCTATTTACTGCAAATTTATCAGTTCACTTTAGTATACTATTGCGACTTTTGTGCTTGCCAAAAGATTAGTTCGCAAATAATTATTACTTGTATTTTGGTAAAGGGTGTATAAGAGTCGGCAGGGCTGAATGTAGCACTCGCACTTGTTTTTTCCCCCAATATGTATGGATTCGTGAGACATTCGTTTGAACTTGGCGAATGCTGATATCGTAAAAAACGCGAATATTCGTCACGTCGAATGATAGTGTTCACAATATTGCTACTCAGGATTTGATACTCTCCCCAGCGAGGTTTGCTTTAATTCAGCAGAGTAAGCAATTTTCAAATTTCACCTTGGTTTTACAGTCCAACTGGCCATTTCAAGACAGGCCGTTGTTTTGAAGAACTGTTTTTTTTCATTTTTTAAAAATATTGGGACCTATTATTGATTCCGTTCCGCAATTGCGGAAAAAATTTTTTATGCGGAAACAAAATTTCAAATTATTCATTGCGTTGCTGCGGTATCAGCTCTACAGTGCGGTGTTGCCGTATTATTGATTCCGCAATGTAGATATTTTTCCTAGTTTTGCTTACGCTCGAATTTTATAACGAAAAGCTAACGGAACGATCAAATTGTAGATTTTTCTACAAAAAATGTTTTAGTTTATTTTGTTTACTTTTTGACCATTATTTTTATAAAAATAGAAGACAAAAATACACAAAGTGCAATTCGGAGCAACGGTGGATTTAAAAAAATTGCTGTTGTTCTACCCAGCGCCACCCAGCAGACATACAAACGTTTTTGGGAAGACCTGGAACTGATATTAAATGCTTCTGGACCACCAATAAAAGATACCGGTGGTTGGAGAAAGGTATCGCAGCACTGTTTCTTAAATACTGTTCATTAGTGCTTAACTTGGAGTTTCATAGGTATGGACGGACAGGGGCGTAAAAAAGATATTTTAAAAGAGCATTTATTTGGAAGCTGCAAGAATGTGCATACATTTCTATTTGCCAGGAGACCTACACTTCTTTATTTCAATTTGCTCTCTATCGTTCATCTGTAACATGTCTTCAGATATACATATAGCGAAAAACTCTTCTTTCTAACCGGGTGTCCAAGGAATCCTAAAAAAAACAATAGTATCTGTAAATAAAGCAGCAACTTCCAGCGACTCACACGGGATTTTGAATAGCACACACAATCCAAGTTGCAATGTGTATTTATATTAAAATTCCTACATTAAATTTAAACAATGTAAAAGAATATAATTATTAACAATTAATTAATAAATTGTGATGTGCAAATCATCAGGATGAAATTCATAAAATTTCAAAATTACTCGACACTACGCGGAACCAGCTCGGATTATTTCTGATTACAGAAAAAAGATGGCTGCAAAAAGGCGCATGTGCTTGAGCTGACCTTAAATACTTTCGTTATTTGGAAAAATAGTACAAACCGGAAATTATAATTTGACGATGCCAGACAATTTTAAAATAAAATCATTAATTTTGGTGTTAGCTTTACCAGTATCCATATTTCACAAACTATACATATATTTCACTGATAATAAATGAATTAACATCCACGTCTAAGATTAAGCTTTGTCTAGACGGTTGTAAGAACTTACAACATTGTCAGAAAATTTATAGAATATTTTAACCAATAGTGAGAATTTACAATTTCTTCCTGACAATATTGTAAGCAAAAGCATTGGCAGGCCAAATACCTAACAATTAATTGTCAGTTAACTGCTAATTGTCTGAACACTTTGGCATCATCATTGCTAGTACATTGGCATATTGTAAGATGCATAAATTCTCAACACCTTACAATGGCGTCATTGTCAGTGTAATGACAAAGAATATTAAAGAAAAATGTGTGTGTACGAAAGGGAGAGAAAAAACAAGAGAATAGTAAAAATGTGAGTACGAGACGTAAAAAGAGAATAAAAAAAATTAAAAACATGGTTATTGAGCGAGAAAAATAAAGAATTAATAATGGCATTTATGTGTGTGTGTATTTTGATAATGACAATTGGCTGACGATTTTTGATACGTAGAAAAGCTGACAATTTTCGTTGGTAGCTAAATTTATTGTCAGGCAATGAAATTGTAAGATTTTCTTAATGCTGACAATTTTGTATTTCCAGTAGATTGCCAGCATGTTGTTGGGTCTTACAATATTGTAAGATCTGACAACCGTCTAGACAAAGCTTTACACACACAATTCGTTTTTGAAATGTATTTTTCTACCAACAACTTCTGCAAAACTAACCCTGAAATTACTAAAACAAAGACATTAAATTTAGTTGACGGAAAGCAGATACCGCAGTAATGAATAATTGCAGTTTTCATACCGATCGATATTTCTTTCCATTCAATTTTTCGTTCCGTGCGGTATCAACAATACTACCCATTTTTTAATTTTTTAAATTGCATAAAGAAAAACTTGCATGGAAATATTGCATTAAGTTGAATATTTAATAATTTCAGATATGCAAACAAGTTCAACTCATTGGTGACGTATATTGTATTCGTGGAGTTTCTCTTGTTCGGCGCCATCATTTGCTCTCTTCTGTTTTGCATTAATATTGTAAGTTCCATTATTTAATAAAAAATAAAATAAATAATGTAACATGTATCTGGTATTTATTGCTATTTCTTAGATTGAATCATTTACCCAAATTATATCTATTGTTATGTACATTTTGACTATGATGTACGTTTTGTTCACTTACTATTGGCATGCAAATGAATTACTGATTGAGGTGATGTTCGAAAGATGGATTTAGGTGATTTTCAACAATTTCAAACATAATTTCAATTACAGAGCATCAGAGTGTCAGAGGCGGCATACTCTATATCCTGGTATTACTGCAGCAAGCGTTTTCGCAAAACATTGCTATTGTTTATAATGAGAACTCAGAAGCCTTTGCAGGTATGACATTTACCTAATTCAAATGTGTGCGCACATACTTTTATATGTATGTAGTGATGTAGTTGAAATGTTTGACGTTTCGTATTGTAGATAACGGTTGGTAATATTTATCCGATGACTTTGGCTACATTTCAATCCCTATTGAACACATCATATACTTATTTCACGATGTTGCGGGGCCTGTATCAATAATGGAAGTTTTATTTGGCCTCAAGCAAAAGACAGAAAGAAAATTGAAATATTGTCTTATGACTTTTTTACACCACAACAGCGTCTGTTGTAAATTTAAGCAATTTCTCACTTTACCAAAAAAAAAAAAAAAAAAACAAAATGCAAAATTATGGTAGAAAATATTACTCACTTCTAGCACCCAAAAGTTGATTTTAAATAATTACATTTATATTTTTTTATTTGAAAGTATAAACGGATAGAAGCATTAAAATAATTGTTCAGGTGAGTTGATGTCGTTTTTGTGCAACGGTTTGCGTGCAGAATTGTTTGTGCGGATTATGAACATAACCAAATACACAAATTAGTTACGGTATTCAAAGGGTCGTCCTAAAGTCAGAAGTCTTAAAATAATAGCACGAAAATATATGACTGCTGTGAGCAACCTGTCATAAAGTAGTGCGCTATTTAAAATATGAGTCAGCTGTTAAAAAAAACTAGCTATTAGATGTTTTGATAGCTGATTTAAGTAAATTGGAAATCAAATATGTCCATATTTACGAACATATACATATGTACATATGTATATATTTTAATGCATTTATTTCTTAAATGATATTAAATTGAATAGATAAATTTATTCAAACAAAAACAGCTGGCGCCGGTTGAACGGAGTCGATTCAGTTTTTGGACGGCGGCCAGTACACAAGCGTTTGTGGGCTGCCAGTCTTCTAAGATTAGTATCTCATTTTTAGGTGAAATGCATGGACATGGATGTTGATATAAATATCTGCGAAAGACACACATGCGTACATTCGTATCGCACACAAACATATTTAGTCCACACTATCACACTTTGTGAGCACACATTTCATTTTTACCATATCGTACGACTGAGTAGGATAGTAAAACAAGGCCTTCAGCTATTAAACAAATGCATTCTTGTTTGGGTACATACATACATATAAGCGTTACACGCATATAAGGGCTTTTTTATGTATATATAAAATATTTTTTTAGAATATAATTTGCGACAGGTAAAGAATATCACCGGCTCGACGAATGCGTTTTAGCCGTTAGCCTCAGATGTATGCTGTTAACTTACGACGAATCACTAAACACAGTCGATGAAGTCTTATTAATTTATGACTATTTTTGTTTGCAGCACAACAACAATTTTTTTAAACTATCACAAAATGTTAGTACTTTCTGACATTATGAGACAATATGAGACCGTTTGAATACCGTAAGTGTTTCAATTTGAGCCTGCTTTCTTTTTCTTGCTTGCATTGTATTTATGATAAAACAGCCCACGAGTACTCACATTACGAAAACTTGTGGTCTGTCTTCGGACAGGTATTTGCCACAAATTTCAAAAATGATGAATTTTAATACTCGCTAATATGCACCTGGTTTTCCTTCCTGAAGATGTTACACAAATAAATGATTCAGAACGCACACTTATAAGCCAAAGGCGAAAACACGCAGAATCTTTCTAAAATGCAAAAATTCATTGGGCAAATTGTTGAACAGTTGCAAAACTACATACATACATAACATGAACGTTAGCTGAATGTTTGTAAAACGCAAGAATTAATGGTATTAGTTTTTTAAAAGCTCTAAACTGTTACAAGCAGCACTGTGCTTACCGATTGCAAAAATTGTCTTCAAATAATTTTTTTAAAACACTGCCACTTAAAGCAAAAGAAAAATGAATTGAACGACAGATTCAGACAACTATTTTGGCGGACAGATAAAGAATCCAAACTATCAATTCAAAATAAACTTTTCATATACAACACAATTATGGCGCCAATCTGGAAGAACGGGCACTGCAAGCACAGCTGTTTCAAAGAATCCAATCTAAAATGCTGCGAACTATAGTCAACGCTGAATGGTACACTAGAGATGTAAATGTCAAAACAGTAAAGGAAGTCATCCGCGATAGCAGCCTCAAGCATACAACTCGCTTAACGCATCACTTCAACGCAGAACTCAGACAGTTGCCGGCAAAAGAATCCCGGCACATGACATTGAAAAAGATATGTCTGCAAAAACAATCAATGGCGGTTGATTTTGGGTGGCACAATAAGAAATATTTTGCCTCAATTGTCTATTAATTTGTTTTAGTTCGATTTGATTTGAAAGCAAAAGTATTGCATAATAATTCGATGCATATAAAATACTTAGTTGGGTTACGCTTCTCGCTAACATATTCTTACTTATTTTTATGTTATGACATCATGAGTCAGATAACTTCAACAAATCCTTTATTTGGATTAGATTGGAGACAGTCGCAACCAGCAATCTGTTCCTTCATTTGATTTTTATTAACTTTTGATACCAAATTATCCTTTCAACATTTGCAGATTAATGTAAAATGGATAATATTCCTGTAGAAATTCTTGATATATCGTAAAACATTAATTCGCTTAGCTCATTCTTAATGGCTGATGCCTTCGACCAAAAATCACATATAGTTGTAATTGAAAGATGCAACTATTTCCAAAACAGCCAGCTGGCACTCGCAACTGACTGTTTATAGATTCGAAATTTTTATTTTATAATATTAGTGGTACTGTTATGATATTGTATGATTATAAGGTAGAAAGTTTTATTTTATTTATTTAATTGTAATTATAGCCTTTCAGGGACCCGTCTTGTTTAAGACTGGCGTATGGCGGGCTTGTTTACTAAATTATTATTACCCTGGAGGGTCCCGTAGGAATCGCAGGATATTCTATTGTTTATTCCTAACAGTCCTGGAGGGTCTCGTAGGAATCGCAGGATATGTTTTGAATAAAAGGGAAAGACATACACTTTTCATTCACTTCAACTTTTTATTTATATACATTATACTGAATACAGAACACTGGAACTGATTTGATTCTGATTACTGATGATTGATCACTGCTGACTAACTGCCCCTGATTACTGACAACTAACTGCTTTTTATAGGTTGTCGACAGCCTGTCTCTGCACAGAAAAAAATAACACCAAATTCGGAGTGACAAAGCTAGTTGTTAATTTAAAAAACAAATACAACAAACAAAATATTAAATATGACAACGATTTTCTTTAATATGACAAATTGAATCCTTTTTTTTTAATAAAATCACTTAACAGCACATTTTGTCAGATTTTTCACATTTTTCTTTATTAACTGAATTGTTGACCAGAATTTTCAGAAGTTTCAACAAAAAATTTTTTAATATGATTAAATATTTTTTTAATGTTATAAAAATAATATTGACAAACTTTTACAATTAAACTTTTTGCTGAATTTAATCAGAAAGAAGTACTTACATACGTGCATATGTATGTATGTATGTATGTCGTTCATACTTTTTTCCGATTAAATTATAGTCAGTTCAACAATGAACATTGTTAATATTTCAAACAACATATTTTTGCTTTAATTAAACATTTCAACAAAATATGTTGTTGAAAATATTAAGCATTTTCTTGTACACATATTCGTATGCCACCAAACAGCATACAATTATGCTTGATGTTGTTGTTAATGTCTAGTTCAAACGGTAAATTTTGAAAATGTGTAAAGCAATCATGAAAAGTTGATTTATAACATCTTGTAATGCACAGTATCCCAAATTTATTTTGTCTTGTAAAAATATTCCTTTTTACTATTTGTTCAATAAATAAAATAGTTTTGACTTATTAAAAATATGGTCAACTCATCTGATAAGATTTTGCCCATAGCATAATTTCATTAACTGTCGATAAATTGAAGTTTTCAATATTAATTTCATAGCTTAAATTACAGAATAAGAATCAGAAATGTTCAAACAGACCTTTAACAGCAAACATTTCTTTTTTTGTTTTGCAACACTTCTACTTTTCTTAGCTGTGTTAAAGGTTTGTTTGAACATTTCTGATTCTCATTTTGTTCATGGGAATTATGGAATAAGTAGTTAAGTTTCAAACAAACTTTTAAGAATTTTTCAAGTCTACTGATGAGTTGATTAGCACCAACAAAATGTCGTCGGCATATAGACGGCTGAGAAATACAGCAAATATTTTCTGAAAAGGTTCATTTTTGGACCTGAATTAATACATTTCAATTGGCTCTTAAAGCAAATAAATAATCGGGTTCGTTTTTTTTATGTATTCTTTAATTTTCAAATAAATAATTATATGAAAAGTTTTTAAAACTTATTGATTTTTCAATTTAACAACTTCCTCAAAAATATAAATAATAACTACTATTTTCTTCTTTTAAAAGGAGACAAAAAAAAAATAAATTTAAAAATTTTATTAAATTTATGAAAATATTGTATTTGATTTATTTTCTGTCTAAATAAAAACATTAAAATACTACACAAACGACTTTTTTCCAATAAGGGAATACATGTCTATGTATGTACATACATATGTATGTATGTAAATGGAAAGTAACAATTAGTTTTGTCACATTTCAAATTGTGAATGACAAAACTTTTTGTCAAATTTTTTATTAAAATAAAACAAAAAATTTAGTTAATATAACAATCATGCATTGCTGCTTTTTTAATAATGATCAACAACGAATTTTATCAATCATAAGAAGAAAATTAACATTCCTTATTGACAACGAAGTTAGTTGCAAAAAAAAAATATTTTAACAACAAAAATTGCTAAAAATATTTCCGGTGTCTGACAAAAAAATTATTAAAAATGTCAAAAAGTTTTGTTAAATAAAATTCAGTTTCTTTTTAACAACATTACAAACCTTTCATGTTTGTATTTACAAAAACCGTTGTAGGTGCTGTTTTAAGCAAATTTTTGTTTGTATTTACAAAAACGGTGTTTGTATTTACAAACTATTTTTTTCTGTGTGCTACTGCGATCGTGGGAATCCCAACCGACTGCTGGTCACATGCTGACTTTGCCCGATTTTCCCCGTACCAATGTTCTGCAGTGTCAGCCGTTCCCATAGTTTGGGCTGCTAAATGACACTCGCCTAATTGCTGAAAGGCTTTAGCGTTTGCTGTTGTTGTTGCAGTTCTACTGTTACTGCTATTGTTGTTTTGATTTTTTCGTCTGTCTATTAAACTGCTGCAGTTTTGGTTACTACAGCTGTTGTTGTTGTAGGTTTTATTAGGTTTTGCTACCGTTGGTATTTTAGTTTTTTTCCATGGTAGCAGTGTTGGTTATTTATATTGTTGTTGTTGCCACTAATAATTCTGCTGCCGCTGATTAATTTGTGATACCGCTGATTTTATTCGTTGGGGGAAAATTTCTCGTAACAGTACAATGCTAAAGGTTCTTCCTGAAACAATATTTTCTGGCCTAAACTTGCTAAACCCGAATAACACTTCATTATCAAAATCAACTTTTGCTTTTACTACATCGCAGAATTCAAAGTATCATTTTTTTTGCAATTAATTTTTTTTTTAATTCCATGACGTCATTATTTTCAATACTACTTAAGGACAAGTAAACATCAAATTCTGTCCCATAAGAAATTTTTAGTATCAGATTGATATTTAGTATGTCGTTCTCCTCTAATAGCATGTTTCCACGATATGCGCTTCGCTCTCTATTTATGCTTAAAACCCTAATCAGGAGCGAAGCAACGTGCTTCGCCATACAAAATTTTGACAGCGAATGAAGTAGCTTCATATTGAAGCTACATGCGAAGCACGCAAAATTCCTGTCTTCTCTAATTTATATCGCAAGTTCATCTGCACTATCTGCCAGAAACAAAGAAAACATAATAATACATACATAAAAATAAAAGTTAATTTTAGAAATCAATAAAATAATAAACCGTTAAAAAAATGGAAAAAAAATTTGTGAAAAGTTTTATTATGGCAAGAAGGATATCTTCTAAATTAAAATTTATGGAATGTTCAAGAGCATGCTTCACCTTGCGGGTGGAATGAAACAAGAAGTATTCCCAGTTTTTGGAGCAGCTGCATCTGATTAATTGAAAGATGTATTTTTGCTATTGAAAACAAAAGTCAAATCGAAGCACATAGACGGGTCGTGAAAACGGTATGATTCATAAATACAATTGAGAGAGCGAAGCGGGTAATTCAACTCGTAATGGAAACATGCTATAATATACTTATCTTTGCGAATAAAATTACAAGCTATTTGCTTAAAGAAAAATTTTGGATGATCTAAAAAAATATTTCGCATTCTCAGATTGCATATCCAAGTCTTTGTTGTTTATAACTTTCAACACAAATTGAAGAAATAAAAACAAAATTTTATAGAGCGAAATAGAAAATCCAGATAAAATTGCATTTATTCTTACGTTTTGGGAATCGGCTGCAAAATTGTTGAGAGCAATATTGAAGTGGCTCTCACTGTACCAACATTATAAACAATAGTTTCTTGACATGAAAAATATTCCTGAAAGTTTGTGAAATCATTCCTTCATTAGAAGCGTTGCAATAATGATAATTGACGTTGTTGATGCATTTATTATTCCCATCTGGGATACTGCGTTTTGAATTTGCTTGAAAAAAAATCGCGATTTCATAAACAGCTTCAAGCATCCAAAATCGTATATTTAGGGTTCCGTACTCATCAGAGTGAAACGGAACCCTATTACCGAGACTACTACGACCGTCCATTCTCCGAAACGGTAAGAGCTAAAGAGCTGAAATTTTCACAGGATGTTGTTGTACCTTGCCGCTACAACAACAAATACTAAAAACAACAACAAAGCCAAAACTGCCAGGTGTCCCCATACAACCTAAAATAACAATTAGCCGTAGCTGCTAAACTGTAAAAGACGGAGAGCTGAAACTCGTACAATATATTTATTTACATATGCCCTATAACAGCAAATGCTAAAAACAACAACAAGTCGAAAACTACCAGGTGTTCCTATACAACGTAAAGTAACAATTAGCCGTTGCTCTCGAACCGTGAGAGACAGAGGGATGAAATTTATACAATATATGAATTCACATATGCCATTCTATACGCACATTATACATATGTATGTATGTGCGGAACCCTAAGTGTGCGAGCCAGCCTCGTACTTGACTGAATTTATTTACATTTCATTCAATAAATTTTTATCATAGACATGCAAAATTTGTTCGTGACAACCGGCCTTTGTCGGACTAATAGACTTTCTTAACCAACACCGGTTTCGAGTACAAAATCTGTAAGCATCTGGCGGCACACTTTTTCATTTTACGACAATTGTTATCATTATACTAAAGCCGACCAATTAATTTTACTTTCAAAAATTGTCAGCATATTATAATCGCTATATTAAAAGTAGTTTTATAAATTTTTAGGATTCTTTATATAATTCAACTTGCCGAAAAATTGTCCATAGCTGGAATGAAAAGGTTTTCGTAATATTAACGACACAAGAAAATGTAATGAAACCCGCTTTAAAAAAAGTTTCGTTCCACTAACGTAACTGTCGTGGCTATAATGAATTATTTCATTGCATTAATGAAATGCTTCATTACATTAATGAAGCATAGCCAATGTAATGGCTTCGTTCGTGCTACGAAGCGTTTTCTTTCAGTTTATTTAAGCAGAAAAGAATAAACCAACTGTTGAGAAGGCTATCGGCGGAGCCAGCAATTTCCACGGGATTTTGAATAAATTACAAAACGTAACAAAAGGCTTGAATCATCACGCAATGTAATTTTATTAAAATTTCTTTATAAAAAAATATACATACATACAGATTTATTAAATATTCATAATAAGATAAATAATTCTACATACTTTTTGGTACGGAAATTCCTGGAAAATCCTATGTTACTATGGTACTAAGGACTATCACGTCTGATCCGCTTCGCAATTCGAATAAAAATGGCAATTAAGTTATTTCAAAAAATGAAGGCAGTAAAACGTTCTTGACAATAAAATGTTTTTTGTAAAATTGGCAATTATGCCATAGTTTTTTTGTAACTACTTTTTTCGAAATTAAATTAGTGATGCCAGCACCTCGTTTCTGTATTTCTCGCACCAAGAAACTTTTCCGTTGAAGTGTGAAACAAAAAATTCCATCGTTTCTCGATTTGCGAGAAGAAAGTGTGTCTGTATTTCAGTGCGAAAACAATCAAAACAAGTGTTGTATTCACTGGAATATTTCCATTGATCAAACGTCAAATGAAAAATAAACGTCAAAAAAGAAAAATTATATGTCAAAAAAATTTAGTGTTTTAAAAAGTAAAAAGAGAATTTTTTCTTGTTAAAAACAATAAATTATAAAAATAAAAAAAAAAACGTTTAGAGAAATTGTGTTAAAAAGAATAAAATATAAAAACAATACAATTTAAAAATAAAATTATAAACAAAATGTATGCCGTTGCTGTAGTTGTTGCAGAAAATGATGACAGGAGAAACATGATGCGACTATATCGTCGGAAACTGAGGGACGCAACTGATCCGTTCAGCACTAAGAAAATAAATCTATGAAAGAAAATGTGTTTATGTATTTATCTACAAAATATTACCTTTTTCCACTGTTCAGCAGTTTTTTCACTGCCACCCAAGGAGTTCAATGATGTTGTTAGTGACGCCCATTCCTCTTTCAAACTGGTGTAGACGTTAGCTGCTCCAAACTGACCTCTTGCGAATTCTAAATTCGATGCCATATAATTCACTAGTTTCTGCTTCTGCTGCTTCGAAATTCGTTCGATTTTCTAAAATGATAATAAATAAAATTAACAAATTAACATGTACATATATAACGTGTTTATCCCAGGTGCACTGCTTTTAGCAATAAACACATTCGACACATTTTTAAATAAAACAGTATGAATCACATGCTCAATTTCAATTAAATGCAACGGTTTTTCATATTTAAAATTTCACTATATTTATTTTTTTTTTAAAATGTAAGTATGTATTTAACACTTTTTTTAACAAAATTTTTACATCCCCATAAATATTAGTTTTTACATGTTCTTTTTTTTATTACTCACCTTTTCGGCTAATTTTCAATCCATAATAGTTTACAATATGTTTAATGTTTTAATTAAAAAGGTTTGTGCTAAAAATTTTTATTTTGATTATTTTTATTTTGATCAATTAATAGATTTTGTACACTTGTTGGTTGCTTCTTGCCTTGTTTTCGGATGAATGATTGAATGCAGATCATTTTGACAGTTCTTGCCGAAAAGTTCTCGCATTATTTGCACATAGAAACACTTTTACTCGTATCTTTCCAATATTTAACGGAAAACACTTATAATGACAGCTAGTTCTCATATGTCAATGATACAAAAACGCTTGTGCGAGAAACTGACATTTTTGTTTCAATTTACATTGTTTTTGTGTCAATTCCCTTGTTCCATGTTAGAAATTTCTCGATACGAGAAATACAGAAACGAGGTGCAGATTAAAAGGCAATCATTAGGTTTTTGGGAGTCGCGTTAACACCAATTCTTGGAAAAAACTGTTGTAATTTTATAAATAAAAATATTATTTACCAGTAACAATATGAATTGAATTAAATTTGAAAATGTTAAAGGTGCCTTAATCATATGAAATTTATGTGCTCCATCTATTGAGAAGTACAACAGGATAATATCTGTAAAAGCTATTAGGTTTGTTTGTTTATGAGTGAGCATTTCACCAGAGTGGTCCTACCAGTCTGCAGATATATTTAACCCAGTTTTTATTTTTCAATCGGATCCACTACG
This sequence comes from Sturmia bella, assembly GCA_963662145.1. Lineage (NCBI taxonomy): Eukaryota > Metazoa > Arthropoda > Insecta > Diptera > Tachinidae > Sturmia > Sturmia bella. The sequence goes on from OY759172.1 coordinate 36,698,368, forward strand.
CACCAGCGCTTTTACTGTGCTGGCATAAGAACGGGAGAGGAAAAACTGTTGTGTTTTAATTCTGCTACTTTTTATTATTTCCCTGTGCACTATTTACTAGCAATCTAAATAGCATAATAAAAGTAGCACGTTTAAGTTGTTCTTAATCATTTTATTGATTACCTCTTCTTAAATAAATATTATTTTAATTAAATTACAGAAACTTGGTTCAAAAATATGTATGGATTTTTCATATATAGTTTTTTTTGTACATTTGTGTATATACGTATTTAAGTTTTTTATTTTATTACTCTTTAAATTATTTAAACGCCTCTTCATTACATTATAAATATGCATAGATTATTTGAAATTATCAGACATACTTAAATAGGGTTTTATGAATCTTAGCTTAATTTAATAATTTATTATAATTAATGTTATTGCTTTACTTTCTTCATTTCTAGTATGCATGTGCAAATGTGAACGCTTTTAAATACATACATACACCTTTGCCTATAAACAATTTATAATTTCCATTTCGTATATAAGAATGTTTCGTAATAACTTCGTATAAATGAATGTATGTATATGTTTTATGTACATTTTTTAAAAGAACAAAATTGCTTAAATCTATTAGATTAACAATATATTTGTTGAAATTTTGAGATTGTACTTTAAACTTTGTATTTGCTTTAAATGTAAGAAACATTTTCGTTTAGCTTAATATGTATGAAACTATTTAAATATTAACACCAGCATTTACAAAAAATAAAATGTTGAAACACATTTCAGAGCAACATTTACATGAAAATGTATTCCAATAATGTTTTATTTTTATTTTATTCATAATACCGGCGTAAAAGTACTCAATAAACTTAAATTGAATTTTACATACATATGTAATGTATAGAAACTTTATTCCTTTGACAATACACACAATATTCTTACCAAAATAACTTTAGATTTAGTTTTGCAATTAAATTTGGTTTTTATTTAATTTATTGTTATACATACATACATAAGTTTATAAAAATAATATTTTATTTTTGTTGTCACCCAATACATACATACATATGTATATGTATAAGAATGTAGTAATAGAAGACAACAAACAAACTTAAAAGTTGTCTGCTTTTATTAATAATGGTTTTTCAGTCATTTTTCTACAAATTCAATTTGTTATTCGACAGAGTACTCAAAAAGATTGAAAAATAGCTTTGTTTCTTTACATTTTGGGCAAAGTTCGGTAAAATGAGAGTAAACTATATTTTATCTCAATAAAAGACAAAAATGCAAAAAGTACGAGAACGAATAAAAACAAATATTTTACCACAAAAGAAAACGTCAGGATTCTGAGAGCTCAATTTATAAAAAAAAATATGTATTTTATTTAATTTGTGTTAAAAAAGTTTCCTCCAAACAACACAACAGAACTTTTAAATTCATATATGTATGCACATAAATGTATTCGTAAATATAAATATATGTACATACATATGTACATATATCAATCAACAATTTTTTAGAGAATACCTTAAAATATTTTTTCACACTTATTTCCAATTTTTCTTTTAGTTTCCGCAAAACATTTATTTCTTCTATGTTATTGTTTATTCTTTGACACAGCTGACAGCTGAACTAAATACTTGCCCAAACTAGCCCGAAGAAAAAGTACGGGCTGTTTCGTGCAAGAAGAAGAAGCATAATGTTCTCTCACAAGTACTCTCATGTGCCCAATTTTAAAGTACGGGAACGCTTTTCGTGCAAACTGGTATCTCACGTGATCCAGTAGTGCGATTCACTAACTTTTAGCAATTGCAATTGATGTTATCTTTAACCAAACATTTTGATGTTTGCACTAACCAGCATGTGATTCACTAACTTATTTTTAACCACAATAAAATGTTGTATATTACTTCATATTCAAATTGATAATACGTGGCAACTCTGCCAGGCGGCATATCAAAATAAAAATAAAAAAAAAATCACAAAGCAGAATAAGAAAAAACCAACCTAAAACTTTTTCTTTTGTATATTTGAAGTTTTTTACGCAAGGTAAGTAAAACATTACTAATTTTTATTATATTATTAATTTAGTAAGCTCTTGTAGATATTTTAATAAAATGGCTACTAATACTATCAAAACATCCAACTCAAAGGGATTATCGAAATCACGAAGTTCTAACAACTGACTCATTTTCCAATAAATTGAAGGCTAAGTACTCAAAAGCCATTTCTTGAACAATTATATATGCATTTACCTCAACAAATAAAATAAACAGAAATATAAACGGATTTAACCACACCAAAAATGCTGCCGTTAATAAACCATAATTTCTTCATATAAAAATAATAGCTGACTAAAACAGCTGACTTTAAAAGACAGAAGATGTGGTTTAATGCGAGTTATACACATGCGTATACACACACACATACATATAAGGGTAGTAATTAGCGATAAGCAAAACAGACATAATATTTCTTGTCTCACAGGCAACAGACTAAATACCAGACAAACCAATAAACAATTAACAAGAAGACACATGATAATTACCATATGCAGACGTACCCTTAATGTAGTACTAGACCTAAACAAATATTTGGCAGCAATAAATAAATAATTATAGACGACAGCATTATTATCAGTTCGTCCCATAAACAAAGTATCGAACAAAGAAAATAGAATATAGTAGAGATAAGGCTTAGAAATAGTATAAATAGTTATTAAGTAATCTTTGTAAAGCAGTCTTAAGAATACATTAAATAAAGAAGCGCACATTTCGGTGCAGCGACTAACAAACAAAAATATTTTTTTGACTCATTCCTTAAAACAGGAATTAACTGGGGGCTCAAAGCCGGGATGCAAGCGAAATAATCTTGCATTCTTCGCTAAAAAATTCCACGATCCTAAAGAAGGATAAGAAAAGTTCCTGAAAAATTGGAAAATAAATACAAGAAACGTACTTGTATTAATAGTGAAATACAAAAAACTTGTATTAAAAGTGAAAAAATTCCACGGCTTTGAAGAAAAGCAAAAATCTCTGGAAAATTGAGATACAGCAAACGGCTTTGAAAAAAAAGCAAAAATCTTTGAAAAATCAAGATACGACAAGCTGGATAAACGCCAGAAACGACAAAACATCTTCAATTCCCTACGCCCTTTAAGTATTATAAAAGACACAATGGCAGAGGAAATTGCAACTCTAAGGGCACAAATAGAACTATTAACACAGGCTGTGAAAAACACCCAAGTAAAAGTAAATGTATTGGAAGAAGAAAGATCCCTCAACATAAATACTAGAGAGGAGTTACAAGACTTCACACCGAACATAACCGATGCAAACCAAATAAATCTAAAGACGTTTGAAGCAATACCATGTTTCAGTGGGGATAAAAACCAATACAGATCATGGCGGAAGAGAGCTTGGACATTCATGGAAAACATAAAGCAATTCTCGAATCAACCGAATTATTATACAGCATTCACTATTGTACATTCAAAAATCATTGGCGAAGCAGCGGACATACTTATCAATCACAATACAAAGATGAACTTCTATTCGATCATAAACAGGCTCGATTACACATATGCTGACCAGCGACCACTATACGTGCTCCTTGAGGAAATGAAAAGAATCACCCAAGGAAGACGCACACTATCGGAATTCCACAGCGAAGTAAGCAAGGCATTGAATCTCGCACTCTCGAAGATAGAGATGTCAGGAGACGTAGGATCTGCATCTATGTTAGAATATGCAAACCAGGAAGCTGTCCGAACATTTATCACAGGACTCAACAGCAAGTATACAAGCGGAACATTGTACAGCCACCATCCAAAGGATCTAGAAGCTGCATACGCAATAGCAAGCACTATACACCACGACAACACGAACATGCAGTTCGACACTCAAGCTGCACCCCAACGCTTCAATCAAAGACAAAATTACGAAACAAAATATTTTGAGGATAAAAGAAGATACAATCCGAATGTACAGGTACAACGCAATCATCAACCACGACCAGAACCGATGGAAGTAGATAACTCCCAACAATATAGGCGACCAACTCAATACCATGGAGGAAACAACTCTCAACATCAATATAACCCATTCAGAAGGGATCAGCAGACACCAAAACGTAACAGACCTCCTTCATCACGAAACCGCTACGCAAATAAAGTTCAACGGGTAAATCAAACTACAGATGAGAACTTTCAATCAATTACCACACACACTGATGATGTCTATGAAACAGGAAGTGCTTTTTTAGGAGAATAAACGGGTTACCATGCCTCCAAAGGCGATGCCAAGCCACAGGTAAATTCGTTAATATTCTAATAGATACGGGGGCAACAAATAATTATATTAGTTCTAAGTGTGAAATAGGAGAATCCATTCCTATAAAACCAATAAAAGTAAAAACGCTTCATGGATATTCTTTGACCAGAGCAAAAAAGATAATCACAATATGCAATCATAATTTAGTATTCTTTGAAACCGAAGCTTTAGAGGAATTCGATATGCTTCTAGGTGAGCAGGGTCTCAGAACCATTAAAGCAGAAATCAATCTTTTTGAATATAAAATCACATATAAATATAAAAAACGCGAAACTATTGAACAAAAAGTAAATTACACTATTGGTGACAACAAATATAAGGCTGAAATCGAAAATATAATGAAAATAAATGAAAAGACTAATAAAATTCTGCCTTTTACAACTACTGTGCAAGCTACAATTAGGACGAAATCGGAAGATCCTATTTGGGTGAAGCAGTACCCATACCCAATGGCAGACAGTGAATTTATAAATAAGGAAATTCAAACATTGTTGAAAAACCAAATTATACAACCTAGCAAAAGTCCATACAACTCTCCAATATGGACTGTTGCAAAGAAAGGCACTGATGAGGAAGGGAAACCAAAAAAACGAATGGTTATAGATTTCCAAAAAATTAATGCTCAAACTATAACCGATAGGTACCCTATCCCAGACGTAGCGATGACCATTCAAAATCTAGGTAAAGCAAAAGTATTTACCACTTTAGATTTAGAGTCAGGCTTTCATCAAATTTTGATCAAAGAATCTGACAGAGAAAAAACTGCATTTAGTGTTAATGGTGCCAAATATGAATTTCGTAGAATGCCGTTCGGCTTAAAGAATGCACCCTCTATATTTCAGCGATGCATAGACGATATTTTACGGCCATATATTGGTAAATTCGCTTATGTCTACATCGACGATGTGCTCATATATTCTTCTTCACCTGAAGAACATATGGAGCATATCCGAATAATAATAAACGCACTTCACAATGCGAATATGAAAATATCTACGGAGAAATCACATTTTTTTCATGACTCAGTAGAATATCTTGGACATATAATACGACACAATAAAATAACTGTAGATCCCAACAAGGTCCAAACAATTAAGGACTATCCAACACCAAGAAACTTAAAAGAGTTAAGATCATTCTTAGGATTAGCTAGTTATTATAGGAAATTTGTACAAAACTTCGCTTCAATAGTTAAACCCCTTACTACATTCCTACGTGGAGATAACGGCGGCGTGAGCAAAAACCAAAGCAAAAAAATACTGATAAATCTAGACGAACCAGCACTTGAAGCAATCAAAAAAATTAAAGACATATTACAGGCGCAAGTTGAATTATTTCAGCCAGACTTCAACAAACCTTTCGAACTAACGACAGATGCAAGTAACTTTGCAATAGGAGCTGTACTTTCTCAGAATAAGAAACCTATTTCATTTATATCTAGGACTTTAAGCCAAACTGAACAAAACTACAGCACGAATGAAAAGGAACTTCTTGCGATAGTTTGGTCACTTCAAAAATTAAGAAATTATTTGTATGGTATAGCAGACCTAACCATTTACACAGACCATCAGTCACTTATTTTTTCCATATCAGACAAAAACCCTAATACTAAGTTAAAACGATGGAAAAACTTTATCGAAGAATATGGCGCTAAACTGGTATATAAACCAGGTAACCAAAACGTTGTTGCTGATGCACTATCTCGCCAGCAAATTAACAACACCTCGAGCTGCTCACAACACTCAACCCAAAGTTCGCCAACTGAAAAGTTGAAACACGTAAAACAACCATTGAACACATTTAAAAACCAAATAATTATAAACCTTTGTACAAATAATTTAGTAGAAATATCTTCACAAAACATTTTCTCATATGCACGACCCAAACTTTTCTATTCAACCAAGGACGAATTATTAGACAGGTTAAAACAAGTAATAAACCCGAAGGTAACAAATGCTATAAATATAGACGAACAAATTTTATTCCACGTCGAAGATGATATCATCTTCACCTTTCCAAATGTATCAATTGTCATAGCCCAAAAAATCACAGAAGACATAGATAGACAAAAAGAAATCGTAATACAAACACATAGACGAGCACATAGACATTACAAGAATAACGCTCAGGAAATACTGACAACATATTTTTGGCCAACTATACGCCAAATGTGTAAGAAAGAAGCACAAGACTGTGATATCTGCCTTACAAATAAATACGAACGGAGACCAAACAAACAGCCAATCGGAGCCGCACCAATTCCAAATCACGTAGGTGAGCACATACACTTAGATTTATTTTACATGAACGGAAACATATACATTAGCACAACCGACAAGTATTCTAAATATTGTTATATACGAGAAATTCCAGATAAAAAGAACATGCACAAATACATTGATGAAATATTATCACAAATCTACCCAAACGCTAAATTCATAATGACTGATAATGAATCAGCATTAACAAGTATATGTGTAAAACAGGTTTATGAAAAACTACAAATTAAACACACAGTAACACCAACATTCCATTCCACAACAAACGGCCAGATTGAACGCACACATAGCACGCTGATTGAACTCACAAGAGTACTTGCCCAGGAAAATAATTCTTCACCGAAAGACGAAATATTTAACGCAGTTCGAAATTACAACAAAACAATACACTCAGTCACTGGGGAGAAACCCGAGGACGTGTTTTTCAACCGAGGAGGACATCCCGATATCAAACAAAAAATTGAAGCAAATCAAAACAAAGTGCTAACATATCACAACAAAAATCGTAAGAACATCACATATCAAACAGGAGACATTATTTACTCTAAAACGCACCGACGCAACAAGAACACGAAAAGATATTCGAAACACATAGTAAAGGAAGACAAAGGTAACACAATAGTTACAAATAAAAATATAGTTATACATAAGGACAATATAAGAATACAAGGATGCAAATAATAATAATATTACTTTGTATTTCCACTGCCTCCTGCAATAGAATAATCGACTTAAAAGACAAAAAATATGTAATGATAGAAACTGACCCCACATACGTTTACCAAGACACATCATTTTTATACCACGTTACCAATCTTTCAAGAATACTTGCACCCTATGAAAAATTAGTACGATCTGTGTACAATCTTGAACAGGATTCGAAAGCATCTGTAATAATAAATAGAATAGAGAATCTCAAGTCACAGCTACTTCCTAACATATTCAGAACTAAAAGATCACTTAACTTTCTAGGATCAGCTCTTAAATTTGTTACAGGAACACCTGATCACGACGATTTAATTGAGATCAAGACAGGACTAAATATGTTAATAGAAAATAATAATAAACAAAAGAAAATTAATTCTGCATTCGAAAAAATGCTTGAAAGTATCAACCCTGAATCTGTTTCTGAACATTTAATACTCACTGAAGTATACAATGAACTATCCTCTATTGCCACTATGATTAATCTTGCAAAAAACGGTAACTTTTACTCAGGAACTCTGGACTTAAAGGATATTGAACAAATAGTATCCAATGAAGCATTAGATTTACCAATAATAAATATATTGGAATATGCTGACATAAATGTTTGCTATTTTAATTATGCAATTATAATTATTTATAAGTATCCAATTTTAAAAACAAAATGCAAATTATTCGATGTATACCCACTTTCATATAAACATGGAAAATTATTACTAGACTCTAAGATAGCAAAATGTAATGAGAAGTTTACAGGTGTTGAAAAATGTAAAAATTATCTTGGAAATTACATATGTAAAATTAAGAAGTCGGATAATTGTACTATTAATATATTAAATAATACGCCAGCCAAATGTGAGGTAATACATGAAAATAACACACCAATACAGGTACTCGAGAATGGAAACATCATTACGGACTATGAGCATACCTGGAATAACATAAAGATAAATGGACCTAAACTAATACAATTTAATTACTCGACTACCATAGACGGAAAAGAGTACTTTAATCATCAACAAGAACTTAAGGACGTCATACATAACCAACACAGCGAACAATTAGAAGTTCTGCGAATTTTGAAATCCAATGGTAACTACAAATTTAGTAATATCCAGGAGATATCAACCTTCTTGATACCAATTGAGGAACATCCGATACAATTTACACTTTATTCCACATTAGGACTCTGTACACTAGCATTAATTACTTGCAGCTTGATTAAACTCTGCGAATGCTACAAGATTAAGGCAAGAGAAACAAGGAAGAAAAGAATCGACGACATGTACGAAGCGGAGCTAATCAGACTCAGACAAAACCAAGTATGATTTAAAACGAGGACGTTTTTTCTAAGAGGGAGGAGAGTTATACACATGCGTATACACACACACATACATATAAGGGTAGTAATTAGCGATAAGCAAAACAGACATAATATTTCTTGTCTCACAGGCAACAGACTAAATACCAGACAAACCAATAAACAATTAACAAGAAGACACATGATAATTACCATATGCAGACGTACCCTTAATGTAGTACTAGACCTAAACAAATATTTGGCAGCAATAAATAAATAATTATAGACGACAGCATTATTATCAGTTCGTCCCATAAACAAAGTATCGAACAAAGAAAATAGAATATAGTAGAGATAAGGCTTAGAAATAGTATAAATAGTTATTAAGTAATCTTTGTAAAGCAGTCTTAAGAATACATTAAATAAAGAAGCGCACATTTCGGTGCAGCGACTAACAAACAAAAATATTTTTTTGACTCATTCCTTAAAACAGGAATTAACTTGCGTTAGTGAATAGCAAAATGGTTAATTTTGTGGTTAACATATTTAAACGAAATAATTGTGGTTTAAAAAGCATAGTGAATCCACTACAGGGGTGTTAGATGTGACGATTTTACACCATTTTGACGTAATTTCGATCAAAAAAACACTAAAATGACGTTTGATGTTTTCCTTCATAGAAACTCTTGGATTTTGACGTTTTTCTAGTTTCGCTCCTTTTTAAATTTATGTCAACTACGAGAAAGTAATTGAAACAAAACTTAAAAAAATGTTTATACTTTAATGTACTCAAGTAAGCAAGAGACTAATAGACTGCGTTTTTACGATCGCTTATGTATGTTAATAAGGAGTAAGTAGAATTACTATGAACCATGATACAACTAATAAGGTAATCTTTTCACTACTATAAGCACAACTTCAATAAAAATAACATGTATTTTGTTTTTGTACAACTTCTGTAAGCTGTCAAAAAGCCGCCGCTTCTGCATTTATAGAAGTGAGATAGATAACAGAGCTTAAATTGTATCATGGTTGTACCATGCTACGAACTATGTATATACATAATATGTCTGTCAAACTCTATATAAAATTTGAATTTGTATGGCGGTCACACAACTTTATTAATTGTGGTACTGCGTTTACCTTGCTTAAGAAATAATGATAAATTATATCCATACACCAGGGATGACAGAAAGTTTTGAGTAAGCAAAAATTTTTTACCAAGAGATGAAGTTTATCTTGGTGTTCACGTAAAAGAAAAAATGTCGCAGTGTAAAATTCACGTTGAAATTTATTACCAACGAGTAGATAAATGTATTTAATTTTATGTTGTGTTATGCTGTCAAATAAGGAAAATATTTGAGTTTGGAAATTCAGTTTTAAATAATTTAAATTTAATTAATCCATCCGTTATTTTAAATAAAAATACTTCTGTAATACCCTTGTTAAATTTTTTTTCCTAATTTGGTGCCCAGAGAGAAGTACCAGGAAGTTGAAAACGAAGTAAAAGAAATGCGGATTTTAAATTTAAATAAAAGTTCAACGGATTTTGATATTTTTTGGAAACAATCAAGTTATCAAATAATGAACCGGCTTTTCCTATCTTATGTGGTTTTATTAACGATTTAATGGTTTTGCCAAATTCATCTGCTAACACTGAACGAATTTTTAGTAAACAAAACTAAAATTAGAAATTCCTTGTGGACAAAAATAATTGAAGGGATTTTGTTTGCTAAGAACTATTCAAAATATAACTCTTCAAAGTGTTTTAATGTAAACATTACAAAAAGTTTTATTAAAATGCACAAAGCAATAAATTTTATAATTGTACTTGTTTTGTTATGCATGTTGAATTTTTTTTTTTTGTGCAATATAAAATATATTATTATATAAAATTACTTAATTTTGGGTTTATTTGTACATTTTTATGAATGACCTTTTTTTGACGTTTTACAAATTGGTTTTTAACGTTTTTCTTTCCAAAATTTGACGTTTTCTGAAAAAATTTTCCTAACACCCCTGCACGTGATCCCAAAGTAGAGTAAAGAAACAGAGCTAATATGTCGTCCTTCAAGTGAACTTAGAGCGGATTTGAGAGCAAGCGAATTGTCAGAGCTGACGTATGTATATTACAAAATGTTAGTAATATTAAATTGCTTTAAGTTTTCAGGTATGTTCTTGAAAAATGTGTCTATCAATAGCAATTTTTTCATACAACACTTTCGTTTTGTTTTATAACGACCAAACACAAAATAAATACTTATAAAGAGAAAAATATGACAGCAGAACAATTTGTTATTATTATCATCTTTTTGCTCGGAAATGGCGTTGTAATCGTACGACTGCACAGCAACCAAACGTAAAAACATATTATAGCACATCTGCTAAGCGTGCATTCTTGTAATTGCGGCCATTTTGTTATGCAATATGGAAACACTTAACGAACTTAAAAATTGAATTAGACGATTTTTCGCTCATGATATACATACATATGTATATCATTTTGAGTTGGAATAATGTTTTGAGTTAAATGTGAATACCAAAATGTTGCTTAGATTTGTAACTTAAATTATTAAGTTTCGTGTGGAACAAAAATTTCAATAGACTTTGAAATTTGAATCTATCATTTTAATATTTGGTTTTATTCGATCTCTTTTTATTTAATATTATTATTCTCTTGAGCTAAAGGTCTATTTTAAATTTTTTTTTCAATGTTATTATTCTGAACAAGCCATCCGAAGGAGAACGAAATATTGACAGAGATAGAAGAAGAAATATACAAAAGATTTATATATAATAAAAGAGACCTTAAGCTTAAGAAATCACTAATGCCTAATTTATCCGTTCAGAATATATATATATATATATATATATATATATATATATATATATATATATATATATATATATATATATATATATATATATATATATATATATATATATATATATATATATATATATATAAATGGGTTGCAGTCTACCTGGCTCGAACGCTTTCGCTAATTTTTTCTGTTGCATTTGTTATTGCCTGGAGCAGAAGAAAAACGTTGAGAAAAACCCGCGGAACATAATTGAATTTGAGATAAGTATTGTACTGTCCAGCAATGCGGGTAGGGTTTCTCTAGTATTTAAATAAAAATTATAAAAAATGTCTGTGGTAAAGAATAAAGTACATATGTATATCTTGTTATACATGTGTGTGTTGTAAATCACGAAATGATGCAGTTCTTATCTTTGTCATTCGAATCCGAAGGCTTGCGTTTACGGTCGTATGCTAAGGCATCATTTGGTACATAGCTGACGCGCACACCACCGTAATGACGTCGAAGTGGTATTTGATACATGTAATCCTCGGAACTGGAAGAACTCGACGAACATGTTGAACATACACTCGAGGCATCTTCAGAGTCATCTTCGTTTCCTGTAACTGTCAACTGAGACGAGTGATGTTGGCGAGTGGGATCTAAGATGGCAGTTTTCAATAAAGAAGTTGGGCCTTGGTAAGAAGATGAAAGTGGTTGAGTTGTGATATAAGTGTCAGCACGTGGCGTGGAATTAGAACGGTGACCACTACCTGAGCGATGTGACTTGCGACGTCGACGTCGACGCGATGAATGACCACTGCTGCCTTTATGTCGTTGTTTTTCTACTGCAGGCTCGTTACTACGTTGAGTGCCGGCTCCGTTGCCAGAATAACTACGTGAACGTGGTAAAGTATCAGAGGGTATGCCCTCAAAGCGTACGCCTTTCTTTTTTGGTTCACCACTCATTGGTGAGGAAGAAGAGGCTCCACTGAGTATCGAAACAGGGTGAATGGGCTGATGAGATGGATTGGATTGTGTAGATTGGTGTGAAAGTATTGAGCGGTCACCAGCTGAGGCTGTGGGGGAGCCCATCAATTCCGGTGGTAGTGCTGTAGATGCGACTGACAAGTTTGGTGTTGGAAGATCTGGAACTTCTGAGGGTGGTGGTGAGGCAATTGCTTGTGGCAGATGTGTGGCATAATCAGATCCATACTTATGGCATTGTTGCTGTTGCAAGCTGGCTGGATTTAGTTGAGATATTGAAGTGGATGTTCCTGGTTGTGACAGTTCAGGCATACTAGACGTTTTTGAATTTTCCACCTCTGATACTTGGTGCAATTTTCGTTGGAGGTTATAGCTGTTGGCACTTGGTTTCGTAGGCCAGTTACCTTCCAAGTTAAGAGCCATTTCATTGAAATTATAAGGAACGTCACATTTCAGCTCCATGGGTTTTGGCATTGAATGATTAAATTCACCGGGTGAAGCTAAGGGAGACATATTCTGTGATGAAGACGAAGGCAAACCACCGGAGAAATCTGTAAAGTCTCCTGCTGTATGTTCCATGTCTTTGACAACGCCTGCATCTGAATCCGAAGTAGGATAACTTTGCTTATTACTATCTGAATTTGTTGCAATAGCCACTAAGCCTCCACTTGAAACACTGCCACAAATTCCAGCCGCTATTTGCTGACTTTGCAGGTGGTACATTGCTTGATTAAAATTTTGTTGATGCTGATGCTGTTGCAAAGGTGACATGGGCGGTGAACTGGACGCATGGCTGCTGGGTATGCGTGTCTGAGGTCTCACCCGTTGGGTTGGTGGCGTAGGTGTTGCGTACATGCCAGTACCTGAACTGTCTGAAGGTGTTGGTGGCTCACCTTTGCTACAAGCTATCGAACAGTAAATTGCTCCACGTCTGGGTAGAAATGCACGTCCCAATAACGAACAACGACATGTGTTACAAGAAAAACATTCATCAGTTGCATGCCAATGCTGACCATCATGACTCATTTGTCCCTGATCTACACCAATGGCTTCTCCACAGAAATCACAGTATTCCGCAAACATCGCATCAAAGCACAACAAACAGTATGGTTTACCTTCCCGCATAATGTACCTTTGACCACCCAATTGTTTTTCGCACTCATCACAAGCAAAATGATTCATATGCCAAGCACGTCCTTCTGCTTCTGTGCATTCATCAGCAAGGATAATCTGCAATGGCAAATAAGAAAAGTTTTTATATATGTATGTATTGATCGACAAAAATAATATTACAATATATACAGGGCTAATGACGGGGAACTGTAAGCTAGATTATCACCATTATCACCTCAAAAAAATGAAATCGGTAACCAGTGATTCCTGCAGACTCCGTGCAATTTTTCGGTAAAGAATTATAACTTTTTTTTTGTGTTCCGAAGCTACGATTGTATGAGTTACAAATTTAAACATTCTGTATTTGTGTAAGCTTTATTGCAAACACTTGTAGGTTCTTAATTTTATGGCAAAATGATGAGGGACATGGATAGTGGACATGTTTGCCATGAATGAGCGAGACAGAGAGTGATACCATGCAGTGAGACGGAGATGTGTCGTTTAAGCGAGTGCAAGCTAAACAGGAACAGTAGCGACATCAAGCGAATGGCTACGCTTCCAGTCTGATACCAGACGTTTCACTTATTTGTCTACTGCGCAGCTTTCCGTATTCGCTTTTGTTGACTGACAACGGGAATTACGGGACACCCTATCAAAAAATTAAACACTTCCAAAATGTCGCCAATCGTTAGAATTAATTTGATTTCATAAAATTATTTTAATAATTTTTTGGTTTGTTTTTTAATAATGATGTCACATACTTTAATGAAAGTAATTGTAGTCCAGGTATCTAAGTAAAAACTTAAACAAACGAAAGATATATACATAGAAGTACGTATAATACATATATCTCGGAAGACACATATAACAACTAATGAATTATAATTGCCATATGATCTAGAATATCACTGTAAAAGATGTATCATAATAATACAACTACAATAACTGTGTATTTGACATGTGTGCACATATACTAGAGATGGGCAAGTGAGCAGTTTTTGGCTCACATCACGCACGCTCACTATCAGAATAATATTACTCACGCACTTTTACGCACGACAATTTTATTTTTGCGCCACGTCACGCACGCTCACGAGCAACATTTTCAACCACGCACGAGGGGCAAAAACATTCGCAAGATCAATTATAAATTGCACTACAAATAAACTTTTCTAGAATTCCACGCTTTTATTAACGCGTGCAACAATGTAAACAAACTAATAACGTAAGCTAGATAACATAAAAATACAAATAGTCTTGGACAATTTTACTAATTTGCAGTTTGGTTGCACACTAAATTTAATGGCTTAGAATAACAAAAACAAACAATTTTCGAATGCAACATTATGCAAGCTACTTGTTTATTTCACCCAGTACTAACACTAAGGTATTAAAAAATTATTAGACCGGAAGCTCCAAAATTGTGTTCTATCGGACTGTGATTTAGGAATGAAAAATAAGTCGACTGGAAACTGTGTAAAGAAAACCAAAACTCAATCAATATTTTTTGCACTTAAAACAGCTTTTCTTCTTTGGAATATTTGTTTGATCAACCAGTCAACAGCAGGATTTTGTTGAAACGTTTTAATGTGATGTGATCCATTTTTGTTTTACAAAACAAATCCGTATAACATAATAATTTAAAATAATATGTGATTACTTAATGCAAGGTCTTATTGTAAGATTGTAAAATTAACATTTACCTCATCACACGCTGAACATCTTGGTTTCAAAGTTTCGGCATGATGACGTCCACAATACAAGCGCCCGTCGCGATGAAAGTAAATGAGATCGATAAGCAACTCCCGACATACGCAGCAGACGAAACAGCCAGGATGCCATGACACATTCGAGCCCAAACGGGTTGCAAAGACAGCAATGTCACCGGTCGAAATTAAATCATCACACTGTAATTGGAATTAAGAGAATTTTTAAAGAATATTTTCTTTAACAAAAAAAAAAATTGATAAGAATCCACTACAATTTCATATTAAGTGAAGAAAAAGTAGTAGAAAGGTAAACAAAAGAAAGCATTCGTTGTAAAAACCTTGAAAATTTCGTCACAAACTTTTGCAATTCTCTTGAATAAATAAATAAATTCAGTCAAGTACCAGGCTGGCTCGCACACTTATACCCTGTTCATACATGCAGCAATATTCAAATTATAACCATTAAGGCCATTATTGAGACTAAATTTTCATATAAAAATTACAATTAACTTATTGGCACGGAGTCGATAGCCATGGCAGCTCGTACTCCTATTTTTTCCTATTAATTACTATAATTTTATTATGTAATTAATACTAAATAAATAATAAATAACTTATTGGCAATTAAGAGATAATTGTTTCAATAATGAGTAAAATTTATAATGCAACACTGTTAGATTTGTATTAACAGTACTAAATGAACACTCCTTGTTAAAATTTGACTAATCAAACGTCAACAAAATGAACACCAAAAAGATATTGTCAATTAAAAAAGCATATGTGAACAGAATATTAGGGTTCCGTACGTATGTGTAATGTTCGTATGGAATGGCATATGTGAATACATATATTGTATACATTTTATCTCTCTGTATCTCATAGCATGAGAGTTACGTTTAATTGCTACTTTATGTTGTATGGGGACACATAGTAATTTTCGACTTGTTATTGTTGTTGTTGTTGTCATTTGCTGTTGTAAGGCATCAGGGTATACATACACTGTGCGAATTTCGGCTCTCTATCTCTTACGGTTCGAAAGTTATACCTGTTACTTTACGTTGTAAAGGGACACCTGGTAGTTTTACAGTTGTTGTTGTTTTTAGCATTTGCTGTAGTAGGGCATATGCGAGCACATATATTCTGCACATTTCATCTCTCTGTCTCTTACAGTTTGGGAGTTACGGCTAATTTTTTCTTTACGTTGCATAGGGACACCTGGTTGTTGTTTTTAGCATTTGTTGTTGTAGCGGTAATGTGCAGCAGCATCCTGTGAAAATTTCAGCTCTCTACCTCTTACCGTTTCAGAGAATGGACGCTGTGAAGGACGGGCGGACGTAGAAGTCTCGGCATTAGGGTTCCGTTTCACTCTGATGAGTACGGAACCCTAAAAACGACCATATTAATTATAAATTATCATTTAAAATTAAATCTCCTGCTTAAGTAACAAGCATGTCATAGACTTTTGGCAACAACGTCGCAATAAGGGAGCGAATTGTCGATTTTAAGTCAATAGTTTTTAGCAGATTTATTTATATGATAATAATAATAATAACACAGAAACACTGGTTAATTAGACAACAACATATTCTACATTTTTAGGTTTCGAAAAAAATTCTTTGGGAATTTTTAATATTTTTTGTTATCTGCAAAATTTATCTTCCGATTACTCCTAATATTTCAGTTGATTTATGGCATGATTTTGCCTCTAAATGCACTGCTACAATTTATTCTTGTGTAGCATTTCCTCTGGTAAATTTTACCATAATTTATTTTACTGAAACAAAAGAAAAATCACTCGTATTTAAAATAAAAATTTTCTATGGTTTTACATACGTATATATGGTGTTGGCGTATGCCCTGGTGGCTTCGACTTTCGTTTATAAACGCAGAAGTCTAAGTTAGTTATAATTCTTTATTTTAATTTAAATGGTCTTGTGATCAATTTAAATATTCTTGTGTCACCGTTTTTGTTCAGCAAGGTAACTCAATCAAAATGGTTGACTTTCAACCCTTTTCTCTGGCCCACATTTCGATTAGAAAATCCGCGTGGAATTCTTTCGGGTTCTACAATCGTGTAATAAAAATATAGCCAATCAACCAATACAAACAAATAATTCGACATTTAGTAAAACTGTATTTGCAGAAGAAATTATGTGCGTGAAGCCACTAATCTTTTAATAAAGTAGTAGTGGCGGTAAAGTTACGTATGTATACGAACTAAAGATGAAATACTTATCAGATAATCAATTTAAAATTTTTTAAATTCTTCTATTATAATTAACGAACTTTATTTTTGTATTGTATGTAATCACAAAATTTGTTCTAAGAATTTTTTTATTTATTCATAAAAACAATTGAGTTTATTTTATACACTTTTGCTACAAACAAGATATTGCTTTTGCGTATTTTTTCTTTATGTTTCTTGTGGTTTTGCTTTATGGTATAGTATTTGTAAAGAAAATTACACTGTGCTTGAATTTGAAACTTTTTTTTTTCCGACTGATGGGGCACCCAGTGACCAAACCTAATTCGGGTGCGCTGAATTCAGTGGTGCTAACCGTTTTTTTAGGTTAGCTCTTGTTTTTGAGATATACCGTTATTTTAAAAATGGAGGAGGACAACATATATTCCCTTAACTCAAAAACGATTTAAAATCTTGGAAAGAATACAAAAACCAAATTCGGCAATAAAATTATCTTTCAACACCTGTGAAAGTCTTTTTAATCGGCTTAGTAGTTTACATATATAAAATAAAAGTTATCGAAGCTGCTCAAGAGCGTTTAATTGATTTCGTTGTCTGACTTGCATAAAATTGTTACACATACACATAAAATCAAATGTAAAGAATGTTAATTTCAGCCAAAAAAAAATTTAAATATATTTATCAGGAATTTCTATATTAACTTTTCAATTTGCATTGTGTTATTTTAAGTTAAAGATTCAAATAGTATTATAAAAACGAAACAATAAGAAAGAAACCTTAACAAAGCGATAAAATACTTACACCATCGCAGGGACGCGCACTCATCAACTGTCTGACATTGCCTCTTCCAAGTGCATCACGTTTACGTTGTGTGGAAAATAAACGAAGTTCTTTGCGTTCCTCATCCGTCAGCGAGTGACAGTAACGAACCTGGAATGATAGAAAAAACAAAGAGAAAAAAGCTTACGATGAAAACTGTTTATGCGCAATATTGTAGCAAAAAACTGTAAAAGAATATGCATCCATTTCAATTTTAATGCACCATGCCAATCACACACGCAGCCAAGCACAGTGGGAAAAGTTACCGGTCTAGCTATAAAAAAATGTTTATTTTTGTTATTCGAAATCAATTAAATCGTGCTTCACGATTATTATAAGAAATGCATTTATCCGATTCATTAGCTAATTATGAAAATACATTGATATATATATATATATATATATATATATATATATATATATATATATATATATATATATATATATATATATATATATATATATATATATATATATATATATATATATATATATATATATATATATATATATATATATATATATATATAAGAAGACTGCTATTCTTATAAGAAGACTGCTATTTGACATATTTGTATGGAAAATCTGTCAAATAAGAGCTTTATAAGCCTGTTATAATTTTTATGAATTAGACGGTAAATCTATATAATACCACTTTTCAAGAGCTAAGAACAACTATTCAGTACAATTTTTTTCATATACATATACTTTAGACCTCAGATCAATAGCTTATAGGAGATGATTTTTTATCTGCTAGATCGGTAATTTTGCCCACTGTGCCATGACACAAATGACGTATCTGAAACATGCTTAAAGTAGCATAAAGACACCAATTTAAAATTGGTACCTGGCCAACGTCGAGGATGGTTATGAGAGCGATAATGATGCTCGTGTACCGTCTGAACAACATCATCATTATCGTCATTACTTATGAATTTTTTAGACCAACCCATCCTCCATGCCATTGTTCAAAACAAAAACAGTGAATGGATAAGCTGATAGCAAATAAAAATTTTCCACATAATAGTACATACAAATTTTGAAAATGCAACAGTTGAGGGCTCAGTTTTTTATCCCATTTTTGCTCTTTACGTGCTCTTATTGCTATTTTTAGGGTTCCGTACTAATCAGAGTGAAACGGAACCCTATTACGGAGACAAATACGTCCGTCCGTCCGTCCGTCAAAGCGTCCATTCTCCGAAACGGTAAGAGCTAGAGAGCTGAAATTTTCACAGAATGTTGTTGTACCTTGCCGCTACAACAACAAATACTAAAAACAACAACAAGTCGAAAACTACCAGGTGTCCCCTCACAACGAAAAGTTGCAATTAGCTATAACTCTCGAACCATAAATGATAGAAAGCTGAAATTTGCACAGTGTATGTATTTATAGATGTTTTACAACAATAAATTCTAAAGACAACAACAAGTTGAAAACTGCCACGTGTCCCAATACAACCTAAAGTAACAATTAGCCGTAGCTGCTAAACTGTAAAAGAAAAAGAGCTGAAATTCGCAGAATAGATGTGTTTACATATGCTCTACAACAACAAATGATAAAAACAACAACATGTCAAAAACTACCAGGTGTCCCTATACAACGTAGAGTAAAAATTAGCCGTAACTCCCAAACTGTAAGAGGCAGAGAGATGAAATCTGAACAATATTTGTACTCGCATGTGGTCTACAATAACAAATGCTAAAAACAACAACAAGTCGAAAATTGCCAGGTTTCCCTATACAACGTAAAGTAACAACTAGCCGTTACTCTCGATTCGTGAGAGACAGAGGGATGAAATTTGCACAATATGTGTATTCACATATGCTCCACAACAACATTTGCTGAAAACAACAACAACTGTAAAACTACCAGGTGTCCCTTTACACCGTAGAGTAATAGCTATAACTCTCGAACCGTAAGAGATAGAGAGTCGAAATTCGCACAGTGTATGTATTCCCAGATGCCTTACAACAGCAAAGTACAACAACAACAAGTGGAAAATTACTAGGTATCCCCATACAAAATAAAGTAGCTTTAAGAACAGGGAGATGAAATTTATAAAATATACATATGTATTCACATATGCCATTCCATATATACATTACACATACATACGTACGAAACCCTAAGAGTGCGAGCCAGCCTCGTACTTGACTTAATTTATTATTTCCTTTTGATCCGAATAACCGAATCATGAAACATTATTGCGATCGGATAGCGTTTAAGCCTTAAACTTTGGCGACAATTCGGCACTAGTGTCGCCAAAGTTTAAGGCTTAGCCATAGAATAAGCTTGGAATTTGAAACCATCTATTAATTTTATTTGTGTCATACACATTTATTTATTAAAAATTTGATAATATTCAGTGTTTTCTGAATCCTTTTACCATGTCCCCCTCCCGCGACCCCTGTGCTGGTGCTTTAATGTTGCCACAAACCCTTAGTTCATGCCTAAGACCGGAAAAGTGCTTTTGTTCCTCTTCAGCTGTAATTAAGCAATGCAAATCCTTCACTAACTTAACTGCTCTTTCAGCTGTATCGTTAACTGATCTCCGTGTATTTACTTTCTCTTTAGCTTGTTGAAATGATGCATTATTTTGATACGTTGCTACATGGGATGAAGCGATTACCTGTCGCTAACGGAATTTCATTCTTTAAGTTAGCCACCAGTTTCGCTTTAGTTTTTTGATCCACAACTTCATCAAATACAGCCAACATACATACTGGATCTGTTAAGTACCATAAATGCTGGCAAAACTTCTGCAAATTTGCTTTTGATAGACTTTTGTCGATGTTTTCATAAGCTTTCAAAGTCTTCAAAAAACACATATCTTGGTAAGGTGCTTTAACAGCTAAAATACATTGTAGTCAAGGTTTGACGTATGGTGTTGGGATAAAAGGGCGGGCATTTAACAAGGAATCCTTATCACGCTTTGATATTTTAAACTGAGAGCTAAGAAATACAACTTTCAATGAATAAATTGCCCTAGCCATCCATCTAGCTTGGTGCATGGCGCCTGGAAGCCGAATTTTTAATTTATTTTGGTTATCTCCACCAAGAAATATTATTGATAGCTCTATCAGTTCTCGATAATCACCTCTAACGATGTCTTTAGTTAACTCAGATTGATAATATTGTACCAGTTTATCAATTTCTGAAACATTTAAATATGATAACTTTTCTGTGTAACTTTGAATTTTCCTACGATCGACATTTTTCCAATTTTCTCGAAAGCTTCTAAACAGTGCAATACTGTTGGACTGGACTAATTTTTGTTTCAAAGGCACACTAATGCTGGCGACAAGCAAAAATAAATATATCCCTATTTAATTTTTGCTGCAGAAGTACACAAGTACCATTAATGCGACCTGTATTTGAATCTATTGTATCACAACAGAAAATCCGCACTCTATCTTCAAGATCCCAGTCTATTATAGCGTTCCATACATCCTCTAATTGTTCCATTCCTGATGAGTTTTAAAATTTTTGCAGTTGCTCTTGAAGTTGTTCTTTGTCATCGTAATAAATAGCTATTTTCAGTCGTTCTTCTTTTGTTCTGCGTGTATCTAGGGCTGGTAACATTTTTCCATCCCAGTGGATAGTTACAATTTCCGGTACCTCGTTCTGAAAATTAACCTTTATAGATTCTGCACGCTTTTTTCGCTGATCCGTTCGAATTCTTTGAATTGTTGATTTACTTATAGGGAACTGATCAGTATTGTATCCTAAAGCCTCAATGGTTGCTTCAATTACAAATACAGCATTTCTGATACTTGAATGGCATCTATCTAATAGAGGTAGCAAAGATCTAAATGGTTTTGTATTTCTTCCATCTCTCATCAATACAAAGAAAACAACTTTAGTTTGTTCTGTGCCATGCCTTGCCGCTTAATAATAAAAATATATGTTTTATACCTGACAACATTTCATAAAAAAATGAGGATAGTGAATTTTTTTTCAGTTACGGCCTTTTACATTTTAGGTGACGATATTAATAACATAATATTACTTAGGCTCGTTTGCACCATCTATGGTTAGCTAACGGTCGTTATTTCTATTTAAATTTTTTCATATTTAAAGTTCAGAATTATAACAATCTCATTCCGAAATGCGGCCGACAAAATCCGACCGTTTGCTAACCATAGATGGTGAAAACGAGCCTTAAAATTCCACATACATATGTACATTAGGGCGTCTCGAAAAAAAAAAGTTCGCTGTACACCACAGAATATAAAGGATTGTTGCAAGGCAGTTTTGAAAAAAAATTTTTTAATTTTTTTTGCCGAAAGTAGGGGTCGCCAAACCACATTTTTCGTTATATCTTCGACATTTATAGTCCTATCTCAAAGTGTGATATATCGATGTTTTCGTCTTGAGGAGGCCAATATTTTGATTTAATAGTCATTAACCTCAAATATCTCATTCTAGTATTTACCTACCAGATCTCAGTTTCTACCACCCTAATGTACCACCCTATTGTCAGAAAATTAAAGCCCGTAAAAAATCATTAAACTTTTGTTAAAGAAGTTTTTCGATATTTCCAACAGAACTGTTAAAAAATACAATTTATGTTTTTTGCCGAATGTAGGGGTTACCTTTTTGAGTATTTTTGTCAGATTTCCTGTATTTACTGTCGGATCTCACAGTGCGATATATCGATGTTTTTGTCTCGAGGAGGCCAATGGCCTCAATATAACCGTTCTAATAGTTAAGGCTGTTCTTATGTAATATTTCCATAATTCCGGTAGATCTATAAGAAAAAAATTCATGTTTTTTGTCGAGCCTAGGAAATGTGATTTTAAATTGATTTGAAATTTTTCGTACAAAATTTTATACCCGGAAATCCATCTTTCGGTTAGACGTTAACGGGAGATTAAGTAAATTCGAGTTAGTTTAAATCCTCTAATAATGGAAGTAGTACCGTTATTACTCTCATAGTTTATTTATTTTTGTATTATCCATGAAATATCTGTTGGAATTATCAATATTTAATCGTGTCGTGTCAAGAATTAATTTAAATAAACTAAAAAATGTCTTTTACTATTACAAAAATGGAATCATTCCAAGAATGGAACGCCAGTTACAGAGGCCGTTGCAATGGTTCGTGTGCCTATTCCACTTCAATGAATTACCATTCAGTGCTTTATTGAGATCATTGCTTGGCAAACAGAAAGGACCTGGACTCTGGCCAGGAAGTATTGGAGAAGGAATTCAGAATTGTACGCAGTATTCTGTAAGTTTCGCATACTTTTCTTCAATGAAATTTTAATCATGCCATTAACAATTCGGATCTCTATTGTTTACTCCATTCTGTTAGGTCAATAAGAATTTCGAGCGAATTGAAATGGGAGAAATGCCAGCAAACATAGAAGGATGGAGTATTCGAGGCGATCAGTCGTACTTGTATCGTATGGTTCGAACTGTCCATACCGGAGAATGCGATGACAGATTAGCCAGCAAGAAGCCCGGAGCTATTAGCACAGCGCGCTGGTTGACAACTGCCTCTAGAATTCTCCGGTTTTATGTAACGTGCGCTAAACCCCCAGTTATATTGAAAAAACTGGCTGAGTTTGTTATGAAAGTTTACGCGCCATTTTGGTTTCTTGTGAAAAGCCAACCACTTGCAATTCACGGAAGTCGCCACGTTTTTAAATATATATCTTGGATTCGTCAATTGCCAGAAGATGTTCAACAGATACTTCGTCCGTCGATAGAAAATAACGCGTACTTTTTCCACCCCGAGAATGTATTGTTATCGATGATAACGGACCAAGATCCGCTAGTACGTTCAGACGGCTATAACAAGATTTTGTCTGCGCGAAATGAAGCAGCAGTAGGCATTCGTCAAATGTACGGTGCACAAGTTAAAAATTTCATAGACTTCGAAAGTGACTCATATTACCATCAATTGGACCAAATTTGAATTGACTGAGCCGCCGTGCTTGCAGTTCTATATGCAAGACCAGCTGGAAGCATTACAGTTTTCAAAAGAAATAATCGAGATACCAGGTAGCACAAGAAAAACAACTTTGTTTGATAGTTTTGTTGACTAACCTTAATTAATTTCACAGAATATCCGTGCCATTCTCAAAACACCGAGCGTTTTGTTCATGTAGTACATGAGTCTGCCATGGCTGTTACCGATGAGCAACGCCTAGGCCACATTTTTTCCAAGCTCGAAAGCCGTGAAAAATATAGCCAACTTGGGTCATTTCAAAATATGATTAAATAAAATTGTTTTAATATACACAGATCTTTGAATTTTTATTGTATTGGTACAGATATTATGGTAAGTTCGAAAAGAGTGTATCACTATTTAAAAAAGAAGATACTAGGCAAAAACATCGATATATAATACTATAAAATCCGACTGTGAATACCGAATATATGATAACTGTTTAAAAAGTCAACCCCTACATTCGGCAAAAAACATAAATTATATTTTTTTAACACTTCTGTTGGAACTATCGAAAAACTTCTTTAACAAAAGTTTAATGATTTTTTGCGGGCTTTAATTTTCTGCTATTAGGGTGGTACATTAGGGTGGTAGAAAATGAGATCTGGTGGGTAAATACTAGAACGGGATACAAAATACCATTGACTATTAAAGCAAAACATTGGTCTCTTTGAGACAAAAACATCGATATATCACACTTTGAGATCCGACTGTAAATGCCGAAGATATAACGAAAAATGTATTTTGGCGACCCCTACTTTCGGCAAAAAAAATTAAAAAAAATTTTTTTGAAAATGTTTTACAACATTACTTCGTATTCGGTGGTGTACGGCGAACTTTTTTTTTCTTGCCTATATGGCGAGACGCTCTAATGTACATGCATATGTTAGTTTTAAATAATTTTATAAACAAAATTTGCCAAATTTGTTCGCAGTCTTTGCTCTTGCATATTTGATACACAGCTCGCAAAATACTGGCTGCTTGCGATGAAACTCAGCACGGTTCCGTTCCCGTGATCCCAGGTGCATCGACATTTTTTTGCAGCCGTTTTGACATCATTCGAAAAAAATTAGAGGGTATGCATAAAAAAAATTACGTTTTTTTGGGACACTCTAACGGATAAGCTTAAACGACATTTCAATACAATCGTTTGCACTTTGAACAAATACATACCAGTATTTGCCAGTTCTTCCTCAGGGAGACCGCAAAAACATTTCGGAGAATTATGTGAAAGAAAGCAAGAGAAGAAGAACTGTAGCCTTGCGAAACGAGATAGATTCCAACATATTGATACACGTAACGCAAACACAATTACAAACTTCGGGGAAAAAAGACGCTTCAAATATAGTTAAAGAAATTGCAACTTCTCCAACCAGGGCTACAAAGCTAAAGAAAGCCTCCAAAACTTTACGAGAAGATAAGGTGAATCAGTTAACACCCATATCGGTGCTTGCTGTATTTATAGAAGTAGATTTTTCTCGAAGACAATATGAAATATTGAAAAGGGACTGTTATTCTCCCGAAGAATCGTATAAGGTGACAGAAACATATGCTCAAGTAAATCTTCAAAATTTGCTCAACCGCACTGCAACAAGACTGTCAACCTTTTTGAAAGAACTTTTATATGGCCTCATAAAAGACGAATGTGCCTCATTGGAGCTAATTAGCAAATGGGGCTGCAACTAAGATCTGATGAAGACAAGGCTATTGTTAAAGAGAGGGAAAATGATATAAAAGAAAAATTTAGAAGTAAATTAGGGCTGATAGTGGATGTACCGAAAGCGGGATTTGGAAACACCAATGAGCTGAAGATTTCTTGTCAATCCTGAATTAGCTGCGGAAATAACCGAACTTGATTTCAGTTTTATTTACCGCATCAAGGTCATACTCGAAGTAATATCAAGTGGGTATAAAATCAATTTGAATGAGTTTGCTGATTATTGCTTAGATATAGCAAAACTCTATGTAGCTCTGTATCCTTGGCATCCTATGACAACTACAATTCACAAAATTTTAGTACATGGTTCAATAGTTATAAGTAAGGTATTAGTGCCCATTGGGTTACTTTCGGAAGAAGCAGCTGAGGCTCGAATTAAACATTTTCGGCTTTATAGGCAGAATTATGCAAGAAAGTTTTCAGGAGTTGAATGTAATTTAGATATTATTAATAGGCTTTTGCTTAGTTCTCACCCACTGATTACTAGCATGAGACAAACTCCAAGGAAAAAAACATTACCGTTCACGAAGGATGCAATTTCTATGATGATTCCCGATTCTCCTAATTCTGACAGTGATTCAGATTTTGATGAGGACTCTGACGAAAACGAAAATGATAAGGACAATGAAGAGACGTGGTACTCCTAATCATAGAGATGGAGAAAATAAATTAGTTGAAATAAATAAGTTGTTGTGTTAACTAAATAAGTTATTGATTTAAAAAAAAAAAATTATTGATAAAAAAAATAATTTCCATAAATTTTTATTATAAAACCAAAAACATCGCAAATATTTTTTGATTAAATATCGTTAATTAAAATCCAAAATGGCGTGTTTTTCGTAAATTTTTCATACCTTCCCATTTCCTCTAATGAAATAAGTAAAATGGAACTTTTTAATAACAAATAAAAATTTTTGGAAAAGGTATCGTCAGACAAAATGGAAAAGGTCGTAAATGTAAAAAAAATCTGACCAGAATTTTTATAGTAATAAGCAGATTTCCTTGAACAAATAATAAGAATTGTTGATCATATTATCGTCAGCTGAGACGCTAAAGGCCCTATATAAGAGGAAAATCTTTAAATGCAGACTTTGATGCTTGTATGTTGTAGTTAAACAAAAAACATCAGAGTCTGTATTTATTTATTTTTCCTTTTAGATAGGCCCTTAAGCGTATCAGCTGACGATAATATGATCAAGAATTCTTATTATTTGTTCAAGGAAATATGTTTTTTTAATATAAAAGTTCTGGGTAGATTTTACGATATTTACGACCTTTTCCATTTTGTCTGACGATATCTTTTCCAAAATATTTTATTTATTACAAAATAAAAGGCAATTTTATGAACATAAATTCAATCCAGAAGTTGTAAGAAAGCGTAAAAGCTGCAAAATAGTTTTGTCCGGCTAGATTGGCTAAATACCCCTATATGTGCATCGGTCAAAAATTTTGTTTGTAAAGGGTATTTGAGATTCGGCCCAGCCGAATATAGAGCTCTTAATTGTTTTTTATAGAATGATGAGCCCATGTTGGCAAAATTCTAATTTCAGGAAGTACTTAAATGAATTCAAAACTGTTTTCTGTCAAATCAAATCAATCTGCCAACTTACCTCGTTATCATGTGGGGGTAGTTGATGTAATAGTTGTCTCGCCCGATATTGCTCTCCAGGACTATTGACATATGGCACTTTATCATCCGGTATTTGTGAGAAAAACAAGCGAACCTAAAAATTACAAGCGGACGATAAAAATTAAATTTTATATCTAATTCAAATTTATGTGTATAAATTCTACTTTATCATTTATTTATGTAAAGAAAGCACGGAAATTGTTGCTGGCTGTGAAGATTAACAGCACAGGTTGTGGGTAGTAAAATTCAATTATTTCTTTATTGTCAACTTCTGACTTAATCCCATGTCTGAAATCCATAAAATTAAATTATACTATTTCAGTTTTGTTACTCGTAACACTTTTTGTGTAGTTTACATACTTTTTGGTGTAAAATCATCAAATATTTTATATAAAAATTAATACAAGTTGTATGAACAACTACTGTACGTTGAATAAAATTTTCAAGTCAAGTTTTTCCAAATTTACCGGACAAAATTTAAGTTATACCTAGATAGTTACAAAATATATTTGTATGTACCAAATAGTTGTTTTAAGAAATATCCGAGATACGGTTTTCGTATGTAACAACAGTGTTGGTTACACTCCCCCGCAGTTTGACGAGAAGTTTTCAAAGTCATACTGATACTTAGACGTCACATGAAGGACTGCTAACTTAGCTGTTGGCAGCGAGAGTATTCCACCCATAGTAAGAAATTTGGCCTTCCTCGCTAGCCCATCGGTCGCCATTGTTGTTTCTATAGATTTAACTCTCGGCCACAGGTTTCTTGGACTTACCACAACTAAATCACCAAGTGGCAATGTCTGGGCCGTCTTATGAAATATTGATCTTAGTAACGGATTATCCATTTTGCGGTTTCAAAAGTAAACGTAAATAAAACACGTATAAAATATTATAAGGCATAGTCTTTTTTATGATATGGTTTTTTTATCCAATTATGTCAAAACTTTTCAGCATATTGCAGACAAGTTATACAGTTATGTTCAAGTTCCATACCACGGTCATCATATGTTTGCCATGGCTTCGTACAATTAGATAAAGACACCAGTCGGTATTGCGGAGTTGTACCCTCTGTGATTTTGTGCTCAATTGGAGGGAAGGCAAATAAATACATAATGTAATAAATAAAATAGCACTGATATTGACAGAAAAACAGTTCCGTGTTACAACATACCTCGATGTTGCAAAGCGTTTCATAATGTATTGTTTGATAGTGTAACAATTACACTGTGCTAGTTGAAAAAACCGACAGAAGGGGCACCCAGTGACTAAACCTAATTTGGGTGCGCTGAATTCAGTGGTGCTAACCGTTTTTTTTTTTTAGGTTAGCTCTTGTTTTTTAAATATACCGTTATTTTAAAAATGAAGGAGGAAGGAAAACACATATATTCCCTTAACTCAAAAACGATTTAAAATCTTGGAAAAAAATACAAAAACCGAAATTCGACAATAAAATTACGTTTCAATAACTGTAAAAGTATGTTAAACCGGCTTGATAGTTTCGAAAAAAAAAAAAAAAGAAATGGGGTCGGGGGACCCCCGTTAGGAACGAAGTTCCTTACGTTTTTGTTTTTCATCTTTGAATGTAATACAAGGTGAAATCTGTATGTTTTATTTTGTGTTGTTTTTGAAATTTTGAAATTTTATGTTTCTTTAAATTTTTGGAACGTTTCCCAACTAATTATTATTTATTGGTAGCTGCCTCCGCTGCTGACAGCAGCGGAGGCAGCTTTTTAAAATAACGGTATATATCAAAAACAAGAATTCAGCACACCCGAATTAGGTTTAGTCACTGGGTGCCCCGTCTGTCGGGAAAAAAACGTTTCAAATTCAAGCACAATGTTATTAATTTGTTTTATATACTTATGTATTCGTAATTATAAAAACAAATAAATGTTCAGGAAACGCTACTTTCGGGGGAGAGAAGTTTAAACACATTGGTATTAATTTCACTGTTCGGCATGGTCATTTTTATACATTTTACGCTTTTGATTAGTGAACTCTTTATGCATTTGGGTAGTATGTATATATAGCGTGCGTAAAATACCGACAAACAAGCGAAAAAGTTATTCTGCTAACTAAATGTTGGTAAATTTACACGATTATTTTTAAAAGTGTAGAAATATAATTCATTCACGCCATACCCAACAGATAATGGATTTTGTTATAGATATTTTCGTTACTTTAGCTGTTGAATAGTTATTTCTTCCTCACTTATAAAACTACTCATATGCCGTCTATGAAGATTTTACCATGGCGAGTAGTATTTCTCATTTTAATTGAAGCGTGATAGTCTGAATGGAAAATGTAGTTTCCGCTGGTTCTTTTCTAAATCGCAAGAACTGAATTTAGACTTTTGTCTTGTGAAGTGAAATGAAAGTATTAATACCTTTATGGTGAACTGCCCTTTGATATTATACTTAGAGATTTGTAAATATAAGAAGTTGTAGAGTTGGATTCCAATACCGTATTGCACGTAAAATAAAACACTTTGCGATGCTTAAAAAGGTTAAAAGATGCAGATACTTTTAAGTGTTTTAGCATAAGATATTAAAGAGAAACAACTAAAATAATTCAGTCTAAATTTATCCGAGTTCAAATTTTTTTGTGACAACTCAATGTGCTGCTTGAGTTTGTTTTGTTTTTTAGAATTTGCCTATTCTTTATTAGTAATTTAACAACATACAATTGACGTTTGTATTGGGATGATTCAAAAGAAAAACGAAAAGAAACATCCACCTACTTGCACTGAAAACATTATAGATAATATCAATTACAATGTTTTATTTCACATAAATTAAAAAAAATTAACGCAAAGAAAATAAAAATATTGTGGATACTCTGTATGGCTACATGCAGACGGAGAAACAACACCAGCATCAGAGTCAACAGTAATGGTGGCATGATGAATGAAACTGTTTGTAGCCATCACAATAGTGAACAGCCGACCAGTCCGGCTGGCCAGTTGCTGTCCTAGTAACATGCACACAGTCCCTAAGAGTTTGCAATATAAATGATTGCTGTGAATTGTTCAAAGCCGCAAAATAAATCTTCTGCAATCTTGTTTTTAGCTCATTTTTTATTTAAGCTTTTATTACTCTTTCAGTTTTAAATTATTTTTTAATACAACCTGATCAAGGCAAGTAATGTTTTTCTCCCTTTATTTTCCAGTCATGGCAGTCAAATACGGTTTTTTGCATAAATTAAATATGGATTACGGAATGTATACTTTGCTTTGGCTTTCATTTTGTATTTGCTTTGCAGAGCCAAGAATAAATTAGAGTCCATATGGCAGCAGTGATCAATACACAAATGATATAAGTACAGCAAGTGAATAAATCCTTCAATGAGAATCTCTTAAAATCAAGAAGAAAAAAAACTGTACTTTGAGCCGGTAATTAAACGAAATATTTCTCTTCTTAAAACCCTTGCACTAAAACATATTGCGGCTTGTAAACTTGCTGCAGAAAATTTGTGAATGACATTAATTTATAAAATGGAATAATTAGTGACAAGCAAATTCAATATTCCACTTGCATCACAGTGTTTTGATTTCCTTCCATTAATAGGCCGCTTAAACGGCAATACTTCACGTGCGTAAAATCACCGAGAAAATAAATTCCATTCGTATCACTGATTTTTTTTTTTTTGAGTTTATATGATTCATCTTTATATTATTTGATCTTTATATTGTTATATGTATTAATTATTCAAGCTATTGATCTTTGGTTTTTTTATAAAAATAATATTAAAGAATTATTAATTTATTTTCAATATTTCGCCAACAATTTGTTGGCATCTTCAGGAAAATAATTATAAAATTCAAAAACAAAAACAAATTATTGAAAAATTTTGATTAATAAACATTCAAAAATATTTTTCCCGCCTTAAAATGTATTAACAACATTCATGAACAACATAAATATAAAAACAAAATACAAATTAACATACAAGTTCTACGACCAACATTTTCCATGTTAACGTATACAACATGTTTAATACTAAAAAATAATAAGTTAACATTTGAAATGTTGTTCGTAGACTAACATAATGTTTATAAATATTTCCTTTAAGATATCTTAAACTTAAACAATATTAAGTTGCTATTATTTCAATTTCAAAAAACTAAATATCTATAACTCTGAGCTAAATTGTCAGTATCTACTTTAAAATTTATTCTCTGTGCTGCTGGTGTGTTAATAATCTCTAACATTTCTAACATATAACGATTTTTATAATTATTTTCTGTTCTTAATACTGAAACATTTTCAAAGTGAGGACAGTGATTTAACGTAGAACAATGAGAAGATAATGCTGTTCTTTGTGAATTAATATGCCAATTCTTTTGATCTGATTTATGCCCTGCGATTCTTGTCTTTAATTTATTCTTTGTAGTACCTATATAAACTTTATTGCAATTCTCTTGATCATTACCCCGACAAGGAATCTTGTACATTAAATTTGACATATCCCATTTATCAATCCTATCCTTGGTCTTACTAAAAATTCTATCCAATGTGTTGTAACTTCTATTAGCAATTCTATATTTTTCCTTGTTATATATATATTAGATCTTGCTAATCTTTCTGATAATCCTGGTACATATGTGAAAGTTTTGAAAGTCTTTTGTTCTCTTGCAATAATCATATTTTGAGGTTTCCTATTTATAAATTGTTTCACAAGCTTACTAGTCAAATAGCTAGGAAAGTTATTATCGTTCAGTATATTCTTAATTTTAATAATATTTCTATCATGAAATTCTTTATCAATAGCTTGAATAATTAATACATATGTTTGTATGATTCGATAGAAAAAACAAAGTAAAATGAATACATACATAAAAAATCATCCCTGATCTAATGGTGTGGGATCGTATTTTGAAAATTTTCAGAAAAATAAACAGATTTCTCTTGTTAAGGTCTACAAAAATCAAAAGAAGAATGCATAAATTTTTGTGTAAATACATTGAATACTGAGTTTAGATGATCCCATCCGTTCTACATAAAAACTGACGATGTCGTCAAAGTTGTGCACTGACTTCACATTGTGCAAGATTAGATCATTTTCACAAAGTTTGAGTAATTGTGTAAGGAAGATGTTCTGAAACTATTTGTATAATTTTATGTATTTGTGCAAGAAAGAAAAATACTTTCATTTTCAAAATTTTTTAAAATGTGAAATACAGAAAAGAAAAATATTTTTCTTTCAAATATGTTTGTTGTTTTGTTTGATTTTTGAAAACAGCCAATCAAATCTTTTTGGAACGAAGTTCCTTAACGCGGTTTGCTGGTAGTGGAAATTAGTAGAAATCGTCACGAAAGCGTGTAAGCTGTTTATATGAATTGGTGTACTGTCGACAAGCAATTGTGTATGATGGGCGGTGGCTCCGCTGACAGCAGCGGAGACACCTACCAATAAATATTAATTAATTGGAAAACGTTCCAAAAATTTAAAGAATCATAAAATTTAAAAATTTCAAAAGCAACACAAAATAAAACATACAGATGTCACCTTGTATTACATTCAAAGATGCAAAAACGTAAGGAACTTAGTTCCTGACAGGGGTCCCCCGACCGCATTTCTTTTTTCATTCTTATTGTCCTCAAGAAGCTATCCGAAGGAGAGTGAAATATCGACAAAAATAATCAAATATTTTAATAAATAAATTCAGTCAAGTACGAGCCTGGCTCGCACACTTAGAGTTCCTTACGTATGTATGTATTCGTAATGTACGTATGGAATGGCATATGTGAATACATATGTGTATAATGCAAATTTCATCCCTCTGTCTCTCACGGTTCGAGAGTAACGGCCAATTGTTACTTTTCGTTGTATAGGGACACCTGGTAGTTTTCAACATGTTGTTATTTTTAGCATTTGTTGTTGTCGAATATCTATAAGCACATACACTGTGCGAATTTCAGCTTTCTATATTTTACGGTTCGAGCGTTATAGCTAATTCTAACTTTTCTTTGTATGGGGATACCTGGTAGTTTGCGCTTTGTTGTTGTTTTTAGTACTTGTTGTTGTAGCGACAAGGTACAACAACATCTTGCGAAAGTGCCAGCTCTATGGCTCTTACTATTTCGGAGAATGGACGCTGTGACGCTGGACGGACGTAGTAGTCTCGGTAAAAGGGTTCCGTTTCACTCTGATGAGTACGGAACCCTAAAAAGGTGTTATTAACTATTTTAAATGAATACTTACGATAACTTATATCGTATGTTAATAATAATGTGATACACACATATAACTTTTTTTACACAGAAACTTGACCTTTGATCTATTGATACAATATTTTTACAGTTTTATATTTTTGCTCTTTTATATTACCATTTGATCTGCTGGAAAATGTCAAACTGCCTTCCTTTGTATTGAGTGTGAAGTATACATCACTATTCTCAGTGCTTTTGCTGAATAGTTCTCTAAACAAATTAGTTTCCTCGGTCCTACCAAATGAGATGTTTACATTTTCTTGCAAATATTTCCACTGCTTAAGCTTAGAACCTGAAAGCTCGGTATGCCCTTTGGACAGTTATAAATCACGAACAAGATCATGATACTCCTCTTGAGAAACAAAATGCTGTTTATTTAATTCTCCTTCAGGTGGAGCATATTCTGATTCAAGGCTTATAATTCAGCTTGGAGACGCTTGAAACTCAGTTGAATATGGTAATATTCCTTTAACTAATTTCGGAACATCATCGTTTTTCTGACGCCATACAGTCTTATCATTATCAAAATTTGCGTATTTAATATGCTGTCTTGTTTTGAAATGATATCCTACAATTTTCGATAAACAGAAACCGTAATTATTTTCTCTATCCACATGTAGTGGAAGCCAGTTAATCGGTTCGATAAATGACAATGCAATAGAACCATGTACATAATTCGTTTTTCCAGGATCTTAGTGTTGGGTAATAAGATGAAAAACAAACCGATGGTGTATACCATTTCCATTATACTTAGCAACGACTGAAATATTCTTCATAAAGGCGAATAATATGTAATTATTTCTGTATTAGGTTTATCAGGCTCAAGTTCTTTCTATATTATCCTTGTGATTGATATTAATTAAATTAGACAAAGAAAACATCAAATACATTTAGCAGGATGGACAACTAGTTGTTTCGAAGCCGCCTCACTTTCTCGTCAGCACCCGTCTTTGAACTCAGGGGCTCATGTTTCTAAAGCGACAACCATGCCACTCAGCTACCCAAGTTGTTGTATAATATGCTTATTTACCGACACGTCAGTTTTATGTCGATTATCCACAAACAATCCACATACAAGACAAAGTTTGTTACTTTTATCACACATTTGTATTAACCAATGACTGTTCGTATGAAAATCAGGCTTATTCTTCTTGGAAGCTTCCCTGCCAACCCTTTCATGGTCCGCCTGTTTTTCTCTCCGATCCCCATTGGCTACATTTTTCCAAAGATAAGTCACAACAGGCCCTCTTTGACCCAAACGAAAGAAAATTACACTCAGGTGGTGATCAATCGCTTTATGGCATGTGTTGGTCAGAAGATCGGGGTCGAACCAGTTTTGCCAACGTTGGGCCAATGCTCCGATTGACTTTTTCGACTTGGCCGTTGGTAGGCAGAGACACAGGTGCGATCTTCACATGTTCCTGAAAATCACTACAGATAAATGATGTTCCCCTATCACTTATAAGACGCCTTGGACGGCAACAAGTCCTAAACTAATCCTCTTGCTGCGCTTGTTTTTGTCAGGTAAGGTTACACGAACTTAGCACCTGCATCGATAACAACCAGTATGTTCTTCAGAGCTCTCCCATTATCGACAGGATCATAATGGTCGATGCACACAACTTCAAAGGCTATAGTAAACTCGAGAATGCTGTCCACCAACCCTTCCTTCATGCCGTTGTTATTGGAATACGCAGTATATTTCCGGTAATTTTCCTAAGCCGTATTAAAGCATACGGTATAGGCAATGCCTCGAGTTCGAAGCTGTAATACTTGGACTTCAATTCGCTTATCTGTTTTGAGTAATAAAACACAGGACACATCTTACCATTCCCCTTGCTTTGCAGCGAAATTAGCCCCAAAACCTGAACTACAAGCGTAACTCGGTGTCTTGAGTCATAAAGGGCCATAAAAGAACACTGCACCAACTTTCCTCTCAAAATACTCCAACTAACGGAGTCCGAATTCGAAACTTTTGTCCTTTTTCGTCAAACCGGTCAATGGTTTCGCAATAATGGAAAAATCTCTCATGAGTCTACTCAAATAGATAAACCCAAGGAGGCTTTGCGCGGAATGCAAATTTGTTGGAACAGGAAAATTCACTAATGCTTGCAATCCAGCGTTGTCTGCCCTAATACCATTTTCATTAATCTTATACTCCAAATATCTGACATTTGCTTTCAAAAATTCGTATTTATGCAAGCGAAGCTCTAGTCTGTTTTTCACTACACGTTTCAGTACCTCTCCTGAAAGAGGAAGATGCTCCTCTATATGCTCAATTCCTATCGTAATATCATCCAGGTAAATAATAAGCCTCCCGTGGCTTATCATAAAAAATCCTGTTCACAAAACGCTGGAAGACAGATGGTGAGTCCTTCAAACCGAACGGCATCCTCACGAACTCATACTATCCCAGCGGAGTCACAAAAGCTTTATGAAATATCGTTTACTTGCTAAGCGATACAAAAGATCATCAATAAGTGGTATGAGATAGTTATCCCGTAAAGGCAATTTGTTCAAAGTCTTAAAATCAACACACATTCGAATATTACCCATCTTTTCACCAGAACAATCGGTATACATATTCGGATTCATTTGATCTTATATAGCCCTTGCCAACTAATCTTCAAAGATCAGTTTCCCTCTCTCGTCATTCTAAGCCTTTTCTATCACCTTCACTAATCTGACTGAAAAGGTTCAAATCGATGGTATCAGCTGTAACTCCAGACTCAACTGACATAATAGCCATCCCGAAAATATCACATTCCATTAATTCTCCCCTACTAACCCTTGCTATCCCCGCTCTGTCAAGAATTCCGCATGTACAATCGAATACTATTGTACCATCATCCACTACAAAACTATCAATTTCAATCCATTTATTATCACAGTTTACATAAAATAAAGTTTTGCCAAGAGTTCGCAAAAAAAACCAAAAATTTTCTTCATTTATATTACTTATAACTATCTAAGTATGTTGGGAGCAACCAACGATCTCCTTAAGAAGCAGGTTGGACACCCTGTATCGATCAGGTAATCTACGTTAAAAAAAATTGTTAATCTAAATGACAGTTGAAGTACCTTATACATTTACTTTTTACATTAGGGCTAGATGATTTTCTCTCCGGGCAAGCGGCCACCAAATGATTCCGCAATCATAGCGTGCTTCAAGTTCTCTCTTCACCTCCTGGCACTCACTAGCTTAGCGTCCTAGTTACCTTTGGAAATGCTGTCAATAAGGGCGAATTCTTTTTACAACACTAGAGATTAGAGTGGACTTTTTTCATTGGGGATTCCTTCGATCAATGATAATTATCTCGCGGAATATAAATCTGCTGGACTAGAGTAACTTTGTCGTTGAAATACGTCAAGAAATCTTCATTGATTTTCCATTTGCTGACGTCAAACTTCCTTCGAATACATAAGTCATTTTCCTTAGCTACAAACAGCTTAGTCATCTCATTGAGTAACACATTCAAATTCTCGTATAAAAAACTTGACTTGGGGTGCAACCATGACTGTGCCTTTCCTCGAGCCTTTGGGATCAATAAAACTTTTATGGTGTCTGTGGATACTAGGTATAGTGTGAGAACATTTTCTACCTGTATTACAAACAATTGGACCAGTAAAACTCTCGTATTCGTAAGAAATCTTTAATCTATCATTCGTGACTCCGCTGTCATTTGTTTTTCCAACACCACGCTTTCGTAAACCATATTTTCTGCACTGATTTCATTTGTACCACCATTATAAAGGGTCTGCCAAATATTTTTTTTTTTTTTGAAAATGCTATAAAAAAAACGACTGAATATTTTCTCAAATTTATTTTTTTATTTTATTTATGCGAAATCCGTCTCAATGATGTCTCCAAAATGTTTAATTGTTGAGAACGACGGTGAGTAAATTGATGTTGATGGCGCTTCACGCACACTTTCTGCCACATCAGAAATATTATCGGTTATACGCACTGCTTTTGGCTTTTCACGTTTTGGTTTATCGATGAGGATGCCAGTTTCTTTCACTTTTTTCACAAGATAGCGAACATACGGAGCTGACGGTGCTTCTCTGCTTCCAAAATCCCTTTTGGGATTTGCAACATTACCATGATTTTCAAAGTAATGTCGCAATATTTCCCAGCGTTGTTTAAGCGTATACACACCCATATTCGTTCAGTGGATGGATAAAACTTATTATCTATCAAATCAGACATGAGCTAAGTGTTACCATTCACGAATTAAGACTAGTTGAACAAAAAATGTTAGATGGCACACCCTGTATATCGTAACATTGCTGTCATTATGACTTGATTTCTTATTATTTTTATTGTCTGCGTTCTCACTGCTATTCATTTTAATTTCGTTGTCGTTCATACTTATAACTTCGTTTCAATTATATCCAACAACGTTTTGTTTCTGCTTCTCAAACTATTTCATTTGTTTTACCAGTTCATTCTCTTGTTATAAAGGTATTTTTTCACGTTTAACGATTCCAAGTTGTCTCTTAAGCAACTCAAATTCTTTTAAAACGGCAGCATGGCACATATTTATTTCTCTATCGCATGTTCTTCCGCACACACTCGTTTGCTTTTCTATGTCTGTTACCGCTGTTCCTCACAATTTCTTTCGTCTTCTATGTTTACTATTTCACTGACTTCGGCAGACCATTCTCCGCTTATGTTTTCTGGCATTTCACTCAGTCTCAATATCAAACCGTTTTTTGTGCCACTAGTCGACATATTCAACTTCTCCAGCCAACTGAGTAACTGCACGGATGTACATTCACTCAACTTGTTTTGTCTGTTCTTGTTATATACATATAAAGGGTGTTTTTTTTTCGATGTATAGAACTTGAAGTTGCAGTAAAACAACGATTGACATGAATTGTTTTTATGCGAAAGATAATCTTGTGGCATTACATTTTAAATATGGCATGTGACCGCCACGGCTGGCGTGGATGTAGTCCAATATGGACGTCCAATTTTCGATGAGTTTTTCCAACATTTGTGGGAGTATATCGGCAATAACACGGCGAATGTTGTCTTCCATGAGGTCAACCGTTAGTGGCTTCTCCGCGTAGACCAATGACTTTACATAGCCCCACAGAAAGTAGTCTAGCGGTGTTAAATCACAAGACCTTGGAGGCCAATTCACACGTCCAAAACGTGAAATTAGGTGGTCACCTAACGTGTCTTTCAATAAATCGATTGTGGCACGAGCTGTGTGACATGTTGCGCCGTCTTGTTGAAACCACATCTCCTGGACATCATGGTTATTCAATTCAAGAATAAAAAAGTAACATTCTGGCCATCATCGTTTTTGAATAAGTGCGGACCAATGATTCCACCAGCCCATAAAGCGCACCAAACAGTCAGTTTTTCTGGATGCAACGGTGTTTCGACATACACTTGAGGATTAGCTTCACTCCAAATGAGGCAGTTTTGTTTGTTGACGTAGCCTTTCAACCAGAAGTGCGCTTCATCGCTAAACGAAATTCGCTTATACAAATCGGGAACAACGGCAATCTCGTTTTGCACTAAAATTGCACTATTCGCAAGCTTTGTTCAGGCGTGAGTCTATTCATGATGAATTGCCAAACCAAACTGAGAATAAATCACTTGACAGCTGCTAAATCGGTTGCCATCTTGAACAGTAATGCCAACTTAAAGTTCAATACATCGAAAAAAAACACCCTTTATATGAATGTATGGATCTGTTTTTCTTTTATTGATTCAGTTTTATTTTATATAAGAACTAGCGGGCTGCCTCAACTTCGCACGGATATTTACGAAAAACTTTAAAAATTATAAATTTTTGTTCACACGTTATAAAATATGCAGGTGGTTGCTAAAAAAGGGGTACACTATGAAGATTAAAGAATGCGTGAATTAACTTTTCATTGATGCTTTCCATTATGTTTGATAGTGTCGCTTCCCAACAGTGAAAGAGTTTTTAAAATTCATCCAGTAGAATCAGAGGTTATTGGGTGCAAAAAAAACACACACACAGACGCAAAATAAAAGGTTTCGTTTTTATGATATCATTTTAGATTATTTTATTTCAACTACATATTTCTAAAAAATCTTATTTATTTACTTTAAGATTTGACCTTGTTAATGGTTAGCGTGAAAGTCATTTAGTAACGCTTTAGAATATAATCTAAACGGAATGTTTTTGATCTGGAACTAATTTTGGAAGCTTTTCTTTGAGATAGGTGGTCAAATTATTTATACTATAGTGATGTAGTATTATATCTTTAGCATTGTTTTTTATAACAATATGAGGAACTGAAGTAATACAAAGTCGGTTAAAATTTCACCATTGTATGCCAATATAAAATATTGACTTTGCTTTCTTATTCTATGCCTAATATCTTCACATTAATAGTCCTTGAAATTTATCCATAATTTTAATAGTTCTAGAGGCTGACAAAATATAAATTTTAACCACAAACAACTTTCTCAGTTGACGAGACATTGCGCAACTGATGATTTCCTCAGAGTATTTAGCCAAAGAAATGTTTCTCAGGGAACTCCGTCAACGATTTTCAGTAGTCGAATAGGGTTGGGCCACGTACGTGATAAAGCCAAAAATGCTCTGATTGAGAAGGATATACCACTGCTGAGTGTCCCGCTACGCCCTCATCATACTTCCTTTGTGTGAATTTGTTATTTGGCCATGTATAGTATGTACATGCAAACATAGATACAGTTATTATGCACAGTGAAATATTTCCTCAGTATAGCATAAGTATAAATGGAATGGAATATCCGAATTTAATAGTTCCAACCAGAGAGTAAAACTGGGTCGTACATTTTTTACTCGCAAAATCCTAAGGTGGGTTAAATTAGTTAACCCGGTATACGTTTTATGTAAACAAAAGAACTTAAAATGGGTTATGGTGACATTTGAGAAAATTAGACAAATTGGTCTAAAAGATCTCCGGTTTAGATGAATTTAAAAAGGTGGCGTAGAAATCAGCGTGGTAAATTTTTCTATTCCTAAAAACTTAAGGTGGGTTAAGCCGGTTGAGCCGGCTTTCGTTCAGAAAGAAAGAAAGAAAAATTAGAAAAATCGGTCCAGCCGTTCTCTGTTAAAAAAGTGAAAGTAGCTGTGGTAAAATCGTTCATCCATAAATCCTAGGATGGGTTACTGTGAACCGTTGAAAGAAAACTTGAACAATTTGGTCTAAGCATTCTGGCATTCTCTGTTCAAGATGAGTTTTTATATTTTTTTGTTTCTTTGGCTTCACCTTTATTGTGTATAAGACAACCACCTTTTATATCAAATAAAATTATTCTTTAAGTTAATTTTTCTCTCTCTTTTTTTTTTAAACATCATTCACTGTAAGTCGCGCGCAAGGTATCTTAGTAGCAGTAACCGCATAGCTGCAACGAAGATAACAACAACAATCATTTCATGTATTTTGTCGGTAGAAATACTTTTAATTCTGTCACCCACTTGTTCGCGTTTGTGTTGTGTATTTTCACAGT
Source organism: Sturmia bella (assembly GCA_963662145.1). Taxonomy (NCBI): domain Eukaryota; kingdom Metazoa; phylum Arthropoda; class Insecta; order Diptera; family Tachinidae; genus Sturmia; species Sturmia bella. The sequence continues at coordinate 36,739,611 of OY759172.1, forward strand.
TCTTCAAGCTACCCAGCAAGAACAGTGTCGGTCATTTGATGCATTATATGATCGACATAGCTGATGGTTTCTATCATTTTCTTAAGAGGAAAATGAATATTGATTGATTGATTGATTTTATTTCCAAAATATTACAAAGGTAGTTTAAATTTATTCTATTTACTATTAACACAAAATTCCTTACGTACTAATACTTATCAAGGATTACAAACAAACTTAGAAGGAAAATGAATAAACTGATGTAAATATTCGTATACGTGTGATTTCTTTTTTAAGCCAGCGTTACCATCTCGGCAAAGTGATCATTCGAAATCTTTTTTTCAAAATGCCCACAACATTCCATACAATGTTATGAATTTTTTCATTATTAAATAAAGAAAACAGTTTTTCAAAAAATTTCAAAAAACAATTCAAAGAGAATGGAATGAACTATTGCAGGGATACATTTAGATAAAATTAAACAAAAAACAGCTGTCAATAGCAGTTTTAACAATAGGAAAAAACTTCCACAGCACCATTTTTTCCAAAGAAGAAAACGGACAAGTGAACCTATAAAACGATTAATGTATAAACGTAGTTCCAAATTAAATTACCAAATTAATACGGAAAAATCGAAATACGAATTGTGTATTAATAAACTTATAAACTATGAAACGCCTCCGGCAGGCTTTGACTTCTAATTTGGAAGGTCCACGATCCTCTCTTAAAACCTCTAAAATTCATTTCTTTCAAAGCCTGGCTCCTTATTCTAAAATTTCACCAGATTTTCCGACAAGTGACTATTCTCTTACTACTGACAATTTTTCATTTTCAGCAGACCGCCAGAACGTTGCTAGTTCTTACAATATTGTAAGAATTGGCAACCATCTGTTTGTAGTACAGATGAATTTTTATACCCTTCACATAAATGTGTAAGGGTATATATAAGTTTGTGATTCCGTTTGTAACGCATTGAAATATCCATCTAAGACCCCATAAAGTATATATATTCTGGATCAGCATCAATAGCGATTACGATTGAGCGATGTCCGTCTGTCCGTCTGTCCGTCTGTCCGTCTGTAGTCGTTGAAATACCGTTTCTGAGAAAACGGTTTGAGATAGAAACCTCATTCTTTCGCTAAAACGTGTGAAACCCCGGTAGTGGGTCTGCTATTGAAATTCAGTAAGATAGGTCCGCGGATAGCCGAGATATATTCAAAAAACCGGGTTTTGAGGGATATTTTGTGTAATTTTTGTATTCAGATTTTTTAAAAATTTTTTTTCTTAAAAACTAAACCATATCATTTTTAGTGCTCATTAAATCCTAGAAATGAAGGAATTTTTGAAATCGGCCCATATATATCCGAGATATAGCGTCTCCCGATTTTTAAAGAAATCGGCTTTATTAGCCAAATAAGACAACTTTTGGCACCGAAGATCAATCAAAATGGTATATATAGGCTACTTAGAGGCAAAAGTGGAAAATTTTTCCACATCGGCCCATATACACTCGAGATATAGCGCCTCCCGTTTTCTCAAGAAGTCGGCTCTAAAAGCCAAAAAAAAACAACTTTTGGTATCAAAAATCGATTAGAATGGAACATATAAGGTGTTTAAAAGCAAAATTGGAAAATTTTTGAAATCGGTCCATATATATCTGAGATATAGCGACTCCTGATTTTTCAAGAAATCCGCTCTTTAAGCCAAATAAAGCAATTTTTGGCACTAAAAATCAATCAGAATGGTACATATAGACTATTTAGAGGCAAACGTGGAAAATTTTGGACATCGGCCCATATACACTCGAGATATAGCGCCTCAAGTTTTCTCAAGAAGTCGGCTCTAAAAGCCAAATAAAACAACTTTTGGTACCAAAAATCGATCAGAATGGTACATATAAGGTGTTTAAAAGCAAAATTTGAAAATGTCTGCAATCGGTCTATATATACCTGAGATATAGCGTCTCCCGATTTTTCAAGAAATCGGCTCTATAAGCTAAATAAAACAACTTTTGGCACCAAAAATCAATCAGAATGATACATATAGGTTAGTCAGAAGCAAAACTGGAAATCTTTTTGTCATCGGCCCATATATGTTCGAGATATAGCGCCTCCCGATATCTCAAGAAGTCGGGCCTGGAAGCTAAACGAAACAGTTTTTTGCACTAAATATTTGTCGGAATGGTACATACAGGCTGTTTAGGGGCAAAATTAGAAAATTTTTGGACATCGGCCCATATGCACCCAACTTTTGGTACCAAAAATCGATCATAATGGTACATACATATGTATATAATATTATATACATATGTATATAATATTATATACATATGTATATAATATTTGCGATCATGTATGAATGTATGTATGTATGTATGTATGTATGTATGTATGTATGTATGTATGTATGTATGTATGTATGTATGTATGTATGTATGTATGTATGTATGTATGTATGTATGTAGATACGTTTGTATGCATGTAGGTATGTATGTATCTACATACATACATATGTATGTATGCATGCAAGTATGTTAGCATAAACAATTTTTTTGCTTTGGTGTAAAAATGTGTATGTATGTACATATGTATACACGAGCTTGAAAATGAAAGTGATATAAAGAATTGTTGAAAAAAGGGTACGCAATGAAATTCTTTTAAACAATTGCGTCTTCAAATTCATTCACACAAAAAATCATTTTGGGTTTCCCTACGTACTTACATATGTACATACACACACACATGTGTATGATGATACGCAATAGATCATCAACAACGTGCACAAGAAAAAAATAATTTTGTAAAAGCAAGCAATGTAAATATGTATGTATGTATATATGTATGTATATAATCATTGTTTTATGGAACACACTGAAAATATTCAATAATAAAGAATTTATTTTAGAGTTTTCTATTATAGATACATACATACGTATGCATGTACCCACATACATACGTACATAAGTAAATTGAAAAGCAAATCACACTTAATGGCAATGTTTAGCATTATAATTCAAAAATAATGCAATTATATGCAATTTTTTGTTATATAAATTTTACTATAAAGTTAACTGATAAATAATTAAGAAATACATTTTGCTTTTCTTTATTTCATTGATATTAAAAAGAATTGGTGTCACCCAGTGGTTGAACTTGAGCATATTAGGAATTATTTAAATAAAAGTTTTGCAGCCTGTGTTAAATCCCGGTAGTGGATCTGATATTGAAATTCAGAAAAAATCGGCCCATTTAAAAGGCAAATAAAACAACTTTTCGCACCAAAAATCAATCGAAATGTATGTACCATTGTGAAGGGTATTTAAGATTCGGCCCAGCCGAATATAGCACTCTTACTTGTTTTTTCAATATATTGAATTTTTTTCAAGGGACCTGGAAAACAGTTAAAATTACCGCGAGATTCAGTTTAAAAAGTTTTAAACTATCAAGTAATTTAATTTAAATTGACTGTAGTAATTTAAATAAAGATTGCTACAAACATTAATTTTTCAAGTCTACTGATGAGTTGAGTGACACCAAAGAAATGTCGGCGGCATATAGACGGCTGAAAAAGACAGAAAACATTTGTAAGGTCTATTTTTGGACCTGAATTAATAGATTACTTACTGCAAATGATATTTAAATAATGCAAAAACCAATCCAATAATTCAATGGTTTTTTTTTTGGCATATTCATTAATTATAAAAAAAGCATAGTTTTGTTATGGTTACTCTAATGCGAGAACTCAATTATATGCAATATAATTGCTGATTTTTGTTTTCTATTCTATACTCGCATGCAGGGTTTGATAATACAATTTTGCAAAATATCCATTTCGTATGGCTGATGGTTCCATATGTTTACCCTTTTTGTATAATGAAATAGTTTTGGCTGATTTAAATAAGCTGAAATATTGATATGACTGCGGACCTGATAAAATTCCCAGCTGTACTTCAAAATATGAGCGGCATCTTTAGCTAAGCCCCTGACTTTAATTTTTAATAAATCAATCAAGCTTGTGGGTTGTTACAGGAATTTGGAAAATATTTCATATTATTCCTTTATTTAAGTACGGTAGCAAGGATAATATTTAAAATTACCGGGGTATTGCAAAACTTGGCGTTATAACAAAATTGTTCGAAGAGTTAATAACTGATGAGTGGTATTTTGAAGTTTCGACTATCCTATCTCCGTATCTACATGGATTTCGAAAAGGATGTACTACCACCACAAAATTTCATTTCACCATTGCCCTAAACCAAGAATTTCTTCAAAAGATGTAACCAGATATTGTATACACTGATTTTAATAAAGTTTACGATAAAGTAAATCATCTAGTACTGGCCACAAAGTTGCAAAAATTTAGTTCTACAAATCTTAGCTTAAAACAGATTTATTCGTATTTGTTGGGATGGAAGAAATCCGTTTGTTTCAAAAACTTGGTTTCAAAAATTTTTTAAGTTTCGTCTGGGACACTACAGGAGAGCCACTTTGGACTATAAATAACGGGTTATCCATTTCATAATTTAAAAAGCATAGGACTCGAATTCGACATCTGTCAAACTAAGTTGTTAAACGAATTTTTTTCTGCTCAGTTGAAAGTTTGACATTGACGAAAATGGATAGCTTAACTATCACACAACGCACAAAAATTATCAAAACATTCTACAAAAATGGTGATTCTGCCACAGCCACATATCGTGCTCTAAGAGGAGATTATGGTTTACATAATCGTCCAACTACGCAAGCAATTGGCAAAATTGTGAAGAAATTTGAAGAGACTGGAGCGGTTATAAATATTGTATGGCCTGTGCATCATCGCTTCGCTCGTTCCGCTCAAAATATCGCTGCTGTTAGTGAAGGTATTGCCGAAGATCCGAATGCGTCGATTCCTCATCGTTCTCAGAAATTATGACTGTCCTACGGCACATTATGGCGTATTTTGCATTTACATCTACCCTTACATCCATATAGAGTCCACCTCACACAACAACTGAAGTAACGTCGTAGATACGTGGAATGGGTGCTTGAACAACAGGCGGTGGACGGCGATGAAGCACATTTCTCACTCGGTGGGTATGTTAATAAACAAAATTGTCGTATTTGAAGTTCTGAGAATCCTCAAGTAATTGAAGAAAGGCCATTACATCCAGAAAAAAGTCACTGTTTAATGCACTCTTTGGTCTGCAGGTGTGATTGGACCTTACTTCTTCGAAAACCACAATGGAACGACTGTCACCATCAATTTGGAGCTGCTATTGAAGAATATGACTTGGAGAATATGTGGTTTCGTCGTCGCGATATCAACTGGCCACCAAGATCATTCGATTAGACTTTTGTTGTGGGGCTACGTGAAAGACCGTGTTTATGTGGATAAACCTTTACTTCTTGAGCACTTAAAAAGCAACATTCGCCAAGTTATGGCTGCGATACCGCCCAATATGTGTCAAAAATGGTCGAAAATTACCTCAAAAGAATAAATGCTTGCAACACTTGTCGTGGTGGTCATTTAAATGATGTAGAGTTTCACACATAATGTCAACGTTCAAACTTTATAACAAAAAAGAAGTAACATGAAAAAAAATTTTATTTGTGTTTTATTTACGTTTACTTTTGAAACCGCAAAATGGATAACCCATTATTTTCGTTATTTGTAAATTACTTCCCGAATCCTGTTCAAACTTTAAATATTCTAATGTATACTGATGGTGTAAGTATCTTTTTAAGCTATAATAAATTTTTGGATCATCGTCGTCTTTGGATGCTTTTGATGAACGGTGCAAAATCAACTAAATGGAGATTAATTTGGAAAAATTTTAAAATAATGCGGTTTGCTAGGAACAACCCGATTCCTGTCGGGTTTTTTTGGTTGTCCTTAAGCTGGATTTTGTTTGCAGTATTATGGATTAAGGTGTATTATTTAAACCTGAAATTAATTATTTTGCACATATAACAACTAAATTAAATAAAGCAAGGGGTACACCTAATTTTATTAAGCATTTGTCAAAAAATTTAATGATCCATATATTGTCGGAGTACGACTGATTGGTCTGTAAAAAATGCACTTGTATGTCCTATATTAGAATATAGTTCAATAATATGGGACCCAAGTAGTATATATGTATATCTGCTCTGATATTTTGACTAATGAGAGTTCGTTTAATATTTTCCAACGCTCATCTCGGTATTTCTACCCGTTATTTGTGGAGTTCTTCAGGGCAAACAATGCTGATGCCGATTCTCTCAAAATAATGTACAGCCAATTTAATCAATTATTTAGATTTATTGACTTTTCAAGGAATGACAGTACTGTGAAAAACTCAAGTATTGTTCATTTAAATACATAATTGCTAGGCTTTTTATTTTACGAATAATAGTTACGAATAATTTTTTAATGCCGAGCGTAGGGGTCGCCAAAATAAAGTTTTTGTTATATCTTCAGCATTTACAGTCGGATCTTAAAGTGTGATATATCGTTGTTTTTGCTTAGAGGAGACCAATGTTTTGCTTCAACAGTCATTAACCTCAAATATATTGTTATTGTATTTACCCAGAAGATCTCCGAAGATCCTATTATTATTAAAATTTTTGTAATCAGCTGATACACATACATATTTTGGCGATAGGTGCTATGTTGAACATTTTACATTTTGTTAATTTTATTTATTTTTTTTTTTTTTTTTGTTAATATATTCTGTGCAGACACGAACGTCTAATTGGTAACAACTTTAGACTGAACCCTGTTGACACTTAACCTTTTATTATAACAGGTATTTGGCAAAAATATATCTACGTGTATTGTAATATCAGAATGTAACAAGTTCTTTTGAGTCGACGACTTCCGAATGGCAAGAAGAGATCTAGTTTATGTTTGAAAATGATCTAGTTGCGAACTTTTACTGAGCTAATTTTTATCGAAAAGTCGACGCATTTTGTTGCACTTGATTTTCGTTTTATAGTTGGCCCCATTCAGAATAACATGTTTACAGTCGTTCTTTCTCAGGTAAAACACATACTGACTGTGTGCAGTTGCAATTACGAATGAGAATATAAATACAGATTAAGCGACTGAGATTCTTGATAACAAGATTAATAAATTAAATAAAAAAAAAATGGACATTTGTGCAGACACCTTTTATGCTGCCGGACTTGTGGTGTATATGTGGTGGTATGCATCAGTATCAGGTGGTATGCATCAGTAAAACGTGCATAACAATTTTATTGGCGCAGAAAATATTGAGGTCAGCGTTAACTAAGCTAAATGTGTCATTTTAAATGAAAACATACCTGATCTGGTCTCAGTCCTGGCGGTACCCAAGTGTATTCTTCTAGAGCGCAACCACTGTCGTCATCGGAGTGGGATTGCCGTTGCATGTCCAAATGTTGACCTACCAAAAAAGGAGGATGAACACCAGCAGCACTACCTCCAGGTGTATGATGTGCTAGTGAAGGGGGCGATGGCGATGATATTGCTGGAGGCAATTGATGAGGTGGTGGCTGGTGCTGGTGCTGTTGTTGTTGTTGTTGTTTCTGATTATGAGAATGCACATGATCAGGATACTTAAGAGACGATGATGAGTATTTGGAGACTGATGACGATGCGGATGCCGCAGGTGAATATTGTGATGGCTGGTGTGGCAATGAGTTTGAAGATAATTGTGGCAGTGGCTGCTGTTGTTGTTGCACTTGCTGAAGATGAAGTGGCAGATGTTGATGAGAATGATGGTGTAGATGCTCATGCTGTTGTTGCTGATGGTGCAACTGTTGATGTGGTGGTAAAGATGGGAAATAAGCTGTCTGCTGTTGGTGCTGCAATTGACGCTGCATGGGCACCGGTGAAGTTGACATACCAGCATTCGTTGAGGGATTGTACAATGCTCCTGCCGAAGAGCTACTTGGCATTGGCCCCGTTGATGTTGATGCTGATGATGACGATGGTGATGCCACCTTGCTGTTACTAAGATGTCTTAAATTTCCCAATGGCGGTAGAGGCGGTGGCGTGTTTGAACTTGCCGCCGCATTTCCTCCTGCAGTGGGAGAAAAATGCCGCGGCAATGTTGGAATTTTTTGTAGATACGACACTTGTGTTAACGGAGTACGACTGATTGGTCTGTAAGATAAGAATGCAAAAGTAAAAGGTCATTAGTATACATTGTACATGGGAACGTATAATAAATTGATTACAAGATTAATGAAGATCACAACATTGTGACGGCAAACACATAGGTAAATCGTTTAATACTTAAAAAAAAGTAAAACTGTTTTGTGCTAAGTGGTTTTCAATTTCAAATGATTGGCTTTAAAGTTAATTGTAATCGGCACGTGCTTAATAATATGAGTGGTACAGCCAAGTATAATTTCTAAAAGACAAAAATACAAAATGTATTTCTGTTTTGATTCATGTAGTGAATTTTCATTTAATAATTTGAATTAAAACTTATACGAATACATTTTAAATCGTATATTCTCACAATTCTTAAAACGGGTCATAAAATTAAAACTTTGCTTTATTAATTTTTTTTAGAGAAATTTCATGCTTATGGGCAAAAATGTACATCAGCAATGGAACTTCATATTGTTCATTTGGAGGCATAATTGTAACGGAAAGGGACGAAAGTTGATCAGTAGAAATTATGGAGGTTTGTTTTCCAACATCCTCTAAGCAAACAAAATTTCGTAGGGGATAGTAAAGAAGAAGAAACAGCCAGGTAAAACGTGTATTCATGCTGCATTTCTAAACATATTTATGCAAAAATTGAGTTATTTAAAAAGTTTTGAATATATCTCTATGGATATTGAAAAATTTTTTAACTCTTTACATGCCCATGTTATTCTTGTACCCTTTATGTTTATAGGGAAGCAAGAGTTGGTGTTTCACCCTGGCTGTTAAACACTTTTATCACTTTTACAGAAAATATGAAACAAAATTAAGTTTCAGTCACTTATTATTCATTGTTGCGAAATATTAATTAATATTAATAATTTTAGCGCCTCACAAAGCTAGAGAAAACTGGTAAGTATAGGTACATACTTTCTGTTTTTAAATTTTTTTTTACAGTATATTAAATATTTTTCAATTTAAAATTTCCAATAAATAATAACATTTTAAATTATTCATCCAAAAACAACTTAAATTATTCATCCAAAACCGTGTTCACTTTTTGAACTTCATAATAGTTCAACAAATTTTTACAGATTTTCAGTGCAAAAAACATTAACAAACATTTATTTTGGATATTTGATCAACAGTCTGCTACCTGCGTCAGGAAAATATTCTTAAAATAACAATGGTATCGGATTTTTATAAAGATCAGAAGCAAAATTATTAATCCAATAAAAGCCAAGATTATAAAAATGCAAGTTGAACGAAACAAAGTAGTCAAAAATGAACTTAATTATTTATTTGCTTTAAGAGCCAACTGAAATGTATTATTTTACGTCAAGAAATATACCTTATTAATATTTTCTGTCTTTTTAGACCTAAAATAATAAATTCTAATTGACTCTTAAATATAATAAATAATTAAGTTCGTTTTGAGGTTGGTGCAGACAAACTTGTGATTTGACACAGAGGGGCCTAGTAAGCGCTTAATCAAAAAGGAAAAAGTGAAAAATGTATTTCCTTATTTTAATGAGGAAACGCTTATTTTACCAATCACAATATAAAAACTTGTAGTTGTTGCTAGATGTTCCTCTAGCATGTTCCCACGACACACGCTTCGCTGTCTATTTGTACTTAACACCCAAATCAGGAGCGAATCATAGTGATTCCCCATACAAAATTTTGAGAACGAATGCGGTAGCTTCATCTTGAAGCTACATGCGAGGCACGAAAAATTCCTGTATTCTCCAATTTTTATCGCAAGTTTGTCTGCGCTATCTGTCAAAATTATATATTGTAAACAAAAAAAAAAAATAAAGTTAACAACAATAAATAAATAAAAAACAAAGAAAACGTAATTGTCCCATAAAAATAAAAGTTAAGTTCTGGGTTGCATTTAATGACCTGTAATACTAAAGACATTTCTATATGAATGTGTTTTTTTGCGACAACACCTTCACTTACTTTTTTTTGTCCATTTGGAAAAATTTACTCGAAGAAATTAATGGAAAATTTATGTTGACTTATTAAGAACAAAAGTCAAATCGAAACACATAGAGAAGTCGTGTAAACAGTGGGATTCATAAATATAATTGAGAGAGGCGGGTGATTCAACTCGTAATGGAAACATACTATTATTGATTTTGTAAAAAAGTTTCTTCTTGTTAGATTCGAACCCACAACCCTGCAACTCAACCATCAATACACACAAAGAAATTTAAGCTAACACAGTACATGCTCTTTTGGAAACTAATGAAACCAATAAAGAGTACTTTTTTGAAAAAATCAATTAAGTACCCTAAGGAAAGCCACGACAAAACTCTTGTGTTCAATTTAAAAGAAACCCTAATGCAATCAATTAGTTTTTCTCTATGGATTTTTGTCTTTGATATCCAAAGAGAAACTGAGTAAAAAATATGGCATTAAAATATGACCTTGATGTTCTGTGTTTTCCTTTCTTATAAAATTAATAAGATGTACACAAGAAACTAACGCAGAATCCATTTCATTTCTTTGTGCTGGGATACCTCTCAGCCTAAAAACATTTCATAGGAAAAATCATATTGATTCTATGAGGTAGTTTAGACTCAGTGCACCAAATCATTGATAGTTGATTGCATCAACGAATTCATACAAACGATATGCACGTGTCGACTCATGCTTATTTTAATTTATAGTTTTTCTTAGTTTTTTGCAAATATTGAAACTAGTCTTTTCCCTTCACCAATAAAAGGAACATTTCGAAGCCACAACATTTCGAAGTATCAAAAGTAAAAAAAAAATATTTCATAACAGAAAAATTATTCGCAACGGGACACTATTGTGTAGAAAAGGAAAATAAGGCAAACATGCAACAGTTTCAAGGAATTTCGTTTAAAAGTATGAAAATTAGAGAAAATTTCGTATCTGTCCAGTTTGTGGTGGTCATGATGTCATTAAGATAATTATTTATGCCCTACACAACAGAGTCCAGGGTATATGTAAAATTGTGATGCCGTTTGTAACACTCTTAATTTTTATCAGTGTTGATAAAGAAGTCGATTTAACGATGTCCGTCCGTCTGTATTTCTTTGAAATACCGTTTTTCAGAAAACTGTTCCGGGAAAATTTTTTTGATGCCAAACTGCTCATATAACAATAACCGAATAACCGAGATGAAGCCAGAAAGCCGCGTGAGCTCACATATAAAAATTTTTAAGACATTTTTTTGCTTAAAGTAAAAATACTATTTGGCATGGTCAAAAATTATCTAAACAAAAATAAATAATAAAATTTCCGATATCGGTCCATATATATCCGAGGTATAGCAGAGATCTGTTTCTTAAGAAGTTGGAGATATAAACAAGCTGAAATAAGTGTTTTCGCTGAAGTTGATGTTATAACAAAATGAGCTTACTTAAAATAAAAATAATTAAAATTTCTGGCATCGGTTTATGTATAGCCAAGATATAGCGGAAAACGAATTAATGAAAAGTTGGATTTGTATACACCAGCTGAAACATGTTTGCGCCAAAAAGATGACGTTATAATCAAATAAGCTAACTCAAAGGCGGAAAATAAAAATTCATCACATCGGCCTATATACATACATATAACAGAAATAAAGTTAAAATAGGTTTCTCAAGAAGACGGGCTTACACGCAAACTGAAACAATTTTTTCTGCCAAAAGTAGACTCAAAAATAAAACTATCTTACTTAAGGCCAAAAAAAGTCTTTGAAATCGGACCATATATAGTCGAGATCTAGTGAAAACCGATTTTCCAAAATACTGGACCTGTTTATACTAAAGTAAAATTTAAGTACTCTAAGGCAAAAACTAAAGGTATCAGTGCATATATAACAGAAATATAGTGAACGCCGATTTCTCGAGAAGTTTTGGCACCGAAACTATGTGTCATAATTAAATATGAATGATATAAAGCAAAATATATACATTTTCGACATCAGACCACTTATAACCGAGACCCTATTTCTCGTAAAGTTGGGAGTGTGACCGAACTTAATCAACTTTTTATGCCAAAAAGTAGAATCTATAATATTATATGCTTACGCTTGATGCTAAGTTTTCGCCCTTTGTTGTTTAATATTTTAATAGTTCGAGCTTTAAAGTCACTTGTTTTTTTTAATGTTTATTTACATAAAACTTTTTTTATATAGTGAGATATAGAAAACCTGACTTCTCTTCAAGTTGTACATTTATTCAAAGCCAAATAATCTCAATTTTAGCCGAGATAGAGCGAAACTGATTTTTTTTTAAGAAGTTGGACTTGTATGCAAACCAGTTTTAATGTCAAAAAGTAGATGTCATTATAAAATATGAATAATCAAAGGCTAAAATGAAAATATTTAACATGGGTCCCTATATAGCCGAAACCCTGAGTTCAAGGACGGGTGCTGACGAGAAAGTGTGGCGACTTGGAAAGAACTAGTTGTCCACCCTGTTAATGTCTTTGATGTTTTCTTTGTCTAATTTAATTAATATCAATCACAAAAATAATATACATATGTAGAAAGAACTTGAGCCTGATAAACTTAATACAAAAATAGCAAAATAATTGTACAGAACACAACAACTTTTGATAACAATTTCTATACATGGAGCCTGAGGATCAGAAGTCTGGATTGTGAAGGATATTTAAGATTCGACCCAACCAATTACATTACTTTTAATTGTTTTCTTAAAATTTTCTTATTTTATATAATGCAAAAGCGGCCTGCAATTCTGGCAAATTCATTGAATTTGCCCAGCATAAATAAACTCGAATGAAAAAAAAAGTTACGTGTGTAAAAATACAACAAAACTAATTTTGTAAGTTCTGAATAGAGCATTAAATGTGCTACAACGCGTTGTTGTTCGAAAAATGCTATTCAGACATTGTAGGAGGTGTTGGATTTCACAGTTGCATTCGTTATTTTCTTGCTCACCATCATGTTCTCTGTTGCAGTTTAGTGGTCGTTTTATTTATTTATTTATTTTTTTTCGTTTTGTTTCCTTTAATTGTGTCAGACAACTTGAATTTATATCCATTTATACATTTTGATGCTGGAGACGACGCGTGAGAGATGCTTTTACTCACCAAAGTTCACGCACGCTATTTTTTCGTCTCATTATCGTGCATGATCACGGGCAAGATATTTTCAACCACGTATGCCAGGGTTTCAGCCACAAAGTTTTTAGTTAAGGATACTTAAAAATACTTTGACTCTGAGCTATGTTCATATTGATTGATTGATTTATTTGCAAAATATTACAAAGTCAGTTTAAAATTATTCTATTTACTATTAACACAAAATTCCTCACAAACTAATACTTATCAAGGATTACAAACAAACTTATTTAACAAAGTATATTTAAATTATACATCTCTTATGTGTTCATATTGAAATATTTATATGCAATATTGTGTATGTGTGTATGTACTTTTTCTTAGAGTAATAAGCTGAACATTTTTTATACATGCATTCCATGTAGTTATTTCCTCATTTTCCAACAAAAACTACAAATCACATATGAGGATTTTAAAAACTAAATAGTTGATAAAAAAAATAGAAATTTTTTAAATAAGTTTTAATTATAAACATAAAATATCTTCATTTTATAGTGAACTATTTATATGATTTACAATTGTTAATAATTTTATTGGGCTTTCTAGTTCAACTTTTACTGCCTCCTCAAAATTGAGAAAGATTTTTTTGCGATAAAATTGGAGTGATCAACATTTTTAAAGAATACAAGAAAAGTAAAGTTGAAGAATTATTGGTTGGAGTACATAACATGGCTGTTTCACAACCACCACGTCGCTCATCAGCATCCAAATTTGCTTCGAACCCTGGCTATGGCTAATTGTATACTGGATCTTCATTACTGACTGTCTATATTTAATCTTATTGATCAACTTTCGACTTTATCACTGTGTTTTGAGGAAGTAAAAACTTAACTAGACTTAAGCCAATAAAATTATTAACATTCAAATATTTTTTTTTTTTAAATAATATTATACACTTATAAGAAGTGCTTCTATTTTTGTCTACTAAATTAGAAACTCCTTTTTAAACAGAACGTAAGAAACTTTAATTTAAAAATTATTAAACTGGGGTTAGTGGCGAACTGATACCTTAAAAGGGGAAATATCTGTAGTTGAACAAAATGCAGAGCATTTGCTTAAACGGGAGTTTTCGAAAAAAAATTCATTTTACTCTTTATACTGTATGCTTCTTGTGCAACTTTTGCTTTTAAACAGCTAATTTCTAACCACAAACAGTAAAATCACAGATACTTATAAATATACTAAATAATTACACTGTGCTAGTTGAAAAAAACCGACAGACAGGGCACCCAGTGACTAAATCTAGGTTAGGTTATTTTAGGTTAGCTCTTGTTTTTGAAATATACCGTTATTTTCAAAATGGAGGAGGTAGGACAACATATATTCCCTTAATTCAAAGTCAGTTTGAACCATTGAAAAACATATATAAACCGAAAATATATAAACACAACATTGGAATTTATTCACAAAAAAAAAAAAAATTTGCAGTTTCCACCGGTCACCAGATGAAGCCTCAAAACTTAAAAAAAAATTTTTAATAAATGAATGAAAGTAGTATAAAAAAAAACGTTTTATTTGCTTATCAAAATGAAGTAATTTTAACTGACGGAAGTAAAAAACAACTTACATATCGATACTTAAAATGCAAAATTCCGTAACTAACAAATTATACAACATTGAATTTTCTATAGTTTAGTGTTTCTTTATGAAATACGTCAAATTAGTAAAAAAATAAACACGTACAATTTTAGAGTTTGTTAATAAATGCGTTTGGCGATATATTTTGATATATTATCCGGTAGACCGGTCATTTGAAGTGTAATGTAAGTGTATGTTTAGAAAGTTATTCTTCTTCCTCCTGCAGATTCCAACAAAGCCTTACACACCATCGAACACCGGAACACACTACATCCTACCTGCTACCACATACATACTTTAAGCTAACGAAACACAGAACGGATGACTCACTTAAGACAGTAAACGAAAGACTAGCTGACAAGGGGGAAAAGGTTATTTTAATAACTACCTGACAATGGAAGAAAACAAAAGTTACTTCAATAACTAAAGAACGCTGAAGTGGGTACAACGCTGAAATGGATCTGTACAAAAATGAAAAGTGGACGAGGGATGACGGTTTATCATTCCGAAGTTTAATATACATATGTATGTATATATAATTTGTTGGTTACGCAATTTTAACTTTTGGGTATCGATATGTAAGTTGTTTTTTACTTCCGTCAGTTGAAATGGATTTATTTTGATAAGCAAACAAAGTGTTTCTTCCATACTAAATACTTTCATATAATAAAAATTTTTTTGTTTTTAATTTTTGAGGCTTCGTCGTCTGGTGACCGGTTGAAACTGCAATTTTTGATATTTTGTGAATAAATTCCAAAGTTGTGCACCGATTTTAGTCGTTTATAGCTGTTTTTGTTTGAAACTTTATTTATTATGAATGTATGAAAACTCATCAGCATAATATTGTTTTTAGATTTTTTATGTTGTTCTAAAAAACAAAAAATGTCGAACTTTTAACTTTTTGTTATCGAAAATTTTTTTGCGTTTTCTAAGCCGATTAAAAAGATTTTTACAGTTATTTAAAGGTAATTTTATTGCCGAATTTAGGTTTTTATATTTTTTAAAATTTTTTAAACCGGTTCTGAGCTAAGGGAATATATGTTGTCCTACCTCCTCCATTTTTAAAATAATGGTATATCTCAAAAAGAAGAGCTAACCTAAAAAAACGGTTAGCACCACTGAATTCAGCGCACCCGAACTAGATGCCCCGTGTGTTGGAAAAAAAGAGTTTAAAATTCAAGCGCAGTGTTATAGAACCATTTCTTTTTTTGCATGTTTTGAGTTCTCGATACATCGAAACAGTTTTTAGATCGCCAAAACTTCTTTATGGAATTGTTGCTCCCATATGCATTTTCTTATTTGAATTCCATACGATTGGAATAGATCCACCCAACTTATACATAATTATGTACTTACTAGGGGTAGCAACAGCCAGGTTGACATAAATAAAGTTTTTATTAAATGATCATAAAGTTTATACAATGATCTAGTCGTGAGATCAGACCTTTTGGCACTACTGTGTTTCTTACAAATAATTTTTTTTTACATTCACGTACTTCTGCTTCAGATTTTCATAAAAAAACTGGAATATTTGCCAAAAATTACCAAACATAAATCGCGTGGGAGGAAAAATTACGCATATATTTTAATTTTATGAATTATCAATTGCTTCAGGGTTAATCTGCTCAGAGAAATAAAATTAACATTTGCAACTAAGAACTAAGAATAACAAGGCTGGCAAGAAAAACTTGCCCTGCTTTATAGTTCTTTATATTGAATATGAACTCAACGAAAAAGTAAGTTAAGAAATGTCTGCAAGTGCGTTATTAATTGTAGACTAATTTTTTTTACATTAGTTTTTTTTTTACAAAATTTCGTAAATTTTTTCAAAATCAACCTCATCGCGTGCGATATTTGTATTTTGAATCACGTGCACACAACATTTTCACGACACCTTCACTTCTCTACATCATACTCCCCATCTGATCACATGAAGATTTGAGTTTGTGTATGCATCGCAACGGGGTCTGCTGCAAAGTCTCAAGTATTTGAATTCAAATTTATATGTGGATTATTTGTCTCTTTTGCGAATTTGCTGTTTATTTCATGCTGAATTACAAGCATAAATTACAGTATGTACAAGTATGTAATTGTAAACGTTTCATCGCTTTTCTGTGGAATATTAAGCATTCAAAAGCACGTTTCCGTTGGTGTGTAAAGCGCCTGATGCAGGGTAGACATTATATTTTGAAAGTTTTTAAAATGCATGAAATTTCAACATTTCCATTAACTAAGTGAATTTATTGACTAAGGGCGTAAAAGCGGTTTAAACTTTCTACTGATTAGCAACCATCAGAAAGTTTTCGAAATACATATAAATAAATAAAATTACGATATTATTCTTGTTTTTCAATGCCTGTTAAATTAAATATTCTAAAATTAAATAACTATGGGCCTATTTCTCACCTGCAAAAACAATATTCAATTCATTTGTTTTTGCTTTCAATGTAATTGTACGAACGAACGACAACGTTCGCAGGTGAGAAATAGGCCCTATGTATGTATATTAGGAAGTGCCGATTTGTATAGACTTAAACTTGTGTGTTATCCAAGGCAGATTTACTAGGTACAAGCACTAGCAGAACATAAAAAAATACACGAGAGTTGTTGGTAGAAAAATAACTGCATACTGTCAAATTCTTCTCTCATTTGTTTTGTTAAACTGGTTTGTGAGTGTGTACAAAAAACGAAATTACACAAATTTCATAAAATAAATATATTTAAACCACTTAAAAAGTATTACTTTACTTTTTTATGGAATAAAAGAAGCAAAATCACTGGCTTATTGCACTTTTTCTTCAATACAGCTACAAAATCACATGCACATTTCTTAGAAATCAGAGCACGTTAAACGGCTTGTAAACAAACTTTTGACACTAAGCAGTTAATAAACAACGAGCAGCTGTTTTAGTGATTTTACCTGTTTTTATCTGCCATTTTTCGATAGATTTGTCATGTTTTGTTTTAGTGGCGTCCCATTTTAAAATTTTTCTTCTGTATAAGAGAAACCCTGAGGAAGTGTGGTGCAGAGCAGTGTTGCCAGTTTAGGGGGTTTCCCCCTAGATTTAGGGGCTTTTTCTTCTTTTGGGGGTGTAATTGGGGTGTTAAATTCTTTCGGAGAAAATTTAGGGGGAACAATTTATTTTTGGGGTATTTTTAGGGGAATTCTGTGTTTGGTTAAACGGTAAAATGGCGGTAAAAGGAGTTAGAAGATTTTTCAACTGATTAATTTGAAGAATTTAACGATTTTTAAAGTAAAGTTAAACGAAATATTTTATGTTCATCTGGTAGTTTCAAGTACAGAATTTTGCAACTGGTAATTTTAAGTACTTTTTTTGTTGATTTTAATGAATTTTTCCCTTATGGGTTATTTCTTTGAATTTTTTCCGTGTCTTAAGAATTGGTAAAATTAAAATATCTAAGAACCTTTGATAAAATTGAAACTCTTTTTATGAAAATATCAAAAGAACGTAAAGAGCGAAGAAGATTTAGAAACTCTCAATATTTTTGGAGACACTTAATTTTTTCTATACGCAAATAACAGTTTCCAGCAGCCTATAAATATGTACTTAGATCTCAAAATATGTGAAAACAAATATATCGAAAATTTATAATAAATATACATACACCTGTAATCATAACATGTGCACTGAAAAATACATATAGTGATTCGCAAACTAAAGCAGATTGTTCACTCAAATTGTTTAGGGGGATTTTGTGGAACAACATTAAGTTTTAGGGGGTTTTAAAATTTTTCTGGGGAGAAGAAATACATTGACCTGGGAACACTGGTGCAGAGTCGGTGTATTCGAAAATAATATAAGAGAGACCAAACGGGACACCCTGGGTGTTGTGAGGTTGAATTACAAACAGGCTATCTTCACATACAATCTTACCCAATGGCAACAACTGTAGTTGTAATACCAAAATTTCACTAAACTATTGTACCTATAAATGACATCTAAATTTTCAATCTGCATAACAGCACTATGGACTAATTCCCCAGAAGCAAAAAAAAAATCCCACAACATTATTAAGGAGAACGTCATAATGATATTTGTGAAATAACTTACTTTTTTTGGGGGATATAGTCCGTGCCTCCAAAACAAGAATGTAAAATTTTTACTAGGGTGCCAGTTTTCCGTATTCGGAAAACGAAGACAGAGCTCAACACGCATACTTTAGAGTAGAAAGATCCACCGTCTTAAAAACTGTCGTACGCGAATCCAGAACTTGATATAACACCAATAATTTCGCTGCTTCAAAGAGTTTCTATCCTTGGCCGGGCAGAAGTACTATTTACTTTGGTTTGTATTTATTCTAGTCGATACTTAAGGCAGTTTTACTAATAAACGGCCCTTAAAATATTCCCATTGTAATTATGTTAAGTTGTAGGCAAGAAAGTTACTACGTTTATACATACTGCTTATTCGCGAATAAAATTATTGTGAATAGAAAAATTTGGCTTATAAGCAGTAAATAAAATTTTTACTTGTGAATAGCTAAGTCACGAAAACAAGCTACTGATTAAAAAGCTATTCGCCAATAAAACACAAAAAGGTGCCACTTTTTTCTATCGGTTTTAAAGTTTTCTTCGATGTGGCACACGTACAACCATATGCCGGAAAGGAAATAATTTATTAAAAATTGCACGAAAGCAAGTCTGCGACTTCTTTTTTCACTAGCGATTACAAAAAGCATGCCTTTTGTTGAACTGTTCTTGCAATATTTCGTGGCTTTTCTGTATTAATTGAATTGTAGAAACATCATAATTTTTTGTTTCTTCATTATTATTTCAGTAATCACGTATTTTTCTGAACATATGTTGTGCTTAACAGTGTTACGAATTAGTTACATTTTTACCATCTGGCTTCACTAAAAAATACAAATTTTCTGCATTCGCATTGACGCATAAACAGTGAGCTATTTATTTGCGAATATTTTTTAATTGTGAATAGGCTACGTATAAACGTAGTAATTCACGCTATGACATGCTATCAGATCAATCGTTTTTTTTTTCTCCGAGAAATTAATTCGTTTCCATTTGAGGACTTTGTTTACTTCTTCCAGAAACTTGTGTTAGTTGAGGCATTCATTTATTTTGGTTTATTAGAAATTCATCCACCTCTTTTGGGGTGTTTGGTTACTTTGTTTGCTTCACAGTTCCGTATTTATAGAGTAAAAACTGAACCCTATTACTGAGACTTCTACGTCCGTCCGTTCGTTCATCCATACATACGTCACAGGCGCCATTCTCCCAAAAGGTAAGAGATAGAGAGTTGAAATTTTTACAGTACTTGTAGCTAGCCGGCCGCTACAACAACAAATACTAAAAACAACAAAAAGTTAGAAACTACAAAAAACTGTGAAAATTAGATAAAATTAGCTGTAACTTTTGAACCATAAGAGATAGAAAGCTGAAGCTTTTACAGGATATGAAACCACACAGGTTTTACAACAACAAAATCTTTAGAGCTAAAGGATGTTCCCATACAAGAAACTGTGAAAAATAAAAAAAATTAGCTATATCTTTTGAAGCTAGAGAGCTTAAATTTTCTTCAGGATATGTGGTTACATAGGATCTACAACAACAATAAAATAAGAACTAAAGGGTGCTCCAATACAAGAAACTGAAATCAGCTGTACCTTTTTTTATCGTAAGAGTTACGAGACGTACACAACAACAAATACCAAAAATAACAAAGTGTATAAATTTAAATGTTGCCATATACATGGGGACAGCCCTCAATTTTAAAATTTGCCATAATTTTTGAGCCGTAAGTCTTAAACACTTTAAAGAGACAACCAATGAAGTAGCGCTGGAGAAGTATTCAGTATTAGGGTACAGAGTATTGAGTATTTGTTCTTGTTTTTGGTATTTAATACTCAAAAGTTTATTGCACACACTGTTTTAAGCTGATGATTTTTAAAGACTTAACAAATGGTTTAGATGTCAAACTACACGGAGCACCAGACTCACAAACTACAACGAAAGGAACTTCATCAATTTTAATTGATACTTTGCAAATATTAGTTGAAATGCCATTGTTTATGTTATAAGTAACAAAATCATTTAAATTAATTTTTTTTTTTTAAATCTACACCACTTGAATCTGATACATAACTAACAACTCGTGTTTTCTCTCTGTAACAGAGCCAAATGGGCCAAGTGACCAACTTTGCCGGAAAGTTTGCATTTATTCCGTTTATTCATTTTGTGCGCCTCGATGGATGAATTGGTAGAGTGCTCTACCAAGAGTCTTCGAGGTCGCAGGTTCGATTCCTGCCGAAGGCTCTGGGTGTTTCTGCAGACAAGCAAAAAGCTTCGCAGTTTTGTGTTTATTTAAAAAAAAAAAAAAAAAAAAAAATGATTGCGCCAACCGCAATGATAACAGGCCCTTTTCGTTTGATTATTTGCTGACTGATTGTTCTTAGATCTGTACTCATTATCTACTGTTGTTCTGTTGCTTGCTATAGATGAATTTGTTTTTAAAATTTCTTGTCGCCTACTTGCGTTTCACACTTTTCATTTAAAGTTAGTTTTATCACCGTGATGAGAACGAAGCGTGGTGCATCATCAATTGTAAGTTTTTCGTATTCTTCACGTAACCACTCAAATATTTTATTGTTAATGGACATGATGAAACGATCTAAGGCAACTGCGCTTGAATTATCTCCAAATTTGCAAGAGAGCACAAGTTTTTTTTACTCTTGCGTATCATTCCGAAACATGTGGCGTGGCTGTGGGAAGTCATTGCGCTCACGAAAAATTATTGCTGATGGAGTGTAATGAGTTTGCTGTAAATTGCAAAGGTCTTTAAATGTTTTAGATACCGGTGTGTGAGGGCTACATAAACTATCCCAGTTGGCCATGTCTTGCAGATATCTTGCAAGACGGGTGCATGACAATGTTAATTCCTGGAGGACTTGTAAGTGATAGCTCAAACATATCACCGAGGACTCAAATAAGTGACCGCAAAATTCACACACGACGAAAAAAACGACACTTTCGCTCACTATTTCCTTGACACAATATTGCCATTTCTTTTTATACCCTTTGCTTTTTTTTATTTTTATATAACACAATAAAGGTGGTAAAAAATTGGAAATGTTTTTTTTTGCATATCTCAGTAATTACAAACCAAAGTTTGCTTATTTTCAATCCCCAAGCAGAGGGAACATTTATAAAACGATTACAGTAAGATTTAGATCAATAAGTTGTCTGGTGGCTTTACGATCAGTGCCCGAAAATAGGTATTTTATGAAAAATCTATATATACCCTTTAATGTAAAAAGAAACGGTTCCTTCTCATGTACATATACATACATATATGTATATATATGTTTGACAAATTTAAAACTAATTATTCGAAGATTATTAATGTCTGTAAGAAGGAAAAATACTTTCTTCTTTAAATTTTGAAATGTGAGATATATAAAAGGAAAATAGTTTTCTTTCAAATATGTTTTGTTATGTTTGTTTTTGAAAAAAACCCATTCAAACCATTTTTCAATGTTATTGCCCGGAAAAAGCTCTGTGAAGGAAAGCGAAATATCGACAAAAATATTCGAAAAACATGTATACACTTATAGTAAGCTCAACTCAGAATATAATTATATTAAATTATGAAACCTCTACAAAGAAATATTGACAACTCATTTAACCAATACGGTCGCTGAGGAAAAAACAACATTATGTATTACGACAATAACAATTTAAAAATTTACTTGGAAATTTAATCTTAACACCTCAATATGATTTTCAAAGGAAATTGCTATTGAAAATAAAAAGTCTTTAAGCTACTGCAACCATACACAGGCAAACGTACAATATATAACACCACATATATACAATATATACACCACATATATACATATATATATATATATATATATATATATATATATATATATATATATATATATATATATATATATATATAAATCGAGGTTATCACTTATTTATTCACAAATTTTAAGACCACTTTGCGTAGGATTCGCTATTTTTTTAAGTTTTTAAATTAGAAAAAATTTTTTTACTTTAGGTCTCAAAAATAGACCTTAATGCTTTCTGTCTTTTTTTTAGCCGCCTATATGCCGCCGACATTTCATTGCTGCTAAACAACACATCAGTAGACTTGAAAAATCTAAAAAGAATGTTTGAAGCCCAACTACTTATTGCGATATTCTCATGAACAAAATGAGAATCAGTAATGCTCAAACAAACAACAGGTGACCTTTGGTTACCAACAACTTGTATTCTTGAAAGTATCAAAAAGTAAAAGTTTTTGAATATTCAACAATGAACTTAATTATTTATTTTCTATAAGATCCAATTGAAATGTATTACTTTAGGTCTAAAAAAAATATACCTTAATGCTTTCTGTCTTTTTTTCAGCCGTTTATATGCCGCCGAGTCTACTGATAAGTTGTTTAGCAGCAACGAAATGTCGGCGACATATAGACGGCTGAAAAAAAGACAGAAAGCATTAAGGTATATTTTTTTAGACCTAAAGTAATAAAATTCAATTGGCTCTTATAGCGAATAAATAATTAAGTTCATTGTTGAAATTTTTTTTTTATTATAAATCACTGTGAAACTCATTTTATTTAATACGAAAAATAATAATTTTTATTTTTTTCTTTTATTATTTTATTTTAACCTAAAATAATTTTTTTATAATAAAACCACTGTGCAATATATATTAGTTTATTAAAAAAATAATAATTATTGTGCTTTTATTTTTTTTTTTCTTAAATTTTAAAAACTTTTTCATTATCTGATGAAGTAACATTTTTGCCAGTTATGGTACCATCATTAGAAGGAATTACTGAATGAAATGTTTGCGTTCCGGGAATTGAATTAGCCGTTTCGTATCGCAAATCCAAGATTTCCTTAGCACAAAAGTAATGTTTTTCTGTTAAAAAGTGTACTGCAAAGCTTTGTAAATTACTCGGCTCATATGCCCATTCATACAATTCCAGAGCTGTAGTAAAAAGGAGGATTAAAACTATATGGAGTTTTATTATGACTATATAAAAATTTCAAGTTAAACATATTCACAAATATGAACAAAAATGGTGTGTTTTCTTTGCGTGTATAAAGACTAGTTACATGTATGCGCGGAAATGTACGTGTATAAGTTTACAGTGCCCACAAAATTGTATACGAGAGCATTTCTTGTACACCACAGACCAATTTGTTCACTCAACTGCAGTGTTTTTTTTTTGCACAACAACTGTTTCAGTTTAGTTCATTTTCGTTTTGTTATATGTATGGTTTTCAGACGGTGTTTATTCAACTGATGATCTTCATTATAATTCAACACTTTCAGAAAAAAATTTATTTTTATCTTCAACTTCTGTGCTTAACAGTGTCATGTGTTATTTTGCTTATAAGCTTTTTGTTGTTTCTTTGGCTAAGAACTGTGAATAAAGAAAACGATGCAATAGTCATCTAGAAGACAACAGTTTACAGTTTAGTCCTTAAAATATGAAACCATTATGCTGAATACAATACACAGTATGTTTAACAAAGAACCAAATGAAAAAAAAAAAAAAATATATATATATATATATATATATATATATATATATATATATATATATATATATATATATATATATATATATATATATATATATATATATATATATACATATATATATATATATATATATATATATATATATATATATATATATATATATATATATATATATATATATATATATATATATATATATATATATATACATATATATATATATATATATATATATATATATATATATATATATATATATATATATATATATATATATATATATATATATATATATATATATATATATATATAAGGAAAATCGTATTCTAGGGATCAAAATAAGAAACTTTGCCGGAGGAACTATACCTCAATGTATTTTGATGTCCCGACTTTTGACCCGGAAGGTCAACTTTTGAAAAATCTCACTTTGACCCATTTAGATTGCCTCAATCGAGTCAAAATGTATGGCCGACCCCCACTAACTTTAGAGGTCCGACCCACCTATGCCAGTGGCACAACCCCTCGAACAACCCCCCCACCACTGGGGTGTTCTCCATACAAACATTTAAAAAAATTACAATTTTAGGCACTTTAAAAGAAAAAATCAGCGAAATGGCTTGGTTTTTTATTTTTGGATTTTATTTTTCTCTCTAGAAATTTATTTAGTCAGGACTCATATAAGGAACGCAACAACAAATTAATTATGAAATAAGATAGGATTTAGCTAGAAGTTCCCTTATATGCAATGCCTTGAAAATTGTGTTGGCCACAAAGACTGAGGTCCTTGTGGCCTTTATATACATTTGACCTACGAGTGTGGTCATGTCGACTTGACCAAGTTAGATTACTGCTAAATGTAATACTGAGGTTCTTACGATTTCGATTTTCCGACCATATATAAAAATTCTAATTGTTAATGGTTAACAGTATCAATAGTTTCCCTGTTAATTATTAATCATTTGGATTTCAGTGGATTCGGCAGGAGTCCATTTGCAAAATTCCAGCGATAACTTCTGGACAACTCATCATTAGACCTCCCGATGGTCTGTGCAACAGATTGCAAGGCGTTATTTAAATATACTTGTACGTCCTTTACGTACATGTGGATTGTGCAATGGAGTAGTTAGTCTTTCAGATCATACACTCATAGAAAAACCATTATAGGTATGATGTATTTTAACATGAATACGATGACAAAAAACATCGTTTTTGACCCCATGATACTTTTCATCACGGTGATGTCAAATTTTACATGAGGTGATATAATTGTTATTAGCGATAAATATAACAATTGTTACATCAATGCCATGTCCAGTGTCATCAATATGATGTTTACGAAAAATTACTGCAATGATGGCAAATATACGTCAATATGATGCCATTTGTTGAAACCGTTTAGGAATACATTTAAACACAAAAAAAATAAATTAAACCATAACTTTTTTTAAATACAATTATAATTAATAAAACTTAACACAGTTTTATTTCTTTCCTTTTGGTAAAACTTATAAAAGTTATTAACATTTTGCACCATAGAATTGATGACACAGCAGTCTTCACATTGATGATACTCAATTTATGCCGAAATTCTCTATTGACTTTTGTCATCAGGTTAATATCAGGTTTAACATCTTTGATGTCGTTTGGCATAATATTGATGTTAAAATTTTTATGACACGCTGTCATCAGTATGAAAATACATTTTTCTATGAGTGTATGCATGTTTAGAAAGCATGAGTGGTCCCAGAATGAAACCCTGGGGCACGCCTCTAGCCATTTTGAAAGGGAAAGATTGGTTAAGATTCGTAAAAACCTATTGCCACAATTAGTCATATGCGACGGCAAAAGACGGACTGATGTCGAAGAGATATGAAAGAAGTATATGAGGCTTCATTATAACTGTTCCGTGTTCATACTTCCCCGAGATTGGAAAACTAATGTCACCGCTGTCAAGCTCACGCCGAATGTTTTCCGATACATCAAGCCCATCTATGATTGCTTGTCAGATAATAAATAGTTTTTATATATAAGTGCCTACATCTGCCAATACAAAATTTTTTCCAGAACTTTTGATAAGCAACATAATATAACAATTGGCCTGAAATCTGGCTTAGTTTTTGGAACAGGTATTATCTTTGCTACCTTCCAACTGGACGGAAAAACACTAATAATAATGTTAAATATATGTGGTATGATTGGTAAGAGAAGCGGCAACTGCGTATTTACGAATTTTGGGTGCATGTTATCACAACCTTGACAGACTTGATTAGCCTGAAGCAAGGAAGAACCTGTGATTTCCTTTTCGATTTTTTCAATAAGATTTTTCTAATTTAAAAAGCAAAGATTCCTCCTCCAAAAGTCCCGTAGAGATATCTTACTAGTTTTGTTCTAATTTATTAGGCACTGCTTTCTCTATGTAGTATTATGTATGCAAAATGTACAAAATATGAGGTAATATTCTGCGGCTCCATATATAATAACTGAACAATAACATTACGTATCTTAGAAACAAGAAGCCATATATTCCAATTGCACATGCTGTGAATATGAAAGAAACATATGAGTCTGTAGTCAGTTTAATTGAAATATTTTATTTGAAGGGCACAAGTTGCGACTTAAAAATTGTTACTATATTAACAGGTCTCCAAAGTGGCTATACAAAGTACTGCTGTTTTCCTTGCGTCTGGAATAGCAGAGATCGCAAAATACATTATATCCAAAAGGATTGGCTGACAAGAGCCCGCAGCACAGTTGGTCTACACAATGTAAAATATCCTTCTGTGATTAGAAAGGAGAATGTAATTCAACCACCATTGAAACGCTGGGTTAATTAAACATTTTGTTAAGACGCTGAACAAAGATAGCAAATACTTCGTTTATCTAAAAATAATATTTACAAATATTTCAATTAGAAAAATATAAAAAGGAATTCCTGATGATCCTGGAATCAGAAAATTCCTCCTAAGCACAACATTTGAAAATTTGTTATCAGCCTGAAATTTGTTTCGGTTAATTGTTTCCAGCTACGAAGAACACAATAGGAGTGCAAATTGCATTCCAATGAAATGAGTTGTTGTTGTTTGGCAATGATGACAAAAAAATTATTTTTTGGCCAAAGTGGGTACTTTTGCTTTTTCGGGAACAAAATAAAGATTTAGCGACAGATTTTAACAAATAAGGGCTTTGTTTATTTCTATTAAATGCAGCTTTATGAAAAAATAAAAAAATAGAAAGTATTTGCAAATTTTTATTTCTAGTACAACCTAAAACATTTTTAAATTAAAAAAAAAATCTTTTTACGTTTTCCTTAATACCTTCAAAAGTAAAGGGTGTTTTTCTTCGATGTATAGAACTTTAAGTTGGCATTACTGTTCAAGATGGCGACCGATTTAACAGCTTTGATTTATTCTCAGTTTGGTTTGGCAATTCATTATGAATAGACTCCACCCTGAATAACGCTCGTAGATTCGTCGAAACGGCCCAAAACGAGATTGCCATTGTTCCCGATTTTCACAAGCGAATTTCGTTTAGCGACGAAGCGCACTTCTGGTTGAATGGCTACGTCAACAAGCAAAACTGCCGCATTTGTAGTGAAGCTAATCCTCAAGTGTATATCGAAACAGTGTTACATCTAGAAAAACTGACTGTTTGGTGCGCTTTATAGGCTGGTGGAATCATTGGTCCGTACTTCTTCAAAAACGATGATGGCCAGAATGTTACTTTTTTATTCCTGAATTGAATAACCAGGAGAAGTGGTTTCAACAAGACTGCGCAACATGTCACACAGCTCGTGCCACAATCGATTTATTGAAAGACACGTTTTGGACCTGTGAATCGACCTCCAAGATCTTGTGATTTAACACCGCTAGACTACTTTCAGTAGGGCTATGTAAAGGCATAGGTCTATGCGGATAAGCCACAAACGCTTCACCATTTGGAAGACAACATTCGCCGTGTTATTGCCGATATAAGGCCACAAATGTTGGAAAAAGTAATCGAAAATAGAACGTCCAGATTGGACTACATCCGCGCCAGCCGTGGCGGGCGGTCATATGCCAGAAATCATATTTGAAATGTAATGCCACAAGATTATCTTTCCGATAAATAAAATTCATGTCAATCGAATAATCCATCGTTGTTTTATTGCAACTTAAAGTTCTATACATCGAAAAAAAACACCCTTTATATATTACACCATACAACGAAATTAGTACAACATGGCCTTATCATAAAAATTTAATTTTTTTTTTTTACATATTATATAATAACATTGGACACTTCATTTTCAAGTTATAACTAGAGGTTAGGATCAACCTTACCAAGCTTACCATAGTTAAAAAAAAAAAAAATTCTAAAAAAACGTATCCATAGAATTTTACATTTTTATGACATTTAAAAATATGTATGTACTGGTCATCCAAAATTATTTTACTTGTTGGATAGTGTAATTATAAAAGTTATAGCAGCATACAGCTGTAAACGACAAATTTGCATTTAGCACACACACACACACACAATGTCATACTCCACATTTAAGAATTACACATTTCCTTAAACATAAATTACTCTTGATGTCTGCATTTCAAGGCAGTTATTCAAGTATACATACATACGTGCATGCTCAGATGCAAAAGCAACAAGTTTGCGCTGACTTGAAACGTAAAGAAGGAATTCTGGTTGACTTTCATGAGGAGGCACTTAAAAAATGGTTTTTACTGCATACAGTGTTGCCACAATTTAAATATATAAAATAATTTTGTCAATAAGACTTAATTTTTGTTTAAGAGCTTAAAAGTGAATGGAATCGGAAATTGCTGGATATGTTGTTATCGCCTTGGAATGCCTCCAATCTAGCGAATCTCTAAAATCTAAACTAAATATTATTGATCGTTTCTTATCTCTTCGTATTCACGGTTACCGATTTAACTGGTATTTATTCGACTAGAGTTTTTTGTACGACGAAAATAATAATTACACAACATTGCATCAGGCAGTGTTTATCTAAGCCGTCCATTTTCTCAATAAAAAGCGCATATGTGAGATTATAAATGCTGGAGAATTTGGAAATCAAAAAGAATACCATATCGAAGGTTACTAAAGCAAACCATAAACTTGTTTTCATATTTTATTTATTTATATCAAAACAACAGTCTCATGTCCATGTACTATTTGATAAACATTTATAGCAGCCATTGATTTAGAATTGAATTAAGATTTAATAATTTTTTGTAAAGTTATGATATATATTTATATGTGAGTATATGTTAACTGCAGCGAGATGTTAGTCCTGGCTAAAATATGCAAGATGTCTTATGGATGCAAATCTCATAATTACTTTTCTTACCATTTTCTGGAGGCTGAATTAGTGAAAAATTATATTTAAGTGCCAAATGTATCTTACAAAGCTTGAAAAATTCTATTTTATTCAGACACAAGAATAGAATGCATTAACTAACATGTTCTTAATACAACATTTTCCTAAATTTCGCTCATCAAAAAAGGCAGCTAATCCTTCAAAACATTTATTTATTATTATTTATTACGTCGACAAATCGAACACCAGGATGACAAACACATATTAAAATTGCTAAATCTGACAACTTTGCATGTTGCTAAGAAGAAGAAATATGTTAAATACCCACAATATTTTTAGAACTTTTTTATCCCTAGATATAATCTCTTTTGATGTGATATTATGAAATGGCTTAAAAACAACCTTCTTTAAGTGGATTGGTTTTTAGTCTCCAAGATTTTTAAAAGCATTTAATCAAACAGTTGAAATTTCAAACTCGAGAGCTTTGTTTTTAGTTTTGAGCTGAAATTTCTCTATAATTTCAACAACAAACTCTCAGTTCATTTCGATCTATCGCATGTATGCAAATTAGTAGACTGTTTTGTAAAGTTGAATGCTTAATCTTGACTTTTTAATTAATGCCATAAGTTGATATTTCACGTATAACGAATTGAAATTCCTTGCAAAAATGACTTTCGAAAAGCAACGGATATCATATTTAGTGTTTGAATACATATAATTCTCTTGAATAATAGCCGATATACCAATATTGGCTGTATTATTATTGGTAATATACTAACGAAAATTCAATATCAGACTACACGTTGTATTGATTATCATCAATCTAGTGATGAAAAAACACTGAAAACAATGTAGATGTTTTACATATTTTCTTTTTTCAAAAATGAACTTAATTATTTATTCGCTATAAGAGCCAATTGAAATTAATTACTTTAGGTCTAAAAAATATCCCTTAATGTTTTCTGTCTCTTTCAGCCATCTATATGCCGCCGACATTTCGTTGCTGCTAAACAACTCATCAGTAGACTCGAAAAATCTTGTTTAGCAGCATCGAAATGTCGGCGGCATGTAGACGGCTGAAAAAGACAGTAATTCGGGTCGGTTCTAGAATCCGAATTCACTCTAAAGTGGATTACTTTAGAATTTTTGGTGTTCTGCAATCGGAATCCTCATGTTTTTATTCGTTTTCAATTATAGTATTATAGGGTGAGTGAAAGTAAATATCCATGCAAGTGATAACTTTTTTAATAAAAACTAAACTTTATCTTTTGGTTTGAAGTGTTTTTTATTAAATATAATAAAGAAAATTTTAATTTGCACACAATTATTGGCAAAAAAACCTTTTCTTTAATTTCTTCCAAAAATTTTGTATGTTTTGTCAAATGGCACTTGCGCAAAAATAAAATATGTACAAAAATTTTGCTTATGTTCGAAAACACGAAATTGCCCCACATATTACAGTGTGATATGTCAATGTTTTTTTGGGATAATGCTTAATGCAATCAGAATTTATTGAAAAAGAAAAATTGACATTTTAAAAGAAATTATAATAAATTTCCTATATTTAGTGTAATTTGAGCAATATTTATATTAATATGATTGTATTTAGTGGTCAAATTCCATTGTAATACGGCAATACGTTCTTTTTACAACATATGGTTGTCATAGATCGTAGTTCATGTGCTCATAGCCGGTAAACTGCCGCGCCGGTAATTTCACAACCTTACTTACACCCGTCGCGGTCAAGAGCGAATGATTGCTGCTTGCGGTAGAGCTGCTTTCTCATAATAATCTATTAATGTTTTAGTTTTTGTCATATTTTAACTTAATTTTTAAATTTTTCTGCGTGATTGTAAAAACATTGTTTAGACGGTCGTCAACAGTCGGTTTTTGGTTTGCCACCGGCGACTATTTGTATGTTAAGCTATCTTTTATCATCGGCTTCGTCCTCTGATAGTTCTTTTCAAAACATAAAAACCTGTTTTTTATGTATTTGACATTTAGAATTTTTTTTCGAACGGAAACTTCGAATATCTAAAAACATTCTGAATTAAGAACACCAATTTATGAATTATTCGGATTAAAAAAATTTTTCTAAATCAATCCGAATCGGATTCTAGAACAGACCCGATTATTTTCTTTTTGTTTTACTCACATGCAAGGTTCTCAGTTGTAGCAGTTTTAAAACTTTTTTGTCATTCAAGCGTTCGATTTGGTCACATAATGATCTTTTAGCGATTTAATAAAGGTTTAGAGGTTTAGAAAACTTAGCTACCTTTTTCGGATGAGCGAAATTTATGAAGATGTTGTGTTAAGAACATGTTAGTGTGCATTACTTTCTTATGTCTGAATAAAATAGAATTTCGATAGTTTTGTTAGTTTACATTATGCACTTAAATATAATTTTTCTCTAGTTCAGGTTGCAGAAAATGGTAAGAAAAAGAATTATGGGATGCAAAAACAAGACAACTTCGGTAATAATAAGACCTATACTAAGTGAAATGATGCAGTTAGAACTTAAATGGCAATATGCATTCCCTCTTCTATTTTCCTCAAACGTTTCCAAGCCCACATACCTATGTATATCTTAAAGTGTTTCTAACAATAAACTCGAGTAACGTAAAATAGAGAATTCGTATACACCTCTTGAAGTTCAAATGGAGAAATGAAGTTCAAGTGGAGAAATGATTGGAGAATGATTTTTACTGAAAATCAAACCAAATTAAAGTTATTTATAAATAATTATTTCTGTATTAAGTTTATCAGGCTCAAGTTTTCTCTATATTGATGTTTTCTTTGTCTAATTTAATTAATATCAATCACAAGGATAATATAGAAAGGACTTGAGCCTGATAAACTTAATACAGAAATAATTATATAAGAAAAAGTTCGAATAATAGAAATTAGTTATTTTTAAATGTTGAAAAAATTACCTACGTTTCACCATAAAAACTATTGATTTCAACTTTTGTTTAATAACTATCAAAAGTTTAAAGACAAATTTCCGTAAAAATTATTTTGTTGGAAATTAATAACTATCAAGTTTCTTTCCGTTAATATTATGGATCTCAACTTTTCTTTAGAAAGTTTAACTATCAAAAGAATAACTTCGATTTCCTTAAATACTACGGACCTTAGCTTTAATATCAAATATTTTGTTTTCAAAACATTAAACCACAATTTTCGTAAAATTAACATTGGAGCCGTGCAATTGTCGCCCTTTCTGTTTCTTTCGATATTTTTTCTGGCTGTAGAATCCCTTGCAAAACATATACATATATACAAGAACTTCAACTCTTGAATCTGAGAAATGAAAAAGTAAACGTATAAGTAACTCATTTGACTAAAATATTAAAATAGTTATGTATGCATTACTGTGATCCAATGTCTCCCGGTTTTCTTTAGCTTCTACCCTTAATGACTTTAATTTAATGTCCTTTAAGTCGGAATTTTGTCCCGTTTGAAAAGAAAGTATTTACTTTCCCAGAATACATACCTCCAAAGTCAATTGAAGTCCAAAAACAATATAACATAATGTACACAAAGGAGTTTATTTTAAATATTGCATTTTGCATAACTATATATATTTTATAAAGGCAAAAAAATAACCAGTTCTAAGCCGAAGTTCTGTTTGTACGATGATCAACTTTCTATAATATTTGCAATATTGGTATCTTTACATTCCAACAACTCTTTTGAACAGTATTGTATACACTGTTTCCAGCATTCACAAGTGTTTTCCTTATCGACAAATATATTGACTCTTCCATCTATGTGGTATTGCTATTTTAACTTTCGAGCTAGTATGACTCCAATAACTTTATTTAAACTAAAAATACTAATTGACTTTGAGCTACGATTAATCGGAATCAAAACTGGTTGCTCGAAAAATCGAATTTTGCTTTCTGTTGCCGTAACTAAGTTTTGCATTCCTCTTTTAACGAGTTGATAAGCAACAATTGCCGCTAGTGATTTTAGGCTTTTATTTCTTATTATGATAAATTTGTAAATAAATAAATAAACAATGCGAGAATTGAAATTTTAAATCACTATTGGGTGTTGGAGTGACAAACTTGTGCCTCAGAATGCACAAGTGCAAATCCCACAGTAAACATATTAAAAACTCTATGGGTTACAACTATGTCAATTCTATGCCAATTCCATATGCATGCATAGCACATACATACATATGTATGCATATATGTATATGACAATGAAAATATAAGTTTTCGAAATCATCGTTTTCTCATGCGAATTTTAAATTTTATGATACAGTTTCAGAACTGACGAGCTGGCAACACCGATTGATGGAAAATAAAAAATAAAACTCCCCTAAAATAATTTAGTCTTACTGAAGAATACGAGCGAAGAATAAGCTGCGATGAAAAACCATGAATTTGTATTCCAAGAAAAAATGCGTACCTGTGTGGTTGCAACAGGTCTAAATAAATATTGTTATTTCTTTTCTTGTTGTTGTTGTTGGAACTTCATCATGCAAATTCCACTACTAATAAGTTGTCATATATTTATGTTGTATTAGCAGCTTTGGATATTTATTTTAAAATACCAACAAAATGCACACGACTGCAAGTTGAGTGTGCAGATAATGATAAATGGGTATGACTTACTACACAGTGTGTAGCATGAGTATAGAAACTTTTTTCCATGCGTTTTTCAGAAATACTTAAGGGAAAATGAAAGAACGGCGCACGGCAGTTATTTTATTTTGAAAGGTATATAGTATGTGGAAGGTATATGTATATGTAATTTTTTAATTATTTGTAAATTTAACGCTTACAACGGCACCTATTTATGTCGGAACATTATATGGCGGTGCTTGTTATGCCATAGAGAAAAGAAAATTCCTGCCCGGACCAAGGCTGGTTATGCAGGAATGGTTTAGTTAGCGAAGCTGGTGTTTGCTGATGCTGGCTATAGACGAAATGTTTTCTTTCGCTGATTTTAGGAGTTAATTCATAAATTTCACAACGGTTTGAGAACTATTTAATTTCTATACCATTTGCCAAAAGGGTACATATATGTACATCTGTCATAAAATACCTATTTTCGGGCACCGATTGTGAAGCCACCAGATCTAAATCTTATTTTAATCGTTTCATAAATGTTCCCTCTGCTTGGGGATTGAAAATAAGCAAAATCGGATTTATAATTACTGAGATATAGCAAAAAACATTTTATATTTTTTACTACCACACTTATTGTTTTGGAATAAAGAAAACACCAAAAAAAAAGGTACAAAAGGTGTTCGAAATGACAACAGGTTGATAAGCAGCTAAAACTACCACTGAGCCATCGCCGGTTGTTAATGACAGAGGCATTTTTTTAAGTAATTGTTTTTAATAAATTTTTTTTATCTTCTACGTTATTTGCTTTTGTATTGCAAAGTTTTCCGTTTACTTCTGGTATTATTTAAATCGCCATAGTAATAAAAGAGTACAACAAGCAATTTAAATAGGTGTTGTGTTACACTATGATATTGAATCAGGTTGTTATTTCTGTGCGAATTTAGCATGATTTTTAATCAAATTTTGTTCATGCCAATTTTAATTACCAAATATCAATTAAATGCAAAAAAAAAAATTAAAATAATTTTTCATGATCGTCCCATCTCGGATTCGAATTCGGACCTCTTGGCTTAATAGTTGGCGCTGTATAATAATGAGTTATATAAATAAAAGAATGCGTTATAAAATACATACAATGTAATGCAAAAAGTGACAGATATATAAATGTAGTTACAATGTAATGCAGGCAATAAGTACTTGCAGTATGAGTTGTGAGTGAAGAGGTCCGAGTTCGAATCCCAGATGGAACGAACATAAAAAATAATTTTTAACTTTTTTTTTCTTTAACTGATGTTTGGTAACTAAAATCGGTATGACCAAATTTTTTTAAAAATCATGCTAAGCTCGCTCAAAAATATTAACCTGATTCATCGATTTAAATTGCTTGTTGTACCTTTTTATTACGATGGCTGTTTAAATCCTACCAGAGGTAAACGGAAAACTTTCCAATACAAAAGAAAATAAGGTAGAAGATAAAAAATCATTTGCTTTTTTTATAAAACAATAAATATGATAAAAAAAATGTGTTGTGGTTTTTTGTCTATAAAAAGCGTTTCTAGTCAGATTTATTCGTAAAACCAATTACCACATGTAAATACTCGCATATACTCTAACAAAAATTTGTGAGTATTCACCACCCATGCCGTGTTAAAAAGTTAAAATTAATTGGATACGCACGGTACTATAGTAAGGCGGTATCTTTTCGCAAAATGCGATGGAATCTGGTGTGCGAAAAGTCCAAATTTTAAGAACTATGATTCAAATTTAAATTAAAACAGTTGCAATTAAATAAACTAAAAAACCAAAAAGGAATTTTCATTTTAATTCTTGAATACAAAATCAGTGTGAACGAAGGTCTCCGAAAAACATAATATTCACCACTTTGCCACTTTGTTTTAATTTTTTTTCTGTGTGTAGGAATTTTTTATCTGGAATAAAATACATAAGTATTTGTCTATTGATAGATACTCACGAATTAGGGCTCAAATTACATTTTGCGTAAAATAATCGTAGTCCAAAGTGACAAGATGAATGCAACGATTTTTTTCTGCTGTTGCATAGTGTTCTTTACTCAAAAGTCTGACAGTGTGTTCAGTACACATCGACTATTTTATATGCATGCGAGTATATCGCCCCATAACAGACTTTTTATTTAAAATCATGCGAAATTTGTTATAATTGTCTTCTCTTTTCAGTACGAGTATGTAAAAGCCCTCTGCCGGCTGCCTTTCAAACATATTGTTTTCTTTAGTTATTCAGTCATATTTGTAAGCGCATTCAAAGGCAAAACTGTCAAAACACAAAAGTTCGGCGGAACATGCGCATGTTGTGTGTTCGTGAATTAATTTTACACAATTTAATTTTATCCGGTAACTTGCATCAATGGCCTTAAATTTGTTCAAAAACTTCTGATGGTTAATTTTTTTGTGCTTAGTCATGGTAAAAAAATATGTTTGGCGCACATTTCTTCGTGTCTCAGTAAAATTTTTTTTAATTGATTTTATTTATTTTGCCTTGTATTCAACAGATTTCAAAGTTCAGCAAATGGATGTATGTACATATGTATGAGTGAAAAGCTTTAAAACTATATTAAAACTCTTGATAGTGAATTACTTTGAAGTTTTTCTTACTTGACTGACTTTTTTTAAATAGGGAAATTGCAAGTTTGTGCAGGTTAAAATTAATCTGCCTGCCAGAGTTCTATCCTCTGTGGGTTATTAGAATAAACACAGATTTCTGTAATGCGTGAAATAAAAATGAGAAAGGATTTTTGTGTTGATACTTGTTGTGAAATTAATGCAACCCTTAATTCAACCCAAATGTAAGCAACCTTGAAATTATTCTATGTTTTTATTGC
This sequence comes from Sturmia bella, assembly GCA_963662145.1. Lineage (NCBI taxonomy): Eukaryota > Metazoa > Arthropoda > Insecta > Diptera > Tachinidae > Sturmia > Sturmia bella. The sequence continues at coordinate 36,776,679 of OY759172.1, forward strand.
CAAATTATGGCGGAAAGCTTTTTATGTATCTAAGAAAATTATAACTGATCATTCCGCTTTAACAAGTCTGACGCCTGTCAGTAACTTTATATTGAAATAAATATATTCTTGAATTGTCCGACACGTCTTTTATTTAACCTCAAACGTAAAGATTTTTCTGGACTTCCACACTATCCTCCAAAGATTCTTCTATAAAAAAGTTTAGCACAGAGATAAAAGAATTTAGCACTTCTTTTGAATTGAAAGGAATCAGACAAAAATAAATATAATAATGGTCGGTAAATGACGATGTGCATTAGTATGATGTGCTGTAAATCATTAAATCGTGCAGACTTTACATAATTAAGGTAAAGTCTTCGGATATCGATGGCGATAAAAATGATTTATGACGACTTCTTCTATCACAGTAACAATTGCCCTTTTTTACTCCTTTATATATCATTCTTAATATAATCATTATAACGCGAAACTTTATACAGAGACGCATGGAAGTGGACCTTTAATGTGTGAATACAAGCCTTCGTCTCTCAAAATCTTCTTTTAAATGCCTTCGTTTCTGGCAATGGAAATGCGTAAGATTAACGATACTTGCAAATGTTTTTGCAACGTATAATTTTACAAGGTTATTAGTATACATATATAAGGGTGGGTAGATTTAGCAGATATTGGAATGAAAAAATTATTAGCATCCTGGAACTGAATATTATTACATGTCGCAGGGTAGAGTAGTCAAATGAATGACCAGCCCCCAATAATTTTTTCTCTGCAATGTGTTTTCAAACGCATCTGCGCCGTACCCTGACTCACTCCTTAGGAGGACTGCCATACAAAAAATTTAAATTCGGAAGCCTCGAAAATAGTTTTTTTTTTTGATATGTTGTAGCAAAAACGTTTTTCTCATGCCAACAGCTATCGAAAAATCGGTGGCACTATGTCGATAAATTTTTATCCTTACAAATAGACCCACCCCAGTATATGTCTTTGCGCATACGCATTTGTATAATGCAGTTTTTATGGCAAGACTTGCTTAGAAAAACTTTCACGACAGTATGCCGTGAAGTAATACTCTTTTATCTGAGTAGCGCATGTGTAGCGAAAATAAAGCCACCAAATACTGTGCAATAAATAAGTGCCTGTTGAATGGAAAAGGAAAGTTAAATTTATGGCTATGTCGAAAATGCTGTTGTTATTGTTATAATAAATATATAAGGATAGAAAATTCCAAGACGAGAGTATGCGTTACATTTCTTAAGACAACTTTTACACCATTTCCAATATGATTTATTTATTTTTTTCGATTTATTTAGTGTAGTTATATTTAGTTTAGTTCTGGTGCATGATTATGTAACTATAGAGATATTTTTGGAGTACTTAAAAGAAAATCTAGACTACAAATCAAAAATTCCATTCACATGATGATTCCGAAAAGCAGAGTCTTTTAGATTATGCAGGTATAGGTTTTTTTTTAATATGCATTCGAGATTACTTTTTTTCAAATTGAACTATGTATGAAAATTAAATTCACAGAATTAGAGGCAAAAATATAATTTTGAACTAAATCTGAGATACAGAGAGCAGTTATAGCTCAATAGAACTGTTGCTAAAGTGCAGCACCGTAGACTAAATTTAAGACAAATAACATGTTCAGCATGCTCATACACACAGAACAAAATCGGCAATGTAAAATTATCGTCAATAAACTTTGATTAAACATCATGTTAAACTTGACCTAAGTTAATATCAACTCTGTATTTAAATCATTCGCTGATTGAGTGGGTATTGGTGGCTGCTCAATGGTTGAACGACACTTATCCAAAGTGTCTTTCAACGTTGGAACAGGCAGAACTGGAGAGTTACAGCAAGAAATCTCCTTACATGCATCACAGGTTCCATATCATAGTTTTCTCCTCTAACATTTCATTTACTCTTTGCGATCCTTGCTTTATGAGCCTAATGTCATAACATAAGTCTTACGCTTTCAGGGTGTTAATTTGTATTCATAAACATAAAAATTACATGGATTCTGAAAAACAATAATCGTAAGTTTAACCAATGATTTAATTTTTGGCTTTGCACTACATTCAACTTATTGGGTCATAGTTACCAATTAAATTATTTTCCCCGATTTTTAAAATTCTTATAAATCGGCCCAGGCTAGCGTGCTTTAATGGGTATTAGAAATCGAGCTAAAATAATCTGCATCAAAAATAATTCAAGAAATAATGTGTGAAAGTTGTTTTGTAAAGTCAACAAAAATTTGTTCTTCTACTTTTTCGTGAAACTTCGTAAACTGCCTTAAAATGGTAATTACTCACATCACGCACGAAATTTTAATTTGAAATCACGCACTTACGCGTGAGACACGCGTGCCACGACATTTTCATGACAACCGCACATCTCTGTCCCAAACTACCGATGCATATTCTAGGACCGGCATATCAACGGTACATATTTACTTAGTGACGTAAGGGCCGTTATACTCCTCGTTTTACGAAACCAAAGATACCCTGCGCTTTATGTGTAGCTGAAATACCTATTCCCACGGTATCTTTAGCAAAAAAGCGTAATCAATGAAGATGATGGAAAAAATTGTAATAGATTTTTAATCTTTCAAATAAGATTTAAATATTTTATTTTACTCAAATATGAACTAAGTTGTTTATTTGCTGTAAGAGCCAATTAAAATGTCTTAATTCAGGACCAAAAATTAACCTTTTCAAATAATATTTGCTGTATTTTTCTGCTGTCTATATGCCGACGACATTTCGTTCATGGGAATTATGGAATAAAAAGTTAAGTTTCAAACAAACAAGAATTTTTCAAGTCTACTGATGAGTTGATTAGCACCAACGAAATGTTGTCGGCATATAGACAGCTGAAAAATACAGCAAATATTATTTGAAAAGGTTCATTTTTGGACCTGAATTAATATATTTTATTTTACTATTTTTGGTTAAACCTGATTAACTCTAAAGGTTTTCTTGCCACAAACATTTTGGAAGGATTAAAGGATCTTCCCTTGCACGTGGAAACAGCTGAAGACGTGATATCAAAAATAACCAAAAGAAGAGGATAAAGTAAATTGAATAAATTAGATCGATAGTATCTACGCTGGTTTTTATTAAATTCAATGAAAATGGTGTAGTTGTTATACATACAGATGCAAATTTACAATTTCTACGTCAAAAACAAGCTCATAAAACAAAAATTGTAATTTATGCTCGTAAAACGTTGATTAGATACAGCGAAACATGAGAAGAAAAACGTAAAAAACAAAAGCACATGCAACATGAATTGTACTCTCCGCACATTTTGCTGACCAAATTCTGAATGGATCCACTTGAAGTATTGGCAAACAATGTTGATTCTAAATAAAAATGGAAATATTTATGCAATATTCATATTTTCTACGACAGCACAACTTGGACGTTGACAAAATGCCTGTGTGACCGGTAATGTGAGAAATTTATTGGTTTCAGCTTAATGTACCTACTGTTTTCCAAAGTGTTTTTTCCCCCTCTATTAGGCACAGTGTTGTTTGGCGACTTACCTAAAAATAGAAAACAGAAACGTAGTAATTAAGATACATATGTATATATGTGTGTAAAATATGTAATTCATATACAAGAATGCTTTACAAATCAATACTCATTATTTGTCTATTTAATTATGCGGAATAGTAGTTTAAGATAAGCAGTTGTATGGAAAAGCTTGAGCATTTAATGTTAGTTTATGCCTCAGTTTAATTGAAAACTTATATTTGTAGACCACAAACGCCTGCGTCTAATTGAGAAATATATTTTTGATCTTTCAGCCAACAGTTTGTTTTTTCCTTTATTAACAAACCACAAGCTAAGATTTTTCGAAAGCCAGGCATAAATCAACAACTGCAGCCTGAACTGTGAGTCAAAAACTCAACTACAAAGATACAGTCGCCACCACAGATACACATTCAAAGTCAAAGCCACAGCCTTAATCGCTGAACAAACCAGTTGTAACAGCAACATCAGCAAGAGTGGAAAAATTTATATCTCAATATTTCTATCGTGATGATCCCCAGCATCATGGCTGCTGATGGTGAAATAGAAGAAGAAAAATCTGTATGAAAATGAGGCAAGTCCTCATAAATTCCTGCATTATTTTTGCCGTTTTTTATTTAACATTTAATTTAGCTGAAAGAAAAAAAGCACCACAAATCTTCACACATTACACTTCAAAGAACTTCAAAAGGCGTTAAATATACACGATTTTCACATGTTTCACTTAATGTAGTTTTAAATAGTGGTGGTATAAATTTTATCTGTCTTTAAGCTCGATTTAGTGCAGTTCATTAAATTGACTTTTCAACAATAATTTAGCTATGCAAATACACTTCTTTACTTTTCTTAATTCGTTTATTTTACCCATTTAATTTATGGCCGATAGCTTGATGATTTTGAAACATTTGATTTTTTCGAATAACGCAAAATTTGCTCTTGTAGAAGTAATTAGATGAAGTAGCAATACTATTTATTAGCTCAAGTATTTTACGATTAGATTAAGTTTGTTTCAGAGCAATGTTCCTATCCGTTTTTAAGACTATATCACCGATTTTCAATTCTCCTTGGAGATGGAAGACTGAAATTGGAAAAAATAGCTCAGTTTTGTTGTCTCGCAAAATATAAAATTGTCCAAACTAATTTGGACAATATTATTTATTATACCCTTCACATTAATGTGTAAGGGTATATATAAGTTTGTGATTCCGTTTGTAACGCGTTGAAATATTCATCTAAGACCCCATAAAGTATATATATTCTGGATCAGCATCAATAGAGATTACGATTGAGCGATGTACGTCTGTCCGTCTGTAAATACCGTCGTTGAAATACCGTTTCTGAGAAAACGGTACATTCTTCTTTGAAGAATGTATCGATAAACTTTAATGTACTTATATGTACATGAAAATGTAGTGAGATATTTTTGTTGTTGTACCGACGATAGCAGAAACATGAACAGCCAATTTCGATTTCAATAAATTTGGCCAAACATAAGTTTATCAAAAAATTCTTCTAAATTGCTCATATTGATTTTTTCAAAGAAATCGTTCTACATTGAAAACACGGCATTGTCGAAGTCATGTTTCAGTACAAACGTGATTGATCGTGAGAATTTTTACGTTTTTGGAAAAAATTACTAGTTTTCTTATTTAAAAATTACTCTAATTCTTATCATAATGTTTTTTTTCCAATTTAATTAAAACATGTTTAACTCTAATATTAAATCTGCTAAGCATCGTAGCTTAATAGACTTTTTTTTCAATTTGCTTTTGGATCATCCCTCCCTATTTCCATTGTTACTTTTGGTAGCCACTTGGACTTTATAGCGTGTAAGACTGGGTCTGAAGAAAGTAGTAAGTGATTCATAAGCTCATTATGTTGAACAGCTTTGGAGCACTTTCATACTTTAAAAACTCTATAATATTTAACATCTCTGTTTCTATCTGCCTGCACTTTTTCTATTTATTTTCCCAAGCGAAGAATAACGTTCTCTACTATATTGGTGTATGCGCTAAAACTTTGTGTATAATAAATGTGGGGACCATTAGGTCCTGTATTATGTTTTCTTCTACAAGAACTACTCCCTCTTTCCTCCTATCAATAACCATGTTTACTAGTTCCGGCACAATGCACTGCCATGTAGGGGTCGTCATCTGAGTACCGGTGAAAAATAAAAAAAAGTTTATTTTGAAGTATGCTGATGAGATCTATTCTTATTGTTATTGGATTTCTTCTAATGTTGGTTACTTGTCATTTACAGCAAAAATTATAAGACAAAGTTGAAGGGAAGGAAGCTGTAAGTCGCAAAACTTGCCGATAAGCCTCCGATTTGATAATTGCCTTATGCAACTGTTTAGTTGAAAATGTTTGACTGGTGTTCTTTAATAACTTAAGTTATATCGATAACCTTGTGTAACCTTTCATTTTAGTATTTGATGTCCTCATACCTGACCCAACACTTCGCCGATGTATAATCTTTAAACAATGCAATAATTGTTTTACATTTTCAAATGCTTGACATCACGCCTTCCGGTTTTTAACAGAACAGAGTATGTAAGAGTATATTACTGAACAATCTTTTATAGCCCTTTGAACTTACAAAACTTAATATTAAATTTTAAAACTTATGCATACGGTATATCACTGTGTACGCAATACGGCTCCTATTACTTCTAACAGAAGCCATTTTCGTTGTAACGTCGTAACTACGTTGCAGTATTGTAATTTTTCATATGGAAGTGGAATTTTTTGTGAAGTTCGAACTTTTACTTCAGATATTGCAATGTTAAGGGTTATAAAAAAAATTGGATTTCAAAATACCTATTGCGTTTCTCAACTTCCGTAATTTTTGTGTAAAAGAGGAAAATATTAGTTAAAAAGTACTAGCTACTTTCGCGAAAAAGCACAAACAAACTATTCAATCATAAATGAAAAGCATACCTTTATAGCGTAGAACTTTGATTAAAATTGCAAAGTGATAACTTTGCTTCACTCAAATAACTATTAGTAAGAAATGGAAATAATTAAAAAGCTTTTGACGTCAATCAACGTGCAACAGAGGAATGAAGTAAAAATCGGAAGAAAAGCAACAACTTCAAGGAAATAACTAAATACTACAAATAGTCAGAAGCAATTAGAGCAAAGTTATGTAATAAGTATAAGCAGAGCTGCATCATCAATTCTCGCTTCTACACCCCATTCTTAAGTCACTTGCTCTTCACTACACTTTGCTATTCTTGGAAAGAATTTGTGAGACAGTACAATTGTTGGCAGAAAATATTAAACAAAGAATTATTTTAATTACTCATTTTGCTCGCGCTAGAGCTCAAACCAGAGTTGAGTGCATCCGACTTAGAGTTCTGGTTTAATTAGTTTATTTTGTTTTCCTTTATTTTCATTAGATATGTCCGTTTTCTTGTACTAAAATATTGGGTTTGCGAAAATTTCAGTAGCATTTGATAAATGCATGTTATTGGGACTTTTCCCGATTCTGTTATTCAATAATAACTAAAGAGACTAGAGCAATGAAATTATCTAAACACTCGCCGTCTAATTCATAAAAATTATAACAGGTTTATAAAGCTCTTATTTGACAAATTTTTCATACAAATATGTCAAATAACAGTCTTATAAGCCTGTTATAATTTTTATGAATTAGGGGTCAATCTTTATACACACAGAAAAAGATCAACTATTAGCGTTGTCAATTTTGAAATTTTAAAACGCACCAAAATGGAAAAAAAATAAAACGCACGTTTTTAAGAAACGCTCCAAGTTTTTTTCTTTTTGCTTAGAATTTTTGTAAAATATCGAGTTTAATATTTTTATATTAATTTAAAATTTTATGTTCTCATAAGAAAAAAGTTTATGGAATTTCAGGTTGCTACAGCAGTAGAAAGTTCAAGATATCTAAACGGAATTTTGTTTTATTACAGGTTTAGTGGGGACCTTTTTCCGTAAGCTCAAACAAAAATTAATGTTCATATATTTATTTAGCCACGGAACTTTTTTCATTTTGCAGTTAAAAGAAATTATTAAAATTAATGAAAAAGATTTTGAATAATATTTAAAAGGTTAAGAAATTAATGCAAATTCGCATATACATATTCGTTTTTAGAAGATAATATATTAGTTATTTAGTTATTTGTTACTTTATTTGTTAGTTTTCTTTATTTTGTATAGTCTGGGACCGATTCTCAGTTGATGACCCCTATATACGCATGGCATTGTAGTGGAACTAGGAAAACAGAAAAGAGGGATTGGTGGGTGAAATAACGAAAATGAGGAGTGTTTGTGGACGTTTGATTAAGCAAAAATATTATAACATAAAAACAGAATATATATTTTTGCAAAGCTGAGTAAGTCAGGAATAGCTGTTGCTAATTTTTCTGGTTAGCATCCAGTATACATATATGATACACCCATTAACTTATCTGTAACGAACAATCAGCTAATCCCTCGTTATCACGGGTCTGCACACCTAGCGTTGCTTCGGACTTAGCTCAGGGAAATGGGCGTAGGGTGTGTGATACTGTTAGGGTTACTCGCGTTACATGAATTTAAGATATAAATGTGTGCAGAGAGTAAGAAAGTCTCTCCAGGATGAATACATAGGAAGAGTTACGATTCTGCTACGGAAACCAAAACGGAGGAAAAGATGGAGTTATCCTCAGGTCAAGAATTCCCACTCTACCGTATGCCGACCTATAGTTTTAGTATCAGCCCATGTATATATTTCGTTACTTTTCCTTTACACCCTACTATTCATCAACCATAAACAAAAAAAATGTTAGTGTTCCATGTTTTTAATTCACAAACTTTTTATTGTTTTCCTTAACCATAAAGATGGGTATAAACATTGACATAGTCTAGAGAGAAAGAAAATAAGTATAGTGAACACTTGGTATGTATCCGATTATAAAACCAAAATACAAAAAAAAATCCAAAGATTGTTCACAAAGACTACTGGTATATATGAATTAACTGTTTTTTTTTCTCATGGAGCCTTCGTAGTTATTAAAAAGGGGTTAAAGATGATAGTTAACAATAAATATTCTTGGAAGGGCCCCACGTTGGGCGCCATCGACCTGATATCACACATTTATATAGAAAAGTTTCTAATTACACTTTGGTAAAGGGTATATAAGATTCGGCACTGTCGAGCATAGCACTCTTACTTGTTTTTATAAACCAATTTAAAATGTTTTTATGCTATATCACAGTAATTATGAATCCCATTTTGCTTATTTTCAGTCCCCAAGCAGAGGGGACATTTATAAAACGATTAAAGTAAGATTTAGATCTATAATTTGTCTGGTGGCTTCACAATCGGTTCAGGAAAATAGGTATTTTATAACAAATCAATACCCTTTATGCCCTTTTGGCAAAGGGTATAAAAAATACATTATATATTTGTGCAAAGAAAAAAAATTTTTCCCCTGTTTGATGAACAACATGCACCAAATGTTATACAGTTTTGAATGTGGGGCGAATTACGCCGACTTTTGGTGGATCTTGCTGAAGGCACCTAGTGCAATTTTATTTTAATACGGCTAGTTAAACTTGGATTCTGTTTTAATTGTGAGTACAAAAAATCGTAAAATGTGAGACTTGCTTTGCGAATGCGATAATTGCAGTCCGAATGATTAAATGTAGAAAAAAGAAGGATAACTGACGATATTATTAAAATCCAACATTTGCGATCACAGCAATAAAAGGATCAGCATAGTGTGATTTTTTTTTTCAATGTGGCAATACATTTGAAGCTATGCGACATAGTATATCACGACTTTTCGTTTGGACGTTAAGTTACGAGACACCCTGTATATAAAAGGATCGAATTCATAAAAAATAAACAACGAAGCTAATAGTTAATTAGCATTTCATGTTCAATTAGCATTCTGCGAGGTCTACTATGATTATTTTTACATGTGTTAACAGAAACAAACTCAAGTTAAATATCAAATTATATTTATTTCACAAATGCACCGATAGAAACGGTCCAAAAAATTTAAAAAACAACGATGTTCAAAGTTACAGGTTATTATCTATGTGCAGTATTTTCCTCAATGTTTTTAGTTTTCTTTATTTGCCCTAAACAAATGGGGAATCTGGCAGTGAGTCTGTTTTAACTATTGTAATAGAAATTGTAGAAGAAATGTTGAATAAGTTCAGTTGGTTTCGTTAAGGCATTAATTTGTCCTGCAAAAGGTTCAATTTACGCTACAAAAATTATGTTGTAAGTAGTGGCTTTCATATTTCAAATAGCTACATACAAATTCTTGAGTATTTCTTCATCGATGAGTGTTCGTATTTGGTTTTTTCTTTTCTTTTTAAACTATTAAATATTGCCCGAAGCAGTGTTAGAATGTATTATCTCAATGTGCATGTTCGTACAAGTATGTGATTATTAACAATTATGTTTTCGTTTGTTAAAACATTTTCAGCTCCCTTATAATTTACTTAATTTGTATGCAGCAACGGCAGCATAAAATTTGACATGAACAATACTGGCAGTCAACTCATCAGCGAGTGTGTGATTTTTTCCTTCATAACTATTTGGCAAAATATCATTTTTATTTGACTGCCTTTGTCGTAAAGTTCTGAAGAAAGGAACTTGGAAGGGCTTCTTGCAAAAGGAATTACACGTTCGGCAGCAAAACATGGGTGACGATGCTACTTGTAATTAATGACCAGTATAACAACTGTCAAAAAATTATGTACCACAATAACACTGATTTGACAGAATTGTGACTTTTATACAAATGTTGGGCCACAGACAGCACTACAGTATATACAAAAATTTTACTTCTGTTTTCAATACCATTTTTGTAGTACTCGAATGCAGCCACAGCAATTAAACTACGAAAGTGTAGTGTAAGTGTGCCAATAACATGCTAACAAAAATTACATGCAGCTGCAACACACCAAATTCAAGTACTAGAATTTTGCTCATGAATGGCATTCTAACAGCATGCACTATAATAAATTTTAAATAATTCTTAATCAGGATCAACCCCAACATGTTTTCTTCTTGTTACTTTTTTTTTTGCACCCCTTAATTGCTTAACTTTGTCATCAAATCAATGACTTGGGAGCTAGATTTAGCTATTTACCGCTTTTTAGCTACCAAAACTACGTTAGGTCCTTTTAAGCTCCTTTTAAGAATTAATTTAGCTCTTCGTAGCGACCAGGTTATGACAGGAGTTGTTCCTGGTGTTATAGCTATTCTGTAAGAAACCCCTAGAAAATTAGATAGCCCTTGAGCAAATAGAAGTGTATAAGTGTGCTCAGTTGAAAATAAGTAATGTAAACAACAATAGATGGCGCCAGCAGATGACGAAGCCGGCTAATAATTTTCAGCGGAGTAGACAAAAAAAAATTTTCGTCAGCGGCGGTAACGAAAAATTGTACTAACACATATTCATGAGTATGAAAATAAATACGTTTTTTTTCAGAAAATGCAAGCAATAAACTTTAATGTAATAATAAAAGAATACATCGCTGTTTAATGCCAGTTTATATGCGTCTCTTTCCAAATACAACATAAGATCGGCAGCGGATTGCAACACAAAAATAAAGTAGGCGGCGACTGCGTGCCTTATTACTTACATATTACAGTAGCGTTATTTAGAATTTTGAAATACATAAAAGAATTTAACCTTGTGTTCCTAAAAGTAAAGAATCTGTTGTCTAAATCAATGAATTTTCAAACCTTCAATGAAAAAAACGGTGCTCTCACGATCAACCATAAAATGCACTGCAAATTTGCGCAAAGCATATTTACACAGTTACCATCGTGAAAACCCTTATTAGTACATACATATGTTGTTGTCTCTTTGGATTTTGGCAGTTGCCACAGTTTGGTGTGGAATACAAGTTGCGCGACTTGCTGATTATTTTAATGTTCTTCCTTTGAGTGTAACTTATCGCTAGCCTTATTTATAAAGGCCCTAACTCGCATTTTTTCTTTGCAGATTTGTTGAGTATTTCAATCTTGTATTGAAATAAAAGAAAAATACAAAAATTAAGAAAAAGTGTAGGTTATGGCCTTTTTACATGCGACCAATTTTATATTGGTGGTCCAGTTCATACTGATAAAGCTTAAACTTGAAATTAATACTGAAAGGAACTTAAGTAACCATTGAACAACAGCTTTTATGGCTTCAAATTGTTATTTAATACCTAAGAAACAGTATGATGTTAAATACTAATTTTACTTCGGTATTCCACGTTACAGTGCAAGCATATTTTATTGTTTGGAAATAATCAAAAGAGAGTCATTTTTACGAATAGTTACATTGTTATACAATATTATCAAGCCTCTTGCCAAAACTCCAACTTTATTCAATTTTGACACAACTACACCTAGTTTTACAGGCATTAATAAAAACAGGCCGCACTTAAACGTAAAACGTTTAGCAGGAAAAAAACCTGAATGAAACCACTTAGTGTGTGTTTAGCTTAAAGAATAAAGCCATATTCGCTCGAGTTGATTTTCATGTGGCACCGTCTTGTTGAAACCACATACTCTCCAAGTCATATTCTTCAATAGCAGGCAAAAAAAGTTGGTTATCATTGACCATAATGCACCGAATTGACGGTGACAGTCGTTCCATCGTCGTTTTCGAAGAAGTAAGGTCCAATCACACCTTCGGACCAAAGAGTGCACTTCAATTACTTGCGGATTCTCAGAGCCCCAAATACGAAAATTTTGTTTATTAACATGTCCACCGAGTGAGAAATGTGCTTTATCGCTGAAGAAAATTTTGTTCGCAAAATCGTCGCCCACCGCCTGTTGTTCAAGCACCCATTCCACGTATCTACGACGTTGTGAATGGTCAGTTGGCTTCAGTTGTTATGTGAGCTGGACTTTATATGGATGTAGGTGTAGATCTAAATGCAAAATACGGCATAATGTGCCGTAAGACAGTCCTAATTCCTGAGAATGACGAGGATTCGACACATTCGTGTATTCGGCAACACTTTCACTTACAACAGCGATATTTTTAGTAGAACGAGCGAAACGATGATGCACAGGCCATACAATATTTGTAACCGTTCCAGTCGTTCAAATTTCAAACAAATGGAGCAAAATCCATCTAAAACGAATAATAAACGATTTATTATTTTATATACTTGTTTGTATTTCTTAGTTGCTATTTTTTTTTTTTGCCATTCCTACATCTAATTGTTTCGTGACTTAGTATATATTGGAGCATAATCCACTGGACGCCTAAAATTTTACATATGAAATATCTTTAAGCTTAAAGATAAACTGTCTTATTTATTCAAATAATAACTAATGAACAAATTCTTTTAAAACAAATAATCTGTATTTGAATTAAAAAAAATTGTGTTCTTGGACTAGTACTCAGAGGCTGGCCCCTACATACTATGCATTGCATTGTACAACCACTAGTTGAATGGGAAAGGAGAAAGAGGGAGTGATGTACAGAAGGGGGAAATAGATAGTGTTTGTGGATGTTTGATAAACCAAGTGTTTATAACATAAGACAGAGAATGTAATTTTGCAAAGTTGAGTAAGCCAGAATTAGCTGCTGCTAATTTGTCTGTGAATGTAGTTGCAGTCCAGTTAACGTATTCTCTTCAATAATGTAAAACTTCGACTAAACAGAGAAAAAGCAGAGACTACAAAAAAAAAACACTACAGGCATATTACGAATTTAGTTACTACACATTTAGCGGTTTAATTTTTAAAAATATAAAAATATAAAATTGTAGACTTTCGCCTTAACGGATACGAATAACCAACTAATGAGGTTATCTTAATGCTTATATAAAGCCTTGTCCGATATATGTACATAGATAGAAACAGAATATACATATGTATATCATAAAAACTAGAGCGTTTTTGAAAATATACAATGCAAATCATTGAGTAAAATATGGTATAACCCTTTTGTGACAAATTTTACAAGCAACTAAAAGTAAATGTGCTTTTAGTGAGCTTAACCAAAAAATACATAGCCGCAAAATATTTGCTAAGCCTTTTCAACAACATGTTTCCTTTAGATTGAAATTGAATCTGGCTTTTTTGTGCTAATTTTAAAGTAGTTCATGTTTGAGCACAACAAAAAAATTCCAAACAAAATAATGCAAATTGCTGATTGGAAGTTACGCATGCGCAGTGAAATGTAATGACTTCAGTGTCCACATCCTATAAGCTCTTTGTTGCACGTTTTCTTTTTTTTTTAATTTCTTAACTCCATATTTTCCTTTTGTATTTTATGTTTTCGTTGCAACGTCTGTTTGCACGTGTATTGAAGCGATCGAATATACAATTTCACAGATATAGTATTTCAATGGCATTTTATCAAACGAAAAGGAGAATTTTGATAACTAGAGTATGAGTAAAATCTCTTTATTCATATTTCTTGTCAGGCACGACAAAACGACAGTTTTGTAACAGTACAACTTAATATGAAAATAAAAGTTTTGCCAATAGATGGCAAAACCAATAAAAAATATTGGTCGCCATCTTCAATACTTGGTTTAAAAATCTGCAAGGTAAAGTTTAAAATCTGGGGAAAAAGCTGTAAGAGTAAAAACACAATAATACATACATACATATGCGTATCAAAATGGATGTTATTATATCTTCTTTTGAAAATACATTTATATTAAATTACTTTTTCCGGCTTAAGTTCAACCCTTGGTTTGTCACTATTTTAATTAATATCAATTAAGCCAAAATTGTAAAATTTGACACGTCCAAAGTTCATCGGGTGCTACCCAGAAACAGCCGGTTGTCCACCTAGCTATTAAAAAATTTTACTTTTCTTTACTTAATTGATATTAATTAAAAGTAGTGACAAACCAAGGGTTGAACTTAAGCCTGAAAAAGTAAGTTAATATAAATGTATTACAATACAGAAATTCAATGAAATTAAAATTTTCAGTAAAAATATTTTGAAAATTTAATTTTTATACGTTCAATTATTTAAAATATATACAGTAGTTTTCCGATTTAACGAACATTCAATTTAGTGATCGATCGCATTTATGTAACGATCAAAAAAAATTTTTTGTACTCGGTATAACTAACCAACAGCAAATCATATAAAAACATAATTGCTACATTTTGTATGAAAATTGATGGTTTACACAGCAAAAATACTCTTGACGCGATAATTTAGGTTGGCCTGTAAAAAATTACTGAGAAGGAATGTAAACAAAAATGTAGCGTTAGCTTTCGTCTCTTAATGGTTTTGTTTGATATCATTTGGGAGTCAGTTGAAATAATTTGTGCTTCTTACATCAAATGGGTAAAAGAAATAGATTGTTTTTAAAGGATAAAGTTAAGATTATCGATGATCATCGAAATGGTTTACAGGTTACAGATTTATGCAAAAAAATATGGGCTGCAAAAATTCACCATTAGTACAATACTAAAATGAAAGGGAAATCTTTTAAAGCATTTGGAAAACAGCAGTTATGGGTATAGAAATAGAAGAGCTATAAGGCAAGGTGAGTTTCCAACAATGGAAAACAAAGTTTTTAAATGGTTGCTTACACTGTACAACACATGATTTCGGGACTCAATTCTGATAATTGTTTATGAAAGTAGCCCCAAAAAGAAGAACTTCTGCATCATTCGTTTGGTCTTGGTACCTCAAATAATAACTTAAAAAACTTTCGTCAAATATATGTAGATGCGGTAGAACCATTTAAAAGAAAGTTACAACAAGTTATTGCAGAGAATAATCTACCAAAAGATGCCATATTTAATGCGGACGAAACCGGTATTTATTGGAAGTTACTTTCAGGAAGAAAAGTTTCCAAGGAAAGTGTTACGATGCCAGTGTGCAGTAATGAAAGAGGTAAAAAAAAATTACACCTCTAATACATAATAGGGAAATCTCAAAAACCACGTTCGTTCCGCAACACAACTCTGCCTGTTGACAATGCTTGGATGATAAACATGCTTTTTAAAAATTGGTTCTTCGAAATTATTTGAATGAAATATGTGTGTTGTTTTAATAAAATTTTAAAAACACTATATATATGTACTTTCCGTCTAATTCATAAAAATTATAACAGGTTTATAAAGCTCTTATTTGACAGATTTTCCATACAAATATGTCAAATAACAGTCTTATAAGCCTGTTATAATTTTTATGAATTAGGGGGTTTGAGTTTTGAATAAAATTTAAGTTAGTACTGGATATAACGAACCGGCCTGACAACAGTTAGGTTCGTTAAATCGGAAAACTACTGTATATCAAAATTTAAAGATTTGTTGTAGTAAAATATAATTGGGTATTATAGCGTTGTAATAATTTGTCTTATTTAACTTAAGAACACTATTCTATACAATATTGCCTCCAGTGACTTAACCTAAGCGATTTCTCTGCTTTGCCTTGCTAAGATTAACTTGTCTGTCTAAATATCCTTGCCACATTAGCTGAGGAATGTGGCAGAAAATTTTTTTTTTATTAAAAATGCATATTTTTGGTCATAATACTCCTGAGTCAGTAGTTGTGTTCTCATAAAGATTTTTTGCTAAATCTTACCAAGCAGCCTTTTTCACTAAATAAATTATAGTGCTGCAATAAATCACATTATGTAACATCTTAAATACATGTGCTAAGTACATTGTATATCTAAAATATAAAGGTCACATGGTTTCTTATGCCAATTAACAGTAAATATGTGCCAGAGCTGGGAAACTTTAACGCCCCTAAAATGAAATTCAGACGTAAACTTTTAGAATGCCGATACACGTGTCTTTTCTTCTGATCTCCTCTATCAAAATTTATAAAACGAAACTTGTAATTTTTGAAAGAATTTGATTTTGTTGTACAGTGTAATTATACGCTACAATTTCATTACGGAAAGAAGTTTACAACAATTCTTCATTTACACTACGTGCAAAAGGCAAGGAACACATTTGGGGCGCTAAAACAATCAGTTAAAGCCGGCGCTTGTATGGCAAAAATCTGCAATTTTCACGTTATTATTCTTTCAATGGATTTATTGAAAATCTCGAAACACCGGTCGGTCACCATGTTGATTATAGTCTTCGTCATTCGAATTAATTGCTTTTTACCCTAATTTGGAATTGAATATTAAAACACATTAGCTCCCTACTAAATCTGGTAGATTTAACGTAATTTGCTATACAGACTGAAAACTACTTTAATGCTAGCTTCTGACAAAAGCCCTTTCAATTGACTTATACATATTGACCCAACTGTTATTAGGTTAATTAAGTACTACGAAGTAATAGAAAAGTTATGTTCATCATGCTGTCCACCCCATGTGAACCAATTAATTCTCTCAAAAGCCTTATGCCGGCCTCACCCTACACAAGTCTAGTGCTCCAGACTGACACTGTAGAGTGCTTTTGAGTATCGTCTATTTTTTGCATAGTCAACAACATATTAGATCGGAGAAAATATCGGACTTTTTACGGTACTTTGGCTGTAATGAATCTCGGAATAAATATATAGAATATAGGAAAAAGAAATCAATTTGTTCTAAGGGATATATATAAAATGAATAAGCACACTAATTATACATGAGTCTAATATGCTTTTAATTTTAAAAGGAAAACAGTGCAGTTTATTTGCATAATGCCTGTCACTAAATTAATTTCATGAAAATCATAGCCTGTAAAATGTCAAAGAACGGTGAAACATTTGAAATTGTTTTGTAACTCTGCTAAATCTTGTGTAAATGAATTATATCAATTAAAACTTCTGTCACACAATTTATTTTATATATTTTATACACATATCATCCAATGAAAGTCGAACTAACAACAGCAGCCACTACTTCCCTACGACTCTACAGTGTAGAAACTATAATAGTTGTGGGGCATACTTTGAAATAGAGGATTCGAACGGTAAGGACTTTCAGTGAGTATGTTTTAGATCAATATTATCACCTAGAAATGACAATGTCAACAAAAAATTCAAATTCGATGGACACGATTTCTAGCTGGATAAATTTCTAGCTTCTTGACTGCAAACCCATGAATTGACGTTAAAATTTGAATGACTAAATATATTTTTTAGAGAACTAAAGGCCAATTTAGTTGCTTGCAACTATTATTACCAGATCAGCAGCTGTTTAGCCAGCCGATGATATGGACTGATTTGCCAATGATGGATAGATTAATACCATTTTTACTCTCTTTTTGTTTTGCTAATCGTTTACCTGTGAAATAATCGTTGGAATTTAATCTCTATTTAGAATTCAAAAATTCCTCTCCTACATTCGGCAAAAAAACGTTAAACAACATTTTTAATAGTTCTGTTGGAATTATCGAAATACTTTGTTAGCAAAAGGTTAAAGATTTTTCACGAGCTTTAATGTTCTGTTATTAGTGTAGCATACTAAGGTCATCGCAACTAAGATCTGGTGGGTAAATATATAATATCCTCCTCGAGGTAAAGACATCGATGTATCACTCCTTAAAATCCGACTGTGAGTGCTGAATATATAGCGGAAAATGTGACCGCTACGTTCGGCATAAAAAATTTTTTCTTTTTCTGCAAAAACGCTTTATTTAGTATTCGGGTGTGTGTGTGTGGCGAAGTTTTTTTTTTTGCGAGACTCTAGCTACTAAATGGGATGCAAATATCTAGTTACAGATTCACTACATATTAGTTTAATGTTTGCAATCGTTTTTTTTTTTTCATTTATCTTAATAATTTATTTTATTATAAATCTGAAAAAAAGTTTTATTGGATAAATTTTCTCGCATTTAAAAAGGATGCACAAAAAAACATTCATATGTGCAAATATGGATTTTTATTTATATATAAAGTCCTGCTCACAGACTCAAACTTACTCATTATCAAATCCCGTTGGCGAGTGCTGACTATCTTCGTTACGGCAGTCCTTCGATTTTAAACTTTCTACGTCGTCTTCATTAAATATGAAGCTTATATTATTTGGATCTTTTACTAATTGAGTAATTGGACCGCATAATCTGCGAGTTCGTAAATTTAAAAATTCTAAATCACTTTCACACAATTTCAAATCACTTTGACTGACTACCGCTTGCCCAGCATTACGTTTTGGTGGCAACGCAGGTTTATCATTTTCCACATCTTCAAGTGTTAACGAATTCGGTTGAGTCGGGTGTTCTGTGTCATTGGAGAAATTAAAATATTTTGCAACGTTTTCAAAAGCAGTAGGTGGGGTGTACAAAATCTTTTTGCTGCTGATCAAATCGCCCAAATGATCTCCATCGATTTCATTGCCCAGCAAAAAGGGATCGTCGAGTAGAGTATGCTTGGCATTTTGTTTTGTGGGTTCGTTATATAATTGACATTGATCGCTCTCTGGATGTTGTCCAGGTAATAATGTTTCTTGTGTTTGGTGCTGCTGCAGTTGTTGCTTACTATTTTTTAGAGATTCCAATGTTTCACGCAAGTGTTTGGTGGGTTTTTTGTTCGTTGTTGATGTTGAATATGTATCATTTGTATCGCCACCGCCCTTTCGATGTCCTCTTAAAGAACGTAAAAGTCGTTTACTTTTTCTAAAGGTACTACCGCTTGCATCACCTGCGCCTGTACCACAGCCAGTATCACATTTAAAGGGAAACAAAGCCACTGGCGTTTGCTGTTGTTGCTTATCTTTGGTTATTGTTAAATTAATATTCTCTGCTATCGTTGTTGTCGATATCTGCTTATCTTGCACTCCAT
Organism: Sturmia bella; assembly: GCA_963662145.1. NCBI lineage: Eukaryota > Metazoa > Arthropoda > Insecta > Diptera > Tachinidae > Sturmia > Sturmia bella. Next base: position 36,795,898 of record OY759172.1, read on the forward strand.
CTTCAGCATCTTCGTCTAATTGCGTATCGATAAAATCTATGCCAACTGTATCATACTCTGTTGTCTGCTCCTCTAGATTCTTGTTGTTGTCATTCTCATTATTTAAGTTACTTATTAAGTCTGTCGATTTTGTGTTACTTATTGTTGTTGTTGGAGTTGATAATGCCAATCTTTGGGCAGCAGCTTTGCTATAAACTTGTCGATAATATTTTTGTTGATCACCATACAAGAAGCAAACACGCCACCATTGTTTGCATGCCAGCAAATTGGCGGTACGTGGTACCACGGGATCAATTGATGACGACATGCTCTCCATGTTGTGTTAGTTGTTATTATTGTTTTAGTAACTTTATCGTTATTGTTATTATTTTGTTAAAATTTTCCTTTTTTTTTGTGAGCATTTTATGTTGCACTCAATGCCTTTGACGACTTCAGTTAAAAAAATTGTTTGCTCAAGAAACAATTTATTGCTCCATTTCATGAATATTTGTATTTCTGGTAATTATTTTTTGCTCAACATTTCACTTCGCCTTGCTGTTAAAGTAGAACATTTTTTCTTCTTTTTCTGTAATTGTATTCTGGTAGACTGTAATTGGAACAAGAGTCTTGTCCGTAATTAAATTTGGTATTTAGTATACATGTAGTAATTTATCTCTTCATCCGGGCTGCAATGAACTTTATTTATATGCATTTGTCTAACATTAGCATAATTTTTTTTTTATCGCTGTCGTCATCATATGTGGTCTCTAAAAAAATACAAACAGTTTGAAAAACGTACATATTTTAAACTAAAAAGAAAACAAATCACCACACAATGTCACTTTGTTCATTGTCACTTTGTTCACCTCCGAAGCTTGTTTTTGATCAATCTTCCTACTTTTTTTTCTTGTTTTCGTAAACTTAATTGGTTATTATATTAGAAAAGACCCAAGTGGATCGGTCTTACGACTGGCAGCCCGTGAAACATATTAGAAAGTAATAATGCAACCAAAATTAAACTTATCTAGCTGACCTTAAATCAGTCATATAATTAAAAACGAAGAGCAGATTCTGCTAGATTCGGATAGATAATACAATTCGAACTCTGGGTGTATTTTGTCAATTTGCATAATGTTAAAGTATTGTGAATTGCACTTGTTTTCTTCTTAAGCAGTCGCGAAGACAAGCCAAAACAATTTGCTCAAATTAGAAAATAAAATAGTGCAAACACGAAGACTTTATGTTATTGAAATGCCGGTTTTCCGGAATCTTCCAGGACTATTACTTGCAGTCAGAGCTCAGCTCTATAATGGTCATGTGAAACTCATCAACTACTTCATAATGTTGCGAATTTGTAAATAATGTATAAATAACTACTAGGTTAATTCCAACTCATTATTTGATCCTTAAATTACTCTGCAAAATGAAGTAAATATTAGAACAAGTAGATGGTGATTCTTGGGATAAAAAAAGATTTAACATACATTATAAGCTCGCGAGCAATTTAAACAACCTTTAGCACTCACAAGCAGTCGCAACCACGACCATTGAAGGGTTTCATCTCAGAAACTTTTTGAAGTTGCTATCAGCCGCTTTTGTTAAAAGCTTGTTCATACCTTGTTCATGCATGCATTTCTAATTGAGATAATACTCAGTTTATTTACATAATATTTTTTGCGTTCATACATACAAATATTGCGCTAACTCAATTAGTATTTGACAGCTGGAAAAAAGTTGTTGTTTTTGTTTTGGTAGTGAGAAAGAAAAAGTGAAAAATATTTTCAAATAATTTATTTTCCTTTGTTTGCTTTTGTTGACATTTATCTCGTCATTCATCTCGCATTGTATACTTTTGCTTATTAAACACATCTTTTACAGTGTTGTGTTTCATCTTTTTCTCAATATTCAAAGCAATTTTGAGTCTATTAAGCAATAACTTTATTGACTTTTTGTATGGAATATTGAGTTCAATAATAGACTTTATTGCGATTATCTCAATAAAGGCGCATGCATGAACATGGTATAAAACGTTGGTCATGTTGTGGCTGCCCATTACTGGTAATAAGGTGGAGCTGCAGGAAAGGATTACCGCCTAATTTATAAAAAAAAAGTTATTCAACTGTTTAGTTAAAGAGCTTTGCAAAGGTAATTAAGTTTTATTATAACTCTTATTACGGTTACATTAGCGGAACTCACGGTTCATTGCAAATTACCCTTGCAGACCTTGCAGATATTGCAACGGTAGCATATGTGCCACAGTCTGCAAGACTACAAGAACAAAATGTATGAAACCGAGATTTGCATAACTTAATTACCATTGCAGGTCCGTATTTGCAAATGTTGCTAAATGCTAAAACAGCTGTTTGTTTTTTACAATGCGACATGTGAACCCCTACGCTCAAAAAACTATGCGACGGCAAGGCGGCCACAAAACATGCCCATGCTGGAATTAAATTAATGCTAACGTTGCTCAAGGAAGTATTTACAAAATAGTAAAAAGTGAATATTATACCTATTATTTATTATTCATCATTTTTATAAAATAAACAAACAATCGGGCGGTTGCTTCACGTGCAAATATTATCGACGGCGTTGCTTTCCAAATATTGGCTGCGGCTTAGCTTATTTCAAAGCGGCAAACTTGCTTTATTAAATTTTGTAAGCAAATAAATAATAAACAGGCAAGAAAATGAATACGGAAGAAATTAAAAATAAAATTATGGTAAATAAACAAAAAGTCAACAATAAAAGATGGACAACGAAAAGATGAATAACGAAATTTTTCCAATTTCTTTTCTGAGCTTCCTTCTCAATTTACAAAACAAAAATATTTATATCTTCCGTTACTCTAAGACCAGCTGCTATAATTATTTTGTTAAACACTTGAAAAAGACGCTTTGAAGCAAAAAATCATGCTATATGTGCTAAAATTGCAGATGTGCAACCAAGGGTGATTTGCGCTATTGTTAGTTTTAATTCTTACTTCCTAGCTTTTTTCAAATACTCCGCATGCCTAGCGTAAGCTGGGAGGTAAAAATTAGAAGTACTTATAAAGGGTGTTTTTTTCGATGTATAGAACTTTAAGTTGCAATAAAACAACGATGGATTATTCGATTGAGATGAATTCAATTTATCCGAAAGATAATCTTGTGGCATTACATATTAAATGATGATTTCTGGCATATGACCGCCACCGCTGGCGCGAATGTAGTCCAATCTGGATGTCCAATTTTCGATGACTTTTTCGAACATTTGTGACCGTATATCGGCAAAAACACGTCGAATGTTGTCTTTCAAATGGTCATGCGTTTGTGGGTTATCCGCATGGACCAATGACTTTACACAGCCACACAGAAAGTAGTCTAGTGGTGTTAAGTCACAAGATTTTGGAGGCCAATTCACAGGTCCAAAACGTGAAATTAGGCGGTCACCAAAAGTGTCTTTCAATAAATCGACTGTGGCACGAGCTGTGTGACATGTTGCGCCGTCCACCACATCTCCTGGACATCATGGTTATTCAATTCAGAAATGAAAAAGTTAGTAATCATGGCTCTATACCGATCACCATTGACTCTAACGTTCTGGCCATCATCGTTTTTGAAGCAGTACGGACCAATGATTCCACCTGCCAATAAAGCGCACCAAACCGTCAGTATTTCTGGATGTAGCAGTGTTTCGACATACACTTGAGGATCAGCTTCACGCCAAATGCTGCAGTTTCGTTTGTTGACGTAGCCATTCAACCAGAAGTGCGCTTCATCGCTAAACAAAATTCGCTTTGAAAATCGGGAACAACCACAGCAATCTCGTTTTGCACTAAAATTGCACTATTTGCAAGCGTTGTTCAGGCGTGAGTCTATTCATGATCAATTGCCAAACCAAACTGAGAATAAATCACTTGACAGCTGTTAAATTCGTCGCCATCTTGAACAGTAATGCCAACTTAAGGTTCTATACATCGAAAAAACAAACACTCTTTACATGGTTGTATAATACAATCATCTTTTTCTCTTAAGCGTAAATTTTTATGATTGTTGCAACTGAATTTGCAACGAAATTGCCAACAAATTCCCTTCTCTCCCTGTACTAATAACTTTAATTTATCGAGCGCAAATATTACCTCGCTAAGCAAAGGAACTGCTATCATTTGTTTCCAACTCCTTAAAAGATAAACAGTTCTGAATTAAAGTTAAACAAAAACGAAAAATAGACACAATTAAACGGTAGACAATGCCAAAAAAAAAAGCGTTGCCAAAAGCATTAGATGCGGAAGTAATCAATCGTTCGTTATTGAGTCGTGAGCTTTTGAAGTTTTTTCTATTTTCTTTTTTAACGGTTAAAATAAATTTTAGAGTTTTGTTCTCGTTCTTCTTTTCTTTTAGTCTCAAAAGAAGTTGTCGGATACTTTGTCTGCTTGTTGTCTTTTACTTTTCGTTGCAGTTCACACGCCACAATCAACAACAATCAGCAGAACTGGGATGTAGAAGTGCCTTAAATAATAATATTAGTACCAAAAATTTAAACGGTTTAAAAATAGAATAATGGTTAAATCAAATTCGATTGAGTCACGGCAAGAAATGATTTTACAACGCAAATTGGCATTCAAGCATTCAATTTTTTGCATTCATTTCGTTTCCTTTGCAATTTGAACAAGTAATAGTGCCATTTTAGTCTGGAGCGAATTTTAAATACAATTCACAAAAACACTTCTGACCCCCAGATCCAATGTATGTAAATCAATATCAAAACCTTTTGTGTTTTGATATTGATCTGCTATATTTCGACTATATACATATGGTGTCAAATTGCAGAAAATTTTTATTGTTTGGTTTTAAGTAATTATATATTATTAAAAATTATATTTTTGGAGCCAAAACTTGTTTAAGTTCGTATACAGACGCAAGATTTTTAGATATCGGATATTGCCTTACATCGGCTATACACAGACCGATTGCGGAAATTTTTGTTTTTGGCTTTTAAGTGGTCTTATATGGCTCCAGGTCATCAAGGTTCAGAATTGGCTTTGCTAGCAGTTATTAATTTATTAATTTATTTGACGAAGGAGAGCAAATTTTGAGCTAAATTAGCACATATACATAGAAAGTTAATGAACGACCTTCAACATAAAGACCTAAAAATAATTGGAGGGCTTAAGGTATTTTTCCTGACTGAGTTCTCTGTTGGAATGTTGTACTAACAGAGCCTTAAAGGCTCGAATAACTTCTTTTACTGCTTTGACATTTAGATCTCGGTGTATGTCCTGATCTCGCATGTACCATTCAGCATCGACAATAGTTCGTAATATTTCGAACTAAACAACTTTTATGTTCGTTGTACTAGCAGTGCCAAAAAATTTCTACACCGTACTTCCAAATAGGAGCTATGGCTGTTTTATACATGAGCAGTTTGTTTTGAGTTGACAGGCTGAAATCTCAACCTAGCAGCCAGATTTGTTGTCTGAATCTGTTGTTTAATTCTTTTTATTTTAAGTGATGTAATCTTTGAATATTTTGCCTTTGTATCCAAAAGGACTCAGCAGTCTCCGTGAAGCCGTTGAATATTTAGTAATTTTACAAAGAAATTTTGTACAAATAAGAGTTTTTAAAAATGTTGCGCTTTTAATTCGGTATTTTAGGATACTTGGAAGCCAGTTAAAGGGGTATAATTTGTCCGATAAAATCTGGACACAATAAATCCTAAACATGTCCGTATTACTAGAGTGTTCGGTTTACAGATGACTTTTGCTTTGTTTACTTTGCCACATATATATACTTCTATACCTGCAAAAATTGTGCAGTCGAACCCTGTTGTTTTGCTAAAAATATAACCCACGAATGAACACCGATTGTTGTTGTAGAGATCTGCGAACTACATATACTGTAAAAATTTTGATTCTCTACCCTTTTGCGGTTCATAAACTAAAGTAAATTTTCAAATTAAGGGGTGTCCCCATGTAGAGTACAACATTTAAGTTTTCACTTTTTGCTATCTCTGGTATTTGTTGTTGCGTACGCCTGGTAACTGCATATACTGTGCAAATTTCAACTCTCTATCTCCTACGGTTCAAAAGTCACAGCTAATTTCAGTTTTTTGAATGGGAGCATCCTTTAGTTCTTAAAATTTTATTGTTTTTGGTATTTGTTGTTGTAGAACCTATGTAACCACATATCCCACACAAATTTCAGGTCTCCATCTCTTATGTTTCAAAACTTACATCTATATTTATTAATTATCTTGTATGGGGACCCCTTATACTTTCTGGGTAACTACATGCCCTGTGAAAATTTCAGCTTTCTAGATTTTACCGTTTGGGAGAATGGGACCTGTGACGGAAGGACATAGAAGTGTCAGTAATAGTGTTCCGTTTTTACTGTGTGAGTACAGAACTCTAAAAAATTTCTATAACTCCAAATATAGACTACAATTATGGTTAAAAGTTCCACTTTTAATATACAGGGAACATCATAGGAAAGAACAAAACAAATATTATTGTCCGAATTAAAGAGTAAAAATCGTCGTAATGTCCGGTTTGTAGCAGTGTGCGGATTATTAATGTGACCAATAAATCGCGTGTCCGGACTATCGGAATATTGCTGTTTACTCTTTTAACCAATTATAGAATAAAGTCATATCCGGTTGCATTCATAATTTTCTTGCGCTGCATACAAAACCTTAAAAAATATAAACTATTGACTGAATGCGTAAAAAACATTTTGGATCATTGTTTTATATCACTGTAATGGCTTACTGACCGTTAAGCTGTTTACCGTTAAGCTGTTTGTAGAAAACAAGATTCTCTTCACAACACTACTTCCAAATAAACGATATGCGTAAAGTTACAACTTCAATATTTCTCAAAATATTAAACCCATGTTGCCAGTAATTACATCTATTGATTTACCTACTAATTAAAGTTAATGCAGCATGCTGAGCACAGCACGATATTTCTTGTGGTTGTTAATCTAATTTTCATGAGTATGGAAATCGATATTTATCAATAATAAAACTCTCAATTTACAACAACCGCAGTAAGTATGTCATTTAGATACTATATTTCATACTTAACATATGATTATTATGAAAATCACATCATTATGAATACGTTCACACCACACACGCACGAGTACACAGCTACTACACAAAGTTCTCAAATGCAAACTAAACCGATGATAGTCGTTTGCTGTGAGAGCCTTAAAGCTAAAGTTTGTGGGAATAAATTTCTTGATTCTTCTTACTCACAATTTTTGTGAATAACTAACTAACTACTCTGATAGAAAGATCTTCGTCAATGCAATAGCGCAGTTCATTATTTGGTGCAAATGTCTTGCGTAAGTGCGAATGCAAGAAATCGTTGCTTTTTCTTTGCAACCCAACAACAAAATATATAAGGTTGTACTCGCAATATTTTTGCATTTACGCACCGCTAATTACGTGTTGCTTTTTTCGCATGAGTATTGCGTTTGCAACACTGACTCTCGAACAGCTGACATTTTAAAACAAAGCAAACAAAAAATTGTAGAGATGGAGCCAACAGCAATTACCAAAAAAATAAAACGTGAAAAATTAAAAATTGTGTACTAATTTATCAGCTGTTATTTGGAATGCAATAAAATTTGCAAAGTTGTTAAAAAGGGTGCTCAATATCAGTTGCAATATAATCGCAAATGCAAATAGTCGCAACCAAAAACGCACCAAACGCTGAGTCCCGCTAATGACTTTTTTATATTAATGCTACGATTGTGTTATTGTTTTGGGCCAACTAGAATGAAGTTTTATTTTATTTACAAATTTAAAAAGTGTAATATATTAGTTTTGGGTTAAAGTGAACAAAAATATGTACGTCTGTAATATAAGTATTTGCTATTAAGTTTTCTGATCACTAATTAGCTCAATTGGTTGGCGAAGCTTTTGGTAGAATACGTATCAAACAATAATAAGTAAGAGTGCTATATTCGACTGTGCCGAATCTTATATACCCTTTACCAAAGTGTAATTAGAAGCTTTTCTATATAAATCTGGTCGTATATGGACCTTGATATCCCTAAGTTTATTTGAAAAATAGGCACTTATGTATATCAAAATAATGAATTTTGACCACGCATTACCAAAAATCGGAAACTATAAATGCATTTTTTTAGATAAAATATATTATAATATTTTTATAAATTACTTAAAATAACAATCTATTTTTAGTCACTACTGTTTGTATCATACCACCGAAAACTATTAAGCCAAGAGGTCCGAGTTCGAATCCCAGATGGGCGAACATGAAAAATAATTTTTATTTTCTTTTTTTTTCGTTTTACTTATGTTTGGTAGCTAAAATTAGCAAGAGCACAATTTGATTAAAAATCATGCTAAATTCGTACAGATTTAATAAATTGATTTAATATCATAGTGTAACACAATAGCGGTTTTCACACCGAGCTTGTTAGTTTGTTAATCATTAATAGTTACTTTTTTACACGTATTTTGTTTTTGTATATTTATCGCACTACCGGATTAACATTTAACAAATTAACGACACGGCATCCCTGATAAAATAGTTGTTAGTTGGTAACTCACAATCAGCTGTTGCAGTTTCTAAATAATAAAAGCCATTTGTGATACATTTCTAAAAAAAATATTTGTGTTTTGGCAATTTTCGTGTATATTGAGAGTATTATGTTAAATAAATAATTTTTATTTTATTTTAATAAATCATAAACTGTTCTTATAGTGAATAACCAAAAGAAAAAGCGCATTCGAACAAAAATGCAAAAAAGTGGAGTGAAGTGGAGCATAAATTGCTGTTGGATTTTGTGTTGGAAGTGTGAAGCCGTCACCGATTCCAAAAAATGTAGCGATTGATGCTCTTTCTCCAGAGGATCTAAACAATACTATAGCGAGTGGTAAGTTTATTGGAAACTGCGTGCCGGTACATTTGGTAAAAACTTTGTCGCTACATACATATGAGTGATAGTAGATGAGCAAATTGCTTGCGATTCACGCGTAACATCTGGCTGGCAGAAACGATTTTCATCCATTGAAAACAAAACATCTTCGCGCCAATGAATTGATTTTGGAACTTCATACACAACTCCTCTGAGACACTTCACGACAGCATGTAAATCTTCACAATGCACAAGCTCATCCAGTGCATTTTCGGTTTCATCTTCATCATCTTGGAAAATGTCTGCATTTATAAATTATTTGTAATTAAACTATTAAGGTTCGATAAATCTTGTCCACTTACCGTCAGCAAAAGTTATTTGTGTCAAAGCATGAGTAATTAAATGGTTAAAAATTGTTTTTTATACTTTCTCGTGGCATGTTTAATTTTTTCAGAATAATAAATCAGCTGGTTTACTACGAAAGTTACCAGACTAACAAAGTTTGAAAAAGGCGGTCGTTCACAGTTGCTAACTTTGACAAATTAACAAACTACCCAGTAACATATTAAAAAGTTCGGTGTGAATACCGCTAATATCTATTTAAATTGCTTGTTGTACCTTTTTATTACGATGGCGATTTAAAACTTACTGGAGGTAAATAGAAAACTGTCCAACACGAAAGAAAATAAGGTAGAAGACAAAAAAATCAATAAAAAAAAACAATTACTTAAAAAAATATTTTTTGGAAGTAGTTTTATATTCCTCGAGAGTAATGATTTCGACCACTTTTGTAAGCATAAAACTATGGGTTTTTATTTTAATTACACATTTAACAATGTGCATATGCATTGCTTATTTATCAAAAAATTTTTGTCGATGTTTGGCTTCATTGTCCTGAAGAAGCTATCCGAATGAGAGCGAAATATCGACAAAAATATTCGAATAAATACATAAAATACATACAATAAAAATACCTTCAGATCTAGAAAATAATAGTATTAAATAAATACAATAACCAAAAGGAACAACAAACGCTCGAACCAGCAACATGCAATACTACCACTGATCCATCGCCATTTGTTAATAATGATGGCATTTTAGATGGAGGATTTTAGACTCATCGTCTCATGCATGTATGTGTTGTAAACAGTGATGCCAGTGAACTTTGCTCAAAAACATCATTTTTGGGAAAAAAAAAATCGGCAAACTAAAAATTGGAATATTAAAATACACTTCTTTGTTGATTTGAAAAAAAAAATCAATTAAAAGAACAATTTATTATTAGTAACTAATGTTTATGATACGTATAAAATATTAAAAATTTTATACAAGAGGTTGTAGTTTGTACTTTAGTACAACTTAAGCAACACGAGTAAAAGGCTCCTTGCCAAATGAATGTATTAAAAATAACAATTTCTCTGAAAGAATGTTTAAAATTTAATAGCTGAAGTTGTGTTGGTGGGAATATGTTAAACACGTATTTTTTCAGTTCTGAAAGCAGTTTCCATAAACTACAAAACGTTATTAAAAGAAATTACCCTAAAGTACAAACTACAACCTTTTGTATAAAATTTTTAGTATTTTATACGTATCATAAACATTAGTTACTAATAATAAATTGTTCTTTTAAGGGATTTTTTTTTTTCAAATTAATACACAGGTTTATATCAACAAAGAAGTTTATTTTAATATTACAATTTTTAGTTTGCCGATTTTTTTTCTCGCAAAAATGATGTTTTTGAGCAAAGTTCACTGGCATCACTGTTTACAACACATACATGCATGAGACGATGAGTCTAAAATCCTCCATTTAAAATGCCATCATCATTAACAAATGGCGATGGCTCAGTGGTAGTATTAGCTGCCCAGCAACTTGCATGTTGCTGGTTCGAGCCCTTGTTGTTCCTTTTGGTTTTTGTATTTATTTATAATACAATAACTGTGGTAAAAAATTTAAAATGTTCTTTTGTCTATATCTCAGTAATTATAAATCCGATTTTGCTTCTTTTTGAACCCCAAGCACAGGGGACATTTATAAAATGATTTAAGTGAGATTTAGATCAATAAGTTGTCTGCTGGCTTCACAGTCGGTGCCCGAAAATAGGTATCTTATTTACTCTTTTGGCAAAGGGTATAAAAAAAGAAATGTCATGAAAAAAAATATTGTATATGTTTTGTGGCAACGCTAGTCTGGTTATATATTGTATAAATCGAGGTTACACTGAAATAGGGTTCAGATACTTGTAACTAGAATTAGAAAAATATAAAATGAATCAAGTTTACGCGGCCTTAAAAGACAGGCGTGTGAAATTATATTAAAATATTTCAATAAAAACTTTAACAAAACAATTTTCCGAATCTCGTGGCGTATTGAAAAGTCACACGTTTTATTTACGTTTACTTTTGAAACCACAAAATGGATAACGCGTTATAAAATACATATTTTGTATGCAATTTTTATTATTTGATATGTATTCCACCACAAACTTCGCCTACCAATTGAGGTACTTAGTGATCAGAAAACGTAATAGCAAATACTTACATTTCTGATTACAGAAGTACATATTTTTTTTCATAGTTTTATGCTTACAAGAGTAGTGGAAAGGATTACGCTCGAAGAATATAAAAATATATGTAAAATAAAATGTTCTAAGTAAGTTTTTATTAATTTTTTTTTATCGTCTACCTTTTTTGCTTTTGTATTGCAAAGTTTTGCGTTTACCTCTGGTAGGATTTAAATCGCCATCGTAATAAAATGGTACAATAAGCAATTTAAATAGATGTTGTGTTACACTATGACATTGAATCAGGTTATTATTTCTGTATGATTTTTAACTAAATTTTGCTCATGCCAATTTAAATTACTAAGCAACAGTTAAACGCAAAAATACAAATAATTTTTCGTGTTCGGCCCATCTGGGAGTCGAACTCGGACCTCTTTGCTTAATAGTTGGCGCTATATAATAATGAGTTATATAAAACAAGAATGCGTATGTAATGAAAAGAGTGGCAGATATATAAATATGGTTGCAATGTAATGCGGGCTCTAAGTACTTGTAACGTAAGTTGTGAGTGAAGTTTTCGGTGGTATGCTGCAAACATTAGTTACTTAAAGTAGATTAATCTTTTAAGTAATTTATAAACATATTATTATCTGTTTTAACAAAAAAATTTAATTTATGGTTTTCGATTTTTGCTATGGCATGGTCAAAACTCATTATTTTAATATACATAAGTGCCTATTTTTCAAATAAACTTGGGGATATCAAAGTCCATATATGAACTGATATAACAAATTTGGTAAAAATGTTTATAAGATTCGGCACAGTCGAATATAGCACTCTTGCTTGGTTTGTTTGCCTTTGTGAATTTTTAGCAAACACAGAGATTACGAAATCATAAAATATTTTCAATTCAATATCAGACTTTGTCTGGCATTTGCATCATGCAAAAATCGCTAATGGAATACTTTTGTAGTTGTGAAATCTTCAAAATCGCACGTAATGGAAAAATTTTAAGCGTCGAGAACCTAAAGATTATTTATTATTATTTTTAATTGAACTTTAACTTTGAAAGCATGAACAAGCAAGAAACAAGAAAAACTGTATTCATTGTTGTTAATGTAACACTCGTCATGTTTCTTAAGTGTAATGCTGTTTTGCTGTTGTTGTTGGCTTTAAGTAAACAAAAACAATAATTAAATCATCTTTTATTTCTTTTTAGACTTCCGGCATGTTACTTAGAAAAACTCACCGTTTACTTCTATGTACAACAAAAACTTACGGTTTTTTTTTAATTTTGCCACTAATACTTGTTCTCTCAAGAAGTACAATCTGTCGTAATACAGATGTATGTATGTAGATACTGGATGCACTCCCAGTAGGCAATATTAATGTATGTATTAAGGTCGTGCACAGATCTATTTGTTTATATGAAAACTTGTGCTTGCTGTTTTTAATAAATACGAACTGATAGTTTTATGTCATTTTTATTTTGATTTTATGAACTATTTACTAAAAAGACACAACTAGTGAACAAGAGTAATTTACATTTCGTATTTTACTTTGTTCAAACAGATAAAAATAGTATTGATGTATTCCACATGTAATTCAGCTACGATCGCCAACTGCACTAATATGGAAAGACCCCACATATTTTAAACAAGGCATGGCATACTAATAACGTTTCAACGAGAAAAAGGGCACAGGAAATATAAAGGGTGTTTTTACGATGGGTTATTCGATTGACATGATTTTTATTGATTCGAAAGACAATCTTGTGGCAATATATTTTAAATATGATTTCTGGCATATGACAACGACGACTGGCGCGTCTGTGGTCCAATCTGGAAGTCCACTTTTCGATGGCTTTTTTTTCAACATTTGTGGCCGTATATCGGCAATAACACCTCGAATGTTGCCTTCCAAATGGTCAACTGTTTGTGGCTTCTCCGCATAGACCAATGACTACATAGCCCCACATAAAGTAGTCTAGCGGTGTTAAATCACAAGATCCTGGAGGCCAATTCACAGGTCCAAAACGTGAAATTAGGCGGTCACCAAACGTGTCTATCAATAAATCGATTGTGACACGAGCTGTGTGACATGTTGCGCCGTCTTATTGGAACCACATCTCCTAGACATCATGGTTATTCAAGTTAGGAATGAAAAAGTTAGTAATAATGGCTCTATAGCGATCACCATTGACTGTAGCGTTCTGGCCATCATCGTTTTTGAAGAAGTACGTACCAATGAAACCACCCATGATGCCCATAAAGCGCACCAAACAGTCAGTTTCAGTGGATGTAACGGTGTTTCGACATACACTTGAGGATTAGCTTCATTCCAAATGCGGCAGTTTTGTTTGTTGACGTAGCCATTCAACCAGAAGTGCGCTTCATCGCTAAACAAAATTCGCTCATGAAAATCGGGAACAATGGCAATCTGGTTTTGGGCCCTTCGACGAATCTACGCGCGTTGTTCAGGCGTGAGTCTATTCATGATGAATTGGCAAACCAAACTGAGAATAAATCACTTGACAGCTGTTAAATCGGTCGCCATCTTGAACAGTAATGCCAACTTAAAGTTCTATACATTGAAAACAAAAAACACCCTTTATATGCACATACATAAATTTATAAACACATATGAGTGCGTATATATGTAAGTGGTTGTTAGGTGCTTTTCTTTTTTGAAATTATTTGCATGAAGTGGTTATTTTGCCAAAACTAGCGACACTATGTGAAGAAACAGATACAATTTTTTATAGTGAAAGAAGAAATGCTTCTGTAGTTGCTTTTACAAGTAAAGTGCGTGTATAAAAGTACACAGATACCTACAACATTCGTTTTACTGGTTCGCTCTTCTGTATCAATGGAAACAAATATAATATAGGTACTCTTGCACGTCCTTAATATGTTTCAAAGTTTTCTATAGCATTCGTTATCACATCAAGATTCCCTATAGAAAAAGTCAAATACAATAAAAGTATGCAACATTTTGTAGCACGCGAACTCAACCATTTTTTTTTTTTAGTATTTTTAATAAAATGATGATGATTGTTTTCGTTGCTGCAATTGTAGCAGTTGGCACTGATGTGCACATTTGCACTTCATACACGTAGTAAATGAGTTGTTGAATAACAAGAATGCTTTTGTTAGAAGCTTAAGTGGTACAACAATAATAGATTGATATGGAACTATTTCAGCTGACTTTTCCCGATAACAATGCAGAGACCAGTTATTTTGTTATATTAATTTTTATTTCTTTTTTTTAATTTTTCCCCTCATTCGATAAGTTTTTATTTAAAGCAGAAATTATCGCGCAGCTCTTTAAGTTAAAAACGATCTTTGAAGTATGTTAAAGTTAAGTTGTAGAGCATTCTTTCACATGCTTAGTGATGATGAATTTCTTAATTTGTAGTTATTTTTAATAACTTATTATTGGGCGTATGCCAATTAAGTATTAGTTGCACAGAAAAAACGCAGTATTCAGGCAAATGCTACCTGAACACTACTGTAAAACTTACTACGATTGTGCTTCGTGCAGTAAATAACTGAGTGAGCGCCCAGAGCTTGAAATTATGAAACTTAAAATGATGAAATGTAACAAACCGCACACACAGCTCGGAAAACAACAAAACTTCGAACTATATATATGAACTATATTACATCAAATTTTATCATTTTAGGACACTGATAAAATACGGAAATTTAAAAAATTTTATTCATTTGATCTTTTTCGTTTTGGGAAGGTCAAGGGCATTATCATCATCAAGTGCATTAAGTCCACGAATCCATCTTTGTCCTGTAGGCTAGAGTACACTCTAGCGTGCGTCTTAGTTGATTGCGCTGATTCTGTATCTTATCCTTTGAACATGCCAGCGTTCAATGCGTCACTCGTTTATTGTATCCATTATTTAAATCCGAACACAAAAGTGATGTGAAGAATTACCGATGTATAGCAAAAGTTAGCGCTATATTCAAGCTTTTCGAAAAATGTTTAATGCAATTTTTTCGTCATAAAGTTTCTTCATTCAGTATTTGGTTTTATTCGACTCCTTTTTATTTATTTAACATAATATTGGTCTTATACCTTATTAATTTAATATTATTATTTCATTCTATAGTATGAACATCTCAAAACAGCTTAAGAAAAGTAACTAATGTTTTAGAACTAACAAGATTAATCAACAGGTCTTTAAATAATTCTGAATTAGCACATGTTTTATGCACAGATTTCAGCACAGCTTTTGACAAAGTTAACCATAATCTACTCCTCGCTAAGCTTGACTTAATAAGTTTTAGCAATAAAAGCTTAAATTGGATAACATCATACTTAATATCAAGAACACCCATTTCAAAAAACACGTGCATTCAGGAGATCTATAGGGTAGCCACCTTGTTCTCATTATTTATTAATGATGTGCCATAGATTTTAGAGGATAGCAACATGCTCAAGTGCTCTGCTGGCATACAAATCATCTATAGTCGCAATTCTTCTCTTTGTGCCCCTGAAATGCAAGATGATCTAAACAATTTTCAGTTTTGGTGTAAATACAACTCTGTGGAACTTAGCTTTAATATGATCTGCAATTCAAGGTCTAGTTACTACATTGATGGAAAGCACCTTGAGCTAGTCGAAGAATTTCTAGATCTTGAAATTTTGTTTAAAATTTTGCTTAATCCGAAATTGAATTTTAGTAAACACATAACGATGATGATAAATAAAGCTGGTGGTACTTTTGGTTATACAGAGAGATGGTTTAAGAACTTTACTAACCCGAATATCACCAAGTTACTTTATACCTCTCTGGTTAAGCTGATGGTATATATCTGTTATCTCGGCCCCTTATTATGGAATTCCTATTAATAGAGTTGAGTCAGGTCAAAAGCAGCTTCCTTTATTTTGTTTGAAAGCCATGTTTAGATATTGCTCTTTCAAGTTGCCACTATATGAGAAGACACTGTCATAAAACTCCCAACGATGTTAAATGTAACATTTCTATTAAAACTATTAAATGACGATTTTTATTTATTTATCCATCTAAGCCTATGGAATACAATATCCTTACAGGCTAATAATAACTTAGTTACTAAATATATTAAATAAATCCTTATATTCTAACATCAATTTAAAATCAGTAATCGGCAACGAAAAATCAGTGCTAACGATATGCGCCCGTAGCAACGGCTCACGCATTGCGTAATTAGTACCATGTCTAGAAACATAAAATAAATTACTGGATCAGAAAAACTTAAATGGCACAAAAAATTTTATTAACTTTAATAAGTATTCACAATCGATATGACCATCTATCAAGTTATAAATTACAATAGTGGATTGCATAGTCCTTGGAAACATTTATTTTCACGTTCCAAGACGTCCAACAAGACTCTTAATACCATTATACCTTTCAGTTGTTCCGGCAAACCGTAATTCTTGTAAAAATTATAAAAATTTTTATGCTCTAATTAATTTCTCCTTAGTCTTAAATGTAGCTCAAGCTGAATATTATTCTGTATAAAAGCTGGACAATCATTTTAAAAGTGTTCTTTACTTCAATAAACTCTTAATATGTTATATAACTTATATATATTTATATATATATATATATATATATATATATATATATATATATATATATATATATATATATATATATATATATATATATATATATGTATATATATATATATATATATATATATATATATATATATATATATATATATATATATATATATATATATATATATATATATATATATATTAGTCTATAAGGATTGTACTAGAGATGTGCGGTTGTAGTGAAAATATCGTGCCACGAGTGATCGTAATTAAATTTTAGAAAAATGACGCGTGAGTGTGATTTAAATTTAAAATCTCGTGCATAATAGTGCGTGATTCCCTTTCCACACAGTTAAAAGTTTAACACAGTTAACAGTAAATTTTAAAAGTAAGCATGCTTGATAGGAGTCCCAAAATAAATTGTCGTGCGTGAAAGTGCGTGATTTTAATATGCGATAGGGTCATTTAGGAGATTTGCTATTTGGAATTGTACTCCCGAATAAAAGGTAAAATATGAAGGCGATTCAAACCGTTTTTTTCAATCTGTTTCTCTGTGGCATCTTTCTTTGCTATCGAAAATTTTTAAATTTTTAAATAAAACTTTTTATATTGTATATCACTGGATACCACTAGAATAATAATACCTGCTTATGAGATGAGCTCGAGAAGTTGAAATTATGATCAAATATAAAACATTAACAATTTCGTATGCACCTGTTTAACTCTTTATCGCATTTCAGTTTAGCAGTTTTACTTGAAATCATGTAAATATTTATGCACTTCAAGTAATTGACACATTGAGTGTGTTGCAGACAAGCTGAACCAATTTTCAAATCAATATTAATCTCTTATTTAAACCAGTAAGAGCAGAAGATAATTTCCAACAACGAGTCTAGGATTTGGTGCATTTAAAAGCTGCCAGATATTAAGTGGAATTGTATTATGATTTCATAGTTGGATTGTGCGCTATGGTTAGAGAGTGATTGCTGCTGAATAAGCAGATTTGTTTGAACATATTCGACAAATGTTTGACTTTTCTGAACATGACTTATGTGCTGGGGTTTTTTCTTTTTAGTTCCAACTGAAAGAAACATGAACACTTTACGTCCGCATGTAAGCACTGCATTCTGCTTCGTTGCATGATGATTGTTATTTATGCAACCAGTAAATGCAAAAACAAAAAAAAAAAACAACAACTGGTAAAATTCTTCAAATTGGTGTCAGTATATTTTCACATCTGTTTCTTTTAGCAGCCTGTTTCACATCGTGTTTATCTGAATATTTTCTGAGTTTAATATAGAAAATAAAGCAGTCCCATAAAAATTTTATTACGACTGCACGTGTATACATATGTTTATATGATTCATTTCAATTTTGTCTATTTACATTAACATAAAACTCATAGAGCCTGAGCTCATGGTTAACTGATTACTTTCCTAGTTCTAAGTGCTGTTTATTTACCATTAAGAGTTAAATTTTATTTTAATTCGACACTCTTTGCAAAAGTAATTATTTATAATTTTATTGTATCTGGACATGATTAACAATTGTTTTTGAGCATGTTTTTGTTTTAAGCAAAATGTTCAATTTAAGGGATAATTATTCAACATATAAAGGTATTTAGCGATTATCAATTTTCTTCTGGATCATTTGTTGTAGGATTGGTAATCGTAATATCATTGTATACAATGAAACTATATGCTTGCCACCACAATATATAGTTAACCTAGCTATATTATATGGTTCTTGTAAATATACAATATAATTGCCTCAACCATATAATAAATAATTTGATTGTTTACAACCATACTATGTGGCTGTATGTAACCTAAGTAATTGAACAATAGTGTGTTTGTGGCAGGGTTTGCATTAGCTCATGCGTATATGCGCACTCACACACATTCAAAAACACGCAGGTTAGCCTTTTTATACATTTTATAGAGTGTTGCCAGAAAATGCAGATAAATTTGGCAACGCTGTTGATTTCATACATCAATTTAATACTTGAGTGCCATGCCAATGCCCATTGATGTGCACCGCATTTCAAGTGTGTGCGTTAGTTGAATGAGTACACTCATGATAAGCATTCGCATATTTTTAGATGCGCCAATTTATGCGCATGGCGTATGTGTGCACAAATGAGAACCCTGATTCGTAGTGACCATTTTGTTATCAAATTCGATAAAATTTTGGAATATTGAAACACACCATTTTGGAAACGAGACTTCTGACATATCTTGCTCAATAAACTAAATACGTATGAATTTACTGTGGTGTCAGAAGTCAATAATACAAAATATGCATACATATACAAAAGAGATCTTCAAATGAATAATAATAATAATATTACATAATTATCTTATCTTGATATACATTACTACTTTTTCACTAGTTTATTTTTCAATAAACAATATTTCTTTTTCTCTGAAGTTACTCATGGAATTATTTCCCCAGCCATTTTTAAACCGACCCAGGTTAAAGTGCATTACAAGTGTAGTAGAAGTTGAGCTGCATTCCAAAACAATTGAAGGCAACATGTGTGAAAGTGAAATTTCGTGAACTGCCTTAATATAGTAATAACACACTATCATGCACGAAATTTGCATTTCAAATCACGCTCACGCACTCGCGCCTGATTTACTAAAATTAATCACTCAAAACTCAAATGCCGACAATTTTTCAGCTGGCACTGGTGTGCCAGCTGATTTTTTCGATAATACTAAAATTTCTTAAATTACGTCATAACAAACTATAAAGTAGTTAATTGAGCTGAACTACACAAAGCAATAAATTGTTGACAACCCAATATCATGTGTACACTCATAAGAGCTGCAAATTCAAAACGATAAAAAGTTAAAGTGCTGACCACTGGCACACTTACCCTATATTCGGTCAGAAGCTACTAAATATTTTACAGTATTTTTAGATCGAGCTTGTATGTCGCACACTTAAATATTTTTTCACAATTGCAAAACTACTTTTCAATTACACCTTCAAAGAAACAAATGAATGATTTCAAGCCCACGCGGCTTTAATACTGATTTTAATTTGTTTTCTAAATAAACACAATGAATTTTATTTAACTGGTTCTTTACAGTTTTTGATTGGGTATTTATTTATTATTGTTAGAAAAAGAAATGTCATTGTAAATAAACGTTATTTTTTTTTATGGAGTAGGAATCTATTGAAAGAAGTTATTAAATATTTCTTCAACAACAACTCTACCTGAACAAAAGCGAATAATAAACTTCTTGCCGCTTTCTTTTCCACAAAAAGTGCAATATCTTCAATATTGTTAAGAAAAAAAAAAAAAAAAACAGCTTCAGAAACAAACTTCTGATTCTCATATCCGATGTATTTAAATCATATTAAAATTGTGTTTCGTTTGTTCTTACCAGAATTGTTTTATTATTGCAACAAATTCTTGGCGCAAGAGCTTACATAAAATAATAATAACATAAAATAAAATAATATCGCCTGAATTTTGGTAGCAAAACTTGCTTAGGGGCTTTTCACAAATTACGTAACGCTATTTTTGCAGATTTTTGCGGCCGTACATCGGCAATAACACGGTGAATGTTGTCTTCAAAATGGTCAAGCGTTTGTGGCTTATCCGCATAGATCAATGACTTTACATAACCCCACAGAAAGTAGTCTAGCGGTGTGAAATCACAAGATCTTGGAGGCCAATTCACAAGTCCAAAACGTGAAATTAGGTGGTCACCAAACGTCGTGACCACGTGAAAGACACGTGGTCTTTCAATAAATCGATTGTGTCACGAGCTGTGTGACATGTTGCGCAGTCTTGTTGAAAGCACATCTCCTGGACATCATGCTTATTCAATTCAGGAATGAAAAAGTTAGTAATCATGGCTCTATACCGATCACCATTATCGTTGTGGCCACTATCGTTTTTGAAGAAGTACGGACCAATGAAACCATCAGCCAATAAAGCGCACCAAACAGTCAATTTTTCTGGATGTAACGGTGTTTCGACATACATTTGAGGATTAGCTTCACTCCAAATGCGGCAGGTTTATTTGTTGACGTAGCCATTCAATCAGAAGTGCGCTTCATCGCTAAACAAAATTCACTCATGAAAATCGGGAACAACGGCAATCTCGTTTTGCATTAAAAATGCACTATTTGCAAGCGTTGTTCAGGCGTGAGTCTATTCATGATGAATTGCCAAACCAAACTGAGAATAAATCACTTGACAGCTGTTAAATCGGTCGCCATATTGAACAGTAATGCCAACTCAAAGTTCTATACATCGAAAAAAAACACCCTTTATATGAAATTTTTGTCGCAATAATTCTGACTTTGTTAGTGAAAAGGGACAAAATAAGCAAATCAAGTATGTAAATGTACTCATGCGATTCGGTTTGCTCTTTCATTCGTAATGTGAAAAGTGTCGACAACTATACGCACTTGTATATATGTATGACTAATAAATTGCTGCCATGAAAATCGCTCAGTCTAAGCGGAAATGCAAGTTTAAGAACCCGACAAAAATCACTGGATAAATTAAAATCTTTTTGGTTCTTCCGTCACAGCGCCCATGCTACGAAACCATGGAAGCCAGAAGGAAACGTATTTCATATATTTCTAAAAATACTTTTAACATTATGAAATTGTAAGCACGAACAACGAATTTCGCCCAGCACGGCGAATATGCCGGCTAAAATTCGCTGTATAAATTCATCGTATGGAGCACAATAACGACCAAGGCGATTCAACTACAGGTGGTCGCAATTCAATTCGCTTCAACATTTTCTCTCGAGGCGCCATAAGTTTTGCTGTAGTTTGCTATCGGCTTTGAAAATTCAGAAGACCAAATCGTGGAAAAATGTAGAAGCGAATTGGGATGCGGGAACCTGTAATGAATTCGCCTTAATAACGACGAAAAACAAAAACACCTGTTATAATTGATAAAGCTGTTTATTGTTTGTTCAAAGATAAAAAATTAAATGAATCAAAGAATTTAAAATTTTGTAAAAATATAAACACCATGTTCATTATGGTAAAAGCCTTTTTGCTTGTACGTCAACATTATAATTTTACTTGTATCCATTTTGTCAGTTTTTTAATTTTATCTTATTATAGTTGAACAGCTGATGGGGTGACCATATTAAAAAAATTGGTTGGTTAAAAATTTAGCATCACCAAAAACAAAAAATTAAACACTACAAACATGTTTTATAATCTAACATGTTGGCTTTTTATTTCAGATGCAAAAATTCAAAGCTTAACATTTAAAATAAAAAGTAGTAAAGTAAAAATTAACTGTTTTTACTAAAACACTTGAAAACTAAAACCAAAATGGCCACATGGTATTGATTTGTTCGCCGTTCGCTGGCGTAAGAAATAGACATAAATCCATTTCAAGTTCGCCGCGTACAACGAATTTCAACCGACGCTCTGACATTGTGCATTTTCATATAAACCCAAGGCGAATCCATTACAGGTGCCCGCATACCAATTCGCTTCAGCATTTTTCCACGATTTTATCTTCTGAGTTGTCAAAGCTGATAGCAAACGACAACAAAATGTATGACGTCTCGAGAGAAAATGTTAAAGCGAATTGAATTGCGACCACCTGTACTTGATTCGCCTTGTATAAACCAATGTGTTTTATTTTTGACGGCGAATATTCGCTGCGAAAAATTCGTCTATATCCAATTCAGTCTCGTACTTCTCTTAATTTATTACAGTATTATGCTACGAACCTATTTTTCACTTCCATTAATGTGTGAACCTGGAACTTTTCGATTATTGTAATAAATTAGAACAAAGTTAATAATATATCTCTATGGCTTTTTACTAGAAGAAAGTCTTTTTATTTGATTAAGGAAGCCCTTATTGAAAAGGTAAATTGTTAATAGGTTGTCTTATTGATTTTTTAAAAAAGCTTCCTTTTGTTGGAACCGAACCCACAACCTGCAATTAACAGCTTGCAACTGAACTATCAAGACACTCAAAGAAGTATAAGCAAATACAGTACATGATGTGCACATGATCATTAGGAACTTATTGAACCAATACTTTTTCGAAAAAAGAAAAGAAAACCTACTGGAATCAATAAGTTTTTCGCTAAGGATTTCTTTAGTAACGGAAAATGAGTAAAAAGTCGTAATTTGTGACAGCGTACAAATAGAGGCAAGTCATGTCTAAATATATGAACATGATAATTTGCGAGCAAATGTAATTAACTGCATGTTCCTCGATATCACAAGAAAATGTAATCGATCGAAATAGAGTCGCACGATTTCGAATGAATTTGGGTTCCTCTATTTCGACAGCTTACGTTCACATTGGTTTACGTCATGAAATTTTTGGCATTTGCTTCACAGAGATGACAGATGGGCAAATTAAAGTTTTGATTGATTTTTTATTGAAGTATTGATAAAAACTACTAAATTGTTTGTGTGTAAATACAGCCCTTCTTAAAACTGGTCAGCTGTATCTGACTAGACAAAGCAAATACATACATAAATAAGTACAAAATAAAAAAGCAAACATTTTGCGAGAGCTTTTGTTTTTGAGGTGCTTAAAATATAAAAGAGCTATTTTTCACACACATTTAAGAACGGATTGAACACGGGTATTCCTCTGGCAAACTCAGTTTTTTTTCCATCCAGCGAAAAAGTGATCTGTTTAGGAAAACTGCATTCATACATATGATAATTGTTTAATATGTTTACTAAATAAAATATAAATGAAAAACTTGTGGGTTTTCTAGTTTAATTTTTCAGTTTGCAACAAATAAATATAACATTTTGTCTATAAAAACACCCACTCGATAACAAAACAACAAGTGATTGACTTTGATGTTCTTGTTGGCAGTGCTGACGACATGATCGAAAAGAGGAGTAGGATTTTATATGAAAACACTTACGTCTTTTCGACTTGATGATCGAGTCATCGTTCGAATAAAAGAACGTCATAGAGGAACTCAAAACAATTTTCTTTCGCTTTGAATGCGAACAATCGCTCGACTTCGAAATTGAGGAAGAGACAGTAAGTTTATGTACAACTAAGAATTTTTACAAACATGAGGAATTACATACATATGATCCCAAGACATACGTAAATACACGTAGTGGGTGTTGCACTTTAAAAAGAAATCGGTTACATCGCTGTACAATTTTTGTTAATGTAAATGGATGGCAGATGCGTACATATTGAAGAGAGCTTTCTAATAAAGACTTTTTTTGCTTAAGCCGCGAAAAATTTACACATAATTCTTGTTGCGGCGGCAGCAGGGCAAACAAATTTATACAAAATAACAAAACCGTTGGCAGTGTTAATTGTCGAGTTTTACTATCTGGCAGATACATGAAATTTTAGTTTTATATTAAATTCCTAGTTCTACTAACATTCTCCAAAAACTTACTCAATTGTGTCTTTTCTGGAATTGCAAAGCGATAATATTTATATAGGTTACTTTTGTACCAATTATATGAATACCAAATACAATGCCAGAAAATTATACCGAATTACAGAGTTGCAATAATGTGAATATGATAATTTAAATACATGTATTCGAAAATAAGTCCGTAAAATCTAATTCATAACAATACTAGATACTGGTATAAGGTTTATTTTATTCAATTGCTATTTATTTATTCAAAGTATTTAGCTGTACTCAACGACGCAGAAGTTGCCGACGAGAAAAGGCAGCATTATTATTAGTCAGCCCAAAGTTATTCATTTATTTACAAAAGCCTTGAAGCAATTCAATTTCAATTTAATTCTTTGTGTTCTCATAAAAATGTGGTTTATCGGTCTCAATAATCTTTAAAAACCTTTTCAAACACAAATACTGTCCACATAATTGGGTTATTGACCCTTACTATAAAAATTTGTTTCACGTTCTATTTTGTGTACTAGGAGTACAATTCCTAAACTATTCACAGATAGAAGAAAAAAATAAAACAATAAATGCGGCTGCGTATTGTCATGCTAAATAATTTTCTGTGTCATTTCTATGCAAAGACATGAACTGTAGTGTATTCTTTCGCAAACAAAACCGCTTCGGAGCATTAACATTTTTTATGTTCGCCTTCAAGAAATTTGAAACAATTTTTGAGCGTCTTTCAGTTTCCACTTGGGATGTTGCGTGCATTTTTTAACTTTGAAAATATTTCAATTTTCTTTTAGTGAATGTTAGGTAAACAAAGTAGCTTTTGGCACGCCAAATGTATTTAATAGAAATTGATTCGCAGAATATTATTAGACAATTTATACAATAAGAAGATTAATTTGAGGATTTATACACAATACTTACTTATCTCACCAAACAAAGTGAGGAAAAAAAGTAAGAAATCGGC
The DNA here is from genome assembly GCA_963662145.1 of Sturmia bella. Lineage (NCBI taxonomy): Eukaryota > Metazoa > Arthropoda > Insecta > Diptera > Tachinidae > Sturmia > Sturmia bella. Next base: position 36,821,152 of record OY759172.1, read on the forward strand.
ATAACTAATTTAACGAATCACTTCCAATCAGAATATTGCATTAGAATGTCATTGCAAGGAAGGGCTTGGTTTTTGGCAATCTTAAACTAAAGGAATTAGGAGTGCTTTATCCGGCTGGACCGAATCTTAAATACTGTTCAAAATTAACATATCTGACCCTCAGCTCCTGCTACCGAAACCTATAATTAAATTAAAACGTCTGGTCCTTAGCAGAAAAACTTGTTTCAGTTCACGTATATATCCAGCTTCTTGAGAAATCAGTTTTCGCCTCAGCTATATATTAACCGAAGTGGTAAGTTCTGATTGTTCGCCTTTAATATCTACCCTTTACTACGGCATTCACTTCTGGCAACCAAAACTTCTTCAGATTCGTGTACAAGCCGAACTACTTAAGAAATAGGTTTTCCCTATTTCTTGGCTATATGTGGACCGATGTCGAAATAATTTTTAGCGCATATTTTCTAGCATAAATTAAAAATGTATTTTAAGAGCACAAGTATTTGAAATACAAAATACTCAATACAAATACATTCATGAGACGTATTTAAAATACAAATACAAAATACGTATTTGTATTTTAAATACGTATTTCAAATACTGTCCAGCCCTGGATGTAGCTCAGAATTTTTGCGAAAATAAACATTTTCTCTTATTTCAGTTAGCAACATTTTTTTTTACTTCTTCAAACTTACCAAAGTTTTCCAAAAGTTTTCACTTCCATATTTTTTTCTTAATCTTTTTGTGAATTTAAAAAAATACATACAATTATTTTTTTTTTACTAGTTTTCAAAGATATAACATAAAATATAAAAGTATTCATAATCATTTGGCATAATTCTAACACGTTTTCCTATCTATTAATTGAGCCAATACACACGAGATTAATTATGCTGGTATACAATGGCCAGTGTTTGGGTGTTTTCGGTGAAGGGAGTCGTTTTTGGTCGGCATACACATCTTAAAAGAAAAACAGGTTCGGTTTTTTTTGTTCTTTGTACAGAGCGAATTTAGTCTGCGATCGTCAGTCGTGGTGTACACATGAGCTTAATGGAATAGGGTAGTTGGTCTTCCCAGCTTATTTTGAAGCTAAAATAAATGTCAAATAAATGCGAACAACACTAACGCACAGATATATATATATATATATATATATATATATATATATATATATATATATATATATATATATATATATATATATATATATATATATATATATATATATATATATATATATATATATATATATATATATATATATATATATATATATATATATATATATATATATATATATATATATATATATATATATATATATATATATATATATATATATATATATATATATATATATATATATATATATATATATATATATATATATATATACATATATATATATCGAAATCGAAGTCGAAATCGAAACTAAACTGAAAACACTTTTGGTAGCAAAAAGTAGACGCAGAAGTAAAATAAGCTTACGCAAAGGCAAAAATAATGAGTAACAGTGCTATATTCGGCCGAATCTTAAATACCCTTCACAATGATATATGTAGCATTGTGATTGATTTTTGGTGCTAAAAGTTGTTTTATCTGGCTTATAGAGCCGATTTCTAAAAAAATCTGGAGACGCTATATCTCAGATATATATGGACCGATTTCAAAAATTTTCGAATTTTTCTTTTAAACACCCTATATGTACCATTCCGATCGATTTTTGATACCAACGACTACAGACGGACATCGCCTAATCATAATCTCTATTGATTCTGATCCAGAATATGTATACTTTATGGGGTCTTAGATGGTTATTTCAATGCGTTACACACGGAAGCATAAACTCATATATACCCTTACACATTTTTGTGAAGGGCATAAAAATATTTGACATCAAGATACAGCGATATCCGATTTTTCAAGACGTTGGGCCTGCGCGTAACCTTATATCAGTTTTGGTACTAAAAATCAGAGTCGAAAATACAGACATATGATATGGGTTCATATTTAGCCGATACATAGTGAAACATAATTTCTTCAGAAGTTGTGCGTGTAAGCGAACTTAAACCAGTTTAGGTGACAAAAGCTATATATTATAATATAATATACTTATATACTAAGCTCTGTAAAAAGAACAAAAAAAACCGAACCTGTTTTTCTTTTAAGATGTGTATGCCGACCAAAAACGACTCCCTTCACCGAAAACACCCAAACACTGGCCATTGTATACCAGCATAATTAATCTCGTGTGTATTGGCTCAATTAATAGATAGGAAAACGTGTTAGAATTATGCCAAATGATTATGAATACTTTTATATTTTATGTTATATCTTTGAAAACTAGTATAAAAAAAAATAATTGTATGTATTTTTTTAAATTCACAAAAAGATTAAGAAAAAAATATGGAAGTGAGAGCCAAAACTTATTTTGGAAAACTTTGGTAAGTTTGAAGAAGTAAAAAAAAATGTTGCTAACTGAAATAAGAGAAAATGTTTATTTTCGCAAAAATTCTGAGCTACATCCAGGGCTGGACAGTATTTGAAATACGTATTTAAAATACAAATACGTATTTTGTATTTGTATTTTAAATACGTCTCATGAATGTATTTGTATTGAGTATTTTGTATTTCAAATACTTGTGCTCTTAAAATACATTTTTAATTTATGCTAGAAAATATGCGCTAAAAATTATTCCATTCGTACATCAACTAAAAGCGCAAAACTTTGTTACTGTTTTATTTCCAAAAAATGGCCATACTACAATTTAAGTACCAAACGCAAAGTACCTGTGTAAAGTAAACGCAACTGAATGCATACACATTGAGAAATTCGCTAAGCTTTCAGAAATTTAAACAATAAACAAACAAAATATAAGGAAAAAACAGCTTTTGACATTTTGATTTAAAATAAGAAGAGAAAAAAATGTCAATCAGATGTTGACTTAGATAGACTTTATATAGTCTTCGGTCAAACGTTTTTTCATTGTCACTTCAATCTTAATTCCGTTATTTCTCTTTCAATAAAATAACGTTTTTTAATAATAAATCATTAGGTTTTTTTCGATAGCTGTTTTTATACATTCGCTATGAAGAGGTTGTTTGTCTGATACCACATTTGAAAGCTGGTGTTTATGAATCGTTCGATTGTCTTGCATGGTGAATCACGGCCTTAAAGAAAATGGCGGCATCATATAACACCCCAAAGAAGTGAAATAACCCCCAAAAATTAGTAAACGGGCAACAGCAACGACTTTTGGAGGGTTACTTCCCCTTTTGGGGCTTAATTTCGTATTGTTACGCTTTTGCTCTTTAATAAAAATGGTTTGCGCATTCTTTAATTGCAAATGGAAATAAAAACCACTCAGCTCTAGAATTTATAGCACTAACCAGTTCAAAGCTGTACTATTAACTATTTAACTCTGTTAAAACTACTTTACTTAAACACTTTTAATACTGTTTAGTACCACGGCAAATTTACTGCGGTATTTATAACTGTCAGTAGAGAAACTAATCTAGAAAGTTCGAGGACAAGAACATTCGGTGTTTCTGTTGGCGCTTTAGTTTTCCGAAGAACCGATCGATAGAAAATTTGGCAACACCTATTATTTACTTCACATTAGATACACTAGTGTGGTGTTTCAATAATAGACGTAGTTTGCGACATTATTAATCAAATACTCCCATTTGGTTAACTAATGCCGTTTTCATTTCTACACAAAATTAAGCACTACCACTAAAATACCACTTTTAAGATTTTGATGAGACTAAGATCAAAAGAAAATATCACCATAACCATAAATAACTAAGAAAGTTTAATAAAACAGTGCCCTTCAGAAGTTTGGTTGACATAGAAAATTAAAAATGCTGCCCTTTGCTGTAAAAACAAAAACGACACAAGGTAAGTGGTTAATTACAAATGAAATACCCAAAACAAAAAAAACAAAGTATTATGTGCCAACATTTCTTTAGGAGAATATTTCATAATTTATGAGGAAATCCTAAAGTGTTCAAGTTGTTTTCTGTTATATTTCAAATTGCGATTACCATTCATAAAAAAACAGTTTTGTGGTTGTGGAGTTATAACTTCACAGTGTAAAATGTATTATAAAAAAATAATTTTGAAATTATAACTGGATTCCAAGACACAAAAACATGTTGGACAAAAACAGATTATCTATTGAAAAAACTCAGTATACAAAAGTACAACGAAATATGAGTGCATATTTCTACAGATATTTTAAAAAGAATTAAGTTTATCGGTGCATATTTATAGCCAAAACTCGAAAAAAAAAACGTTCTCATAACCCCCATTGTGTGTACATATTAACAACCAATACACTGTCGCATACAATAAAAGCTGTCGATACTTGCTTAATTTTTTACACAGGCAAGTGCAAGGTCATTTTTAAAATGTCGTCAAAGAAAATGGTCTTAAAGAAAATTGCTTTACTTTACAAAATAAAAGAATAATAATAAATAATTATGCGGATATAATGCGAGTACCTTCAAAAGTAAAGCGTGTTTTTTCGATGTATAGAACTTTAAGTTGGCATTACTGTTCAAGATGGCAACCGATTTAACAGCTGTCAAGTGATTTATTTTTAGTTTGGTGTGGCAATTCATCATGAATAGACTCACGCCTGAACAACGCTTGCAAATAGTGCAATTTTAGTGCAAAATGAGATTGCCGTTGTTCCCGATTTTCATGAGCGAATTTTGTTTAGCGATGAAGCGCACTTCTGGTTGAATGGCTACGTCAACAAACAAAACTGCCACATTTGGCAGTTTTGGAGTGAAGTTAATCGTCAAGTGTATGTCGAAACACCGCTACATCCAGAAAAACAGACGGTTTGGTGCGCTTTATTGGCAGATGAAATCATTCATTCCTGAATTGAATAACCATGATGTCCAGGAGATGTGGTTTCAACAAGACGGCGAAACATGTTCCACAGCTCGTGCCACAATCGAAAATTGGACATCCGGATTGGACTACATCTGCGCCAGCCGTGACGGCCATATGCCAGAAATCATATTTAAAATGTAATGCCACAAGATTATCTTTCGGTTATGTAGGGTATTTACCTATTCTATAAAAGCATCACTTTGGTTGAGTTATGGTTCAAACACTTTAACACTCTTTGTTTGAGCATAGTCATTGAGTGATGTTAATATGCATTTGTATCTATGTAAATATATTGTAAGTTAAACAAATAATGATCATTTACGTATTAACGGTAATAAATTCCTTGCATTCCATTTCTTTAAGTAAATAATATTATGTGTAATATTAAGAACTCACTTACTGAGAAACCATTCAATGAAATAGAAGTAAAATAAAAATGAATTCTTTAAATTGATAACGAGTTTTATATTGAAACTGCTGAAGTTATCACAGTGGCGACGAGGAGCAAATTTAGAAAAGTAAATTTAATTGCAATTGCATAAGAAAAAAGAGTTTAAAAATGACTACGAAAACAACCACGCAAATGTATGGTAAGGTTCCTAGTTTTGACCATACCCAAAATTCATGGTCAATATTTCAAAATCAAATGGAACAGTTTTTTGTTGCAAACGAAATAACTGATGTAGTTAAGCAGAAGGCGATTTTGCTAACTTCCTTATGTGAAGTCTCGTATATGCTGCTACAAAACTTAGTAAGTCCAGGAAAAATTGAAGATCCTGCAACAACCTATAAAAGCTGTGTGGAGGCTTTGAGAAAACATTTTAGGCCAACGACATCGGGTTTCGCGGAAAGGTATAAATTTTATAATGCTTCAAAGTTAGCTACAGAAACTATTAATGAGTGGGCCGTGCGAGTTCGAGCATTGGCAGTAAATTGTGAGTTTGGCGGAAATTTATCAACGGCAATCCGTGACAAATTTGTGATGGGGCTGGAGAAAGGTGCAGCACGTGATAAAATTTTTTTGGAGCCAGTAGAGTGTTCGTTTGATAGGGTGTTAGAAATAGCTAACACTACGGAATATGTAAAACATCAATATGAAACCATTGCAATTAAAGAAGAGAGTGTAAATTTTATTCGAAAAGTACCTGGCGGCAGAGATAAGGTGGATACGAGAAACAAAGACCAAAAGCAACGTTTTAAAAAAGGCGATCAACAATGTGAGGTTTGCGGTTACAGAAATCATAAAAGCGAGCAATGTAAGTTTAAGTACTATAAGTGTAATACATTCCATAAGAAAGGGCATTTGAAAAAAATGTGCAAAACTAACAAAATGAATTATTTAGAAAATGTTGACAGGGAATTAAGTTTATTTTCTTTAATAAGTTCTGAAGATGGGCCAATAAAAATAAATGTATTTATAGATAATAAATTAATTGCTATGGAGTTGGATACTGGTTCAGAAAATAACGTTATTTCAGAAAAAACTTTCAAAGCTTGTTTCGGCGATTATCATCTTCGAAAGACGAACATTTTGTTGAAAGCGTATAATGGTACGAAAATATCTCCCATGGGAGTTTGTGATTTGTTAGTGGAGCACGGAAACAAAAAGAAGTGCATTCCATTTATGGTCATAAAAAATGGTGGTCCACCACTGTTAGGCAGAAACTTTATAAAGACTTTTAAGATAAGAATTTGTGATATAAATTACGCGTCTTCGCTACAGAAAGTAGAAAGCAACCCAATAGTGCAAAAGTTTAGCGAGTTGTTTGATGGTGGTTTGGGTCGTTTCAAATTGAGTAAGGCTGTCTTGAAGGTAAAAGAGGATGCTGTCCCAAAATTTTTCAGGCCAAGACCATTGCCTTTAGCAATCAAGAGTAAGGTTGAATTAGCACTGGATGAATTGGTTAGTATCGGAGTTTTGAAACCGGTCAAATATAGCGAGTGGGGAACGCCGATAGTCCCGATACTGAAAAAAGATGGTGGCGTAAGAATTTGTGGAGATTTTAAGGTGACGCTAAACACACATTTAATGGTAGAAAAGTATCCATTGCCTCGGATAGAAGAAATTTTTTCAAAATTGCACGGAGGCGAGGAGTTTACCAAACTTGATTTAAGTATGGCCTACCAGCAGATAGAGTTAGATGAGGAGTCGAGGAAATATACAACCATATCAACGTCAAAGGGCTTATTTGAATATACCAGACTGATATATGGGCTAGCTTCCGCCCCAGCGATATTCCAGAGAATAATGGATTCTCTGTTGGCTGGTCTGGACGGCGTTGTAGTATTTTTGGATGATATTTTGATAAGCGCTCCTTGCCGTAGGGTTCATATTCGACGTTTAGAAAAGGTGTTAAGTATTTTAAAAGAGGCGGGTTTCAAACTATCGCCAGCAAAGTACGAATTTTTTTCTACTTCTATAAAATATTTAGGCCACGTTATTAACAAACAGGGATTGCATATGAATCCTGAAAGGATTAGCGCCATTTCTAAAATTCCGAACCCGAATAATGTTAAAGAACTTCAAGCGTTTCTTGGAGTGGTGAATTTTTATAGAAGGTTTTTGCCAAATGTGTCTACATTACTACATCCCTTGCATAAACTACTTAAAGCAGATGTGGAGTTCAAGTGGACTCGTGAATGTTCTGATGCCATAACAAAGTTGAAGAAAATATTAGTGGATGGAAAATGTTTGGCACACTTTAATGGTAACTACAGAACGAGGTTGACGGTGGATGCCAGTCCTGTAGAGGTGGGCGCTGTATTATCGCAGATCGATGATAACAATGTGGAAAGGCCTATAGAATTTGCTTCGCGAACGTTGACGGATACGGAAAAGCGTTATTCACAATTAGATCGTGAAGCTGTATCGATTTTGTTTGGGATAAAAAAGTTTCATCAGTACTTGTATGGGCGAAATTTTATGCTAGTAACTGACAATAAACCTTTGCAACATATTTTCAACCCTAAGAAAGGAATTCCAGTAATGGCCTCTAATAGATTACAACGAATAGCATTGACGTTGTCGGGGTATCAATTTGAGATTGCTCACATAAAATCAAGGGCTAATGTAGCCGATTATTTTTCACGATACCCTTGTGAAACAACTGCGGAATCCAATGATGTTTCCGAAGACTTATACGTTAATTATGTGAACGAGATACAAAACGAAAGGCGAATGTTGAATATTGAGACCATTAGGGCAGAAACGGAGAATGATATAGTATTACGAAAGGTACGAGATTATATAGAGTCAGGCTGGCCTGCAAAATGTCCGCAACCTGAGTTATTACCGTACTTTTTGAAAAGAAATGAACTGTCAATAGAACGCAATAGTGTATTTTGGGGTTATAGGGTAATTATACCACAAAATTTAAGAAGTGAAGTTGTTCACTTTTTACATGAATCGCACATGGGAATCGTAAAAATGAAGGCTATGGCTCGCGAATGTTGTTGGTGGCCGAATCAGGGCACAGATTTAGAAGAAGTCGTTAGAGAATGTGACTCATGCTTAATGGTGCGGCAATCCCCACCACAGCAGGAACTTATTCCTTGGCCTAGACCAGAAGAGGTGTGGGAACGATTGCATATAGATTTCTTTGGACCGTTTTTAAAACGTTGGTGCTTAATTGTGGTTGACAGCACCAGTAAATGGATTGAGTGCATCGATATGGGCACAAATACAACTAGTCAAGCTGTAATCGCAGTTCTAAGAGAATTATTCTCGCGTTTGGGGTTACCAAGAAGTATGGTTTCAGATAACGGTACTTCATTTGTATCAAATGAATTTAAAATTTTTTTAAAAAATAACGGTATTAAACATTTCACAACACCTGTAGGGCATCCAGCGACAAACGGGCAGGCAGAAAATGCTGTGAAAACGGTAAAAAACGCCTTAAAGAGATGTCTTAGAAACGTGCCAGTATCGCAATTCAACAGTGTTCTTTGTAGATTTTTATTTGATTATAGAAACGCAATACATTTGAGTACTGGTGTTTCACCGGTTCAATTAATGTTTAATAAAAGCAAATTGAGAACAAGATTAGATTTACTAAATCCAAATAGACATGTGGTCAAATTAAGTAAAAATAAAGTAAAATTTAACGTAGAAAATGCGCAATCAAATCAAGTTAAATACCACAAAGGCGGTAAAAGAAAAAATTTAAACGAAGGTGATAACGTCATTTGCAAAGATTATTCAATACCGGGCAAAACATCGTGGGTTAGAGGTTCAGTTTTAAAAAAATTAGGTAAGCAAACGTACTTAATAAAAACAAAGAATAGCAAAACATGGAAAAGACATGCCAACCAAATTATATTATGCACTGAACCTCCGAAAAATTTAAATGACATTCCTTCAACTCTTGCAGATCCGCTGCAAAAAATAGTTCCAAATATCCAACAAAATAGCGATAGAGAACACTTGCAAAATAAAGCAAATCAATCAAATAATTCCGAAAATATTGAAAATGTAAATATTGAAGATGAATTGCAAAATAACAATGTAAAGTACAATTTAAGAGAGAGAAAACAGAAAAACTCTTAATATTTATAAACTTTATAAATGTAATAAAAAAAAAAATTAGAATATCTTTTTTTTCAAGTCTATATAGAAAAATGTACGTAGTATCATGACTTAAAGTACCCTATAAATTAATAATTATGAAAAAAAGTATATATATACACATGTATATGTGTGTACATACATACATTTGCATATGGGAATCAAATTATGAAGGGGGAAGTTGTAGGGTATTTACCTATTCTATAAAAGCATCACTTTGGTTGAGTTATGGTTCAAACACTTTAACACTCTTTGTTTGAGCATAGTCATTGAGTGATGTTAATATGCATTTGTATCTATGTAAATATATTGTAAGTTAAACAAATAATGATCATTTACGTATTAACGGTAATAAATTAATTGCATTCCATTTCTTTAAGTAAATAATATTATGTGTAATATTAAGAACTCACTTACTGAGAAACCATTCAATGAAATAGAAGTAAAATAAAAATGAATTCTTTAAATTGATAACGAGTTTTATATTGAAACTGCTGAAGTTATCACAGGTTAAATAAAATTCATGTCAATCGAATAACCCATCATTGTTTTATTGCAACTTAAAGTTCTATACATCGAGAAAAAAAACCCTTTATTTAAAAATCACTGTTTTTGACTTTTGCGCGTATTGTTTATTCCGTTTTTTGGCCGTCTACATGACTTTTCAGTGGCTAGGTTGCCAAAGTATTGTAATAGGAACTGTTATGGTGAAGCTAATTATACAAATAGTTTTTCTTTTATTATCAAATATTGAATTTATATTAAGAACCCATAAAAGCCATATTTTACTTGAGGTGTTTTTTTTTTAATTTTAGCTTATTTTTCGGTATGTAAGATCAATACATATGAACTTTATAAGGTAACACTGTGCTTGCTGTTCTCCATTTTACCGACATGCAAGTAAAAAAAATTAATGGCAATCAAAATCTCTTGCAAGGGAGCTCACAACTGGCAGAAGTATGATGGTATTAGTAAAAAAAAAAAACTGCCAATGTATTAAGTTACTTGCATTTGTACTTGCGTGTGTAAATGGGGGGTAAGACGTCCACTTTTTCGTAGAAAATTTGTGTTGTTAGTCTTTTAATAACATACCTTTAGCTTCAAGAATGGCGAGTTTTCTTGAAATATTGTTTTATAAATACGATTACAATTAATGTTATATGTTTGTAAAAACAAATCGCGCAGCTTAACTTGAAATTGGGGTTTTAGTGCTTATGAAAAAATACCCCAACTTTCAGGGGATTATTTCACTATTTTTTCAGGTGGTAATTTCTTGGGGGGACTATTTCATGCCGTCAAAGTAAGTGTTTACAGCATAACAATTAATTACCACATTAAACCAAGAAGAAGAAAATGTTATGGAGAAAGTTTTTCAATTTCATCTAGTGTAACAGTAGTAGAAATCAGCCTACCAATTAAGTCTAGTTTGAACAATTTTTAGTTTACTATTTTTGACATTTGCAAAAATAAAAGCCAACAAATAAAAACAAAACAATCATTACTACCGCCAACAACAAAAGTAACGGCAACGAATTGAGTTACGGATGCTAAACAAAATTGAAAAGAAGTAGAGTAAACGAACACTGCAGGCGTGGAAAAGTAAAATGATTAATACATACAAACAACAACCAACAAGAAAGAGCAGCAACTGCGACAATAACCGCCATAGTAAAAGCTGAAGTGGCATCCAACCATAATCAACTGAGTCGCGCGGAGCAAGAAAAAATCAAAACTAGCATTAATGAAATGTATGTATGTATGTATGTATGTAACTACATTAAAAAACTAAAATAAAAGAGCAATAAAGATGAAAATCATTTCACTTAAAGTAACTCTTTGTATTTAGTTGCTGTTGTTATGGCAACATTGGTTGCAGATGCTAGATAGTCAGCAGAGAAATAGAAAAATATTTGTTTGCAATTGGTATCACTGAAAATAAACATGAAAAACAAAAATTAAATTTCTTCGCAATTCGTTCATTACTATGGTGTTGTATGTGATGTGTTTTTTTTTTTTTTTTTTTTTTGATTTTGTGCACATATTTCCACTGAACTATAAATTATGGTGGAAAATTGCATATTTGTTGCAACACTAATTGTAAGCAACATTCGATTAGATGAAACTATTAGTACTCGTACCTATAAAATTTGCTGCTTGCCGGCATTTCTTGCACCATTCGCAGTTAACTGAACATCAATGAACAGCTACCATTTGATAGTAAAGCAAGAAACTCTTGCCCAGACACTGGAACAATTTAAATTGAATAGCGACCATAGATTTGCCATCATTCCTGCAATGCATTTCTTGTTTTTGTTTTTTTTTTTTTTTTTTTCAAATAAATTTGTATTTAAATTAAAAGATCGATAATTTATTCCGACTACCGCTGCTATGTCTACTACCGAATGATTTCTACTCAAACAAATCTTTAATTTTAATTAAAAAGCAAAAACGAGTAGCCATGCCAACGCCCAGTGATGCTCAGTTCAATCATGACGAATATTTGCTTGATGCGCCACATCGGACCATGTGGTTCACTTACAAGGCACAAAACTGATATGCACAATTTTAAAATCATGGAACAGAAAAGAAGAAGAAATTACATGATACTGATATTGATTGAAAATAAATTTTCAATGCTGTTTGTCAGCAGATTGCTTCCATAAGCAATTTCGCACTCTCGCTATCTTTACCATCACACTCGTTGTTGTTCACTTCCCCAAAACCACTTGGCTTACCTACCGTAGACCAAACTCTAAACTATAGGAGAGCTGCTGCCGATTACTTATTGCATGAGCCTTTTAAGATTGTTTATCGTTGACTTTGCAAAGATAAACAGAACAGCAACGACACTAGCCACATAAAGTATCAAATGTTAAATGAAAAAAAAAAAAATAACTGCAAAACAAAACGAAAGAAAATTATGAAAATATAAAATAGCTGCAAGTCATTCAAGTTTAAAGATGTGTATGGTAATGTTCACTTAATTGTACAGCACATCAGTCCGACCACTCTACGACCATCTCCCTTTTATCATTCGAATGATCAGCTTCAGATCCGTATGTTTGAGTTCACTCATCCTTTTCGCGGGTAAGTCATTGGCAGACGGTGGCAATAAATGCACCACAGGTTATTTTTTTTCCCCCACTTAAGGATAAGTGTTTGAAAAGATATACGAGTGCTCATGTGTAATTCTGAGTTTGTGTTGAATATATTTTAAGATTCATTCAAAACAAGTTCTTGCTTAAATGTTTTGTTTTTAGAGGGTTTTCCAAGAAAATTATGAAAAGAAATAAATGAATTTACATACAAACCAAAAAAAAATTGCTGAGACAGTCAGTTAATGTCTTTGTAAAAAGCAATTAAGTTGCTCATATTAAAATTAATTTACTTTTAAGTAAAATCATTTATCAAGCTTAAGTAATTTTTGCTAGATCTGGCTACGAAAATATTTCAGCACCATGAATTTTGAACAAAAGTTTTCTATATAGAAATAAATATAAATTTTTAAGTGTTTAATTTTAAGTTGCAAGCAGAAATATTTTCTTAGACCAGAGTCTGGTTAACATTTTAATATCAACACTAACTAGCAAATGTTTTATAGACAAATTGTTTCATTGATTTGCGAGTACTTACTCGTACTAATGTGGTAATTGGTTTTACGAATAATAACGAAAATAATAAAAAAAAAAAAGGAATGCGGTCGGGGGACCCCCGTTAGGAACGCAGTTCCTTACGTTTTTTTTCATCTTTGAATGTAATACAAGGTAAAATCTGTATGTTTTATTTTGTGTTGTTTTTGAAAATTTATGATTCTTTAAATTTTTGGAACGTTTTCCAACTAATTAATATTTATTGGTAGGTGTCTCCGCTGCTGTCAGTGGAGACACCGCCCATCATATACAATTGCTTGTCGACAGTTCACCAATACATATAAACAGCTCACACACTTTCGTGACGATTTCTACTAATTTCCACTACCAGCAAGCCGCGTTAAGGAACTTCGTTCCAAAAAAGAAAATTCGGCAGGAATCGAACTATAATTGAATTATTCAAATGTGAACTTAATTATTTATTTGCTTTAAGAGCCAATTGAAGTGTATTAATTCAGGTCCAAAAATAGACCTTACAAATGTTTTCCGTCTTTTTCAGCCGTTGATTAGCATCAACGAAATGTCGGCGGCATATAGGCGGCTGAAAAAGACGGAAAACATTTGTAAGGTCTATTTTTGGACCTGAATTAATATAATTGAATTAAATATATTTCTCAAGTGCCCAAGGGCTTTATTTGCAATTCTTTTGAAGGCTTACTAGTGATGTGATCGTAACCGGGAGATTTATTATATTTTATGTGTGTTTTTATGATTTTTTTAATTTCATTAATTAATTTATTTTTTGATGAGAATTGTAAGTGCGGTTTGACGTACTGTACAAATAGTTTATTGGGCTGTTATGATGGTTTTATAGAAATAAATGATTTGCGAGAGCATTTGCTTTCTTTTTCGTTTGTATGGGACCAAAAGAGATCGGATTTTTGCATCTGTGGATGATGTAATATTCTTCTTTATCAGTAAAATAGTACATATTGCGCAAAAACACCTTAAAACCTATTTGTTCTTTTGGTTTATAAGTGTAATATAAGCTATAAACTTGATAGTTTTAATATTTGGGTGAACTGAACAGAATGTAAAGGTTAAATTTTTACTTTATTGTCTGTAGTTTGTAATGACAACTTGGTAATGAATGTAAATCATTGTTGAGATTGTTTATGAATTGTACGTTTTGAACATACATACATTTAAACATACATGTGGCTTACTCTGGTTACACTTTCTGAAGAGAGAAAGAATTTTATTTCATCGGTCGTATATTTCAAATCTAGTGTTACATTTTCTAAGACTGTTTTATCAGGCTTTAAGAGCGAAAAATGTGAAAAATTCAATAATATACTTAAAGCGGTTTATCAACAGTAAGGCAGTTGGAAAAGGAGAAAATAGGGTAGCAGACCTCTAAAATGTACAAAAAAAAATTTGCAAAATTCAAAAGCAAACTAAAAATTAGTTTATAAAAAAATTAAATAGTAGCAACAAGGCCAACAGGTATAAACCACAAAAGTCCGCAAAAACTTTGCAAAATTAAAAAAAGAGTGTAATTTGTCTTCGGGAAAGTTAAACACGTGCAAAGGCACAACAGAGGACAAAAGCCTTAAAATAATTTGTCTAGCAACTAACTAATATACACTAATAACAAAATCTGCGAATAATTTGCAAAACTTCAAAATAAACGAAAAGTTAATTTATAAAAAACTAACAACTGTTATACTCAAACATCATCGGCCCAACTCACAAAAATTTCATATTTCAGCTCAGAAGTTGGTAATAGTTATTATACACTTCAAAGAATACCACTTTATGTCTGTGATACACTTACTGTGTTATAAGCAACTGATAAGTAATTCAATTCATAAACACATAATACCAGTGAAATAGCAGTTCAACATTTTTATTACTTTTGTACCTTGATGTTGGCAATCACATTCTATTTTAATTGTCACCTGGTACTTAGTGATGCATAGAACAAACTCGAATTATTGAGGTAGTTTCGAAAAATGCAAAATATTACTTATTTATATAAAAGAATTATGTTTGATTATAAACTAAGTTATTGTTGTAACTACTTTTATTACGAGTAATATGTATACAAGGCTTTGAATTGTGAACAACTTTTTTTCTAAACACTTATTGCCGGAGGGCACAAAAACTATAATCGACTATTTACTTTCTGGTATTCGTTTGTGAAACACTAGGACGTCTAGCATTTGTATTTTCTGCAATGCTCTGTAAAACAATCAGTGTTGCAAAAATTATATTTTAATTGCACCAATTTGTACACTCTCGAGTTTGGGAAAATAAATTTATCGTATGCAATGTTGTGTTTGTCATTTTTATCTCTTACAACAATTATTAAAATTTTGTCTAAACAAATCTTCATTAATTCAACAAGTTTCATTTTATCAAACGCTTATGCCCAACTACAGGGGCCACAATGAAAATATCCAAAGTCATAGACGCGTATGATAAGCTTGAATACACCTTTTTAAATTTTTGCTTATAAGTTGGTTATAAAACAATACACTCGATACAGATACGACGAGCTTGTGAATTGGGCAATTGTGCTTTCAAACTTGTAAAGATTGTTTATTGTACACATACATACATATGTATGTCTGTAAATGCTTGTTCTTTTATGTTTCTGTTGAAGTAAAAATCATTTATTATCATCGTTGTCAACTTTAAAACTTCAAAACGCACCAGAATCGAGAAAAAAACCTGTTTTTTAAATGTACTGTATTCAATTTTCCCCTTTATATTTTTTACATTTCTTTACATATGTATGTTCTTTTTATGAGAAATGTCTACTAAATTTTATATTTGTATATTGAAGCAGCAAAAAAGTTCAAGATTTGAAACTTACGCCGTGGTATATTTGACTCTCAAGGTTATTAAACTATGGCCGGTAAAGTTGGCATTAGCTAAAAGCACTTTTAATAGAAGTGAGCGATAAACTGGCCAGAAAGCAATTTTCATTACTACAACTTTCCTGTGAGAAAAATTTGTTGTTTGTTAATTGTGAAAGGTTCAAGTCTGGAAGAAAAGTAAATGCATGAAAAATGCATTTTTTAGGGAAATTTTTCCAATGAATTAACCATTTCAGTTTGATATAGCAAATACACTACCATGTGTAATAAATGTAAAAGCTAACACTCCCGCTAATTTATCGGTTGGATTATTTGTTAAAAGGATCTTCTAATAATGAAAAATGGTGATAAAGTCCTTGCTTTTAACTAACAACGATGTTGTATTAATGGCCCTTACAAGTTTTAATATATTGTTCCCCGTAAGCAGGGCATTTGTATTTTAAATACTTCTCTTGAATGTATTTAGTATTTGTATTTTAAATACTAAGCACTTGAGTGCTTAAATACTAAGCACTTGAGTGCTTAAATACTAAGCACTTGAGTACTTGTGCTCTCAAAATACATTTTCCCAAATACATTTTTAATTTATGTTGAAAAAAGGGCTAAAAATTATTAAATTCATACATCAACTGAAAACGCTTTGCTACTGTTTTATCTCCAAAAAATGGCAATACTACAATTTAATTACCAAACGTAAAGAACCTGTGTAAAGTAAAAGCAACTCATTGCACATACATATATATGTACATTGAGAAGGTTAAAATAAAATACAAGCAAACACAGCGTTTGATATTTTAATCTAAAACAAGAAGAGAGAAAAATATCAATCAGATGTTGACTTGGATAGACTTTATATATGTATGTATATAGTCGTTGGTCAAAGGTTTTTTTATTGTCACTTATTTCTTAATTCCATTATTTCTCTTTCACTAAAATTTCGCTTTATAATAAGAAATCGTTGAGATTTTGTCTTTAGCTGGTTTTCATTCGCCATCAAGAGGTTGTTTGACTAATACCACATTTGAAAAGCTGGTGTTTATGAATGGAAATAAAAACCTTATGTATTTTGTATTTTAAATACATATTTCCGTTACACTGTATTTTGTATTTCAAATACTTGCGTTCAGAATGCAGTATTTTGTATTTTAAATATATGGAATAAAAAGTATTTGTACTTTGTATTTTAAATACATCAGAGTAAGTATTTTGCCTAGCACTGTCCGCAAGTAATCTTTAGGTATACCTCAAATTACAAAAAAAGAGATAACACCGGTTCCCGTTTTAAACATTTTTTTTATTTTATAGATATATCAATCTATGCAAGTTCCAGATCCCTTATGGGATTTGAGATATTTTGAACTCGTTTTATTATCTACCCTATTTCCATAAAAATTTAACGTGTCATCATTACGTACAACCAATTTTTTCATAATTATCATCATACTGTAAAACAGATTTATTTTCTAATTCTATAGTGTCAAGGTTCACAACAGCGATTTTCTCGTTGTAAGCCATTTTCGATATAAAGTCATGCATTCTTTGGTGTAATACAAAATAAAAAACACACTGCAAACTTTAAAAAAGCACCAACTCAAGACTTTTCAGAAATCACTAAAACAGTGCATGGAGTGCCAAGATGACAACGCTCTTTATTTTGCTGTAAAAACATTAGTTTTGTTCGGCATTTGCTGATGTAAAAGGCCTACTCGCTCCATCCCATACTCAATTCTTTTTTACAATCGATTTCAGTGGCACACAGCCCTTGCATTTTCATTCCTTCTTTCTTCGTCTAAACGTTTCTTAAGAGTGTTAAACTTCTGTTATTCGCTTAAATTTTAACACTCGATTTAGAGAAAACAACAATTTTGTCGATGCACAAAACCGAATTGAAATGGTTCAAGCTTTTTATTTCCTCGTTATACGTATGTACATACATATGTTGTGAATTTTTTCTGGACATTCTATATAGAATTTTTAATCAAATAAGTAAAGTCAGTATTTCCATGTGTAATTTTTTTTTTATTGAAACAAAAGAAGAGAAAACATGTTACTCCTCTCCTTACTCCTCGTAGGATGTACATACATCTCCTCTTTTATATAGAAACGCCAAGTTATTCAATATGTAATTTTTAGCATTTGATTAAGAATGGTTAATTGCACACATACTTTCTATAACGACATCGAAAGTCTTTTGAATTCGCAAAAAAACTAAAAGAAAACTGTTACTATTTCCATATACCAGCAGGTGTGGAATGTGAATACTTGCGAATCGATGCCTATGGAAGTATTTAGCAGGAAGATATGAATGCAAATTGAGTCCGTCCAAGAATGCCTTTAATAAGACCTGCAGTAAGAAGACCATGATACAATTAATAAGCTAGCCTCATCAACTGAACCGTTAATCATCTGACTACTTAAAACTGTCATGAGAATACAAGGATGAAAGGCAGCCAAAACGAGAAAGCAAATCAGCGTATGTTCTTTTCATCTCTCTTTTGTAAATGTAGAAGTGGAGTATTTTTGTAATTTTAGTAAAATCCCATCTCTAATGAGATGACTCTCAAAAATTATGTATACATGTAAACACATAAATGTAAGATTGCATTAATAAGTAAACAAAAAACATCAAAGCGAATCGAATAAAAGTCAAATTTTAAAGAAAATTCTAATTAACAGTAGTTATTAAAAAATCTTTAATTTAATTATTTAATTTAAAAAAATTTACATTAAAAAGCTTTTACATATAAAAGTGACATTTGTTTGAGCAAAGCTGTTGCTAAATAAGCTAAAGACAACTTCTGCTGGTTTTAAGTTTAGAGCAAACTTTTGAGCGTAAAGTCGGCTTTTTCTCGTCTATAGTAGACAAAAAGAATACTTTTATTTAGCAGTGAGTTAAAATTGCTTAAAGCATACTTTTTCGATGTCTATAGTTACGGACCATTAACTTTAAGTTAACTTTTATGGACTAGCTTCAATTTAGCTACAATACAGTCGATTTGTAATTCACTTCTTGTAGACTGACTGAAAAGTAGTGCAGATTTGACTTGAAATTCAAATAGCATACACACATACACGGTAAATAACTCTTTACTTAAATTGCTTGCTGTCGCATTCGTTCTAAATGCTGCGATGGCTGAATGGGTATGTTGGCTGCTCACCGGTCGTGAGGTTTAGTGTTTCGATTCCCATCAGAGGCTAACAAGAGAACCTAATGGTACAAAAATAAAATAAGTGGCATATAAAAACAAAATAAAATTAATTAATTTCTATTATTCGGATATTTTCTTATATAATTATTTATGTATCAAGTTTATCAGGCTCAAGTTCTTTCTATATTATCTTTGTGATTGATATTAATTAAATTAGACAAAGAAAACATCAAAGACATTTAGCAGGGTGGACAACAAAATAAAATAAAACGAAATTTTATTTAATAAAATATCACCTCCGAAAAATATAACACCAGCTTTGATTTATACATTTTTTTTTTCTGTGGGCACTGACTTCTAAGTAGCTGAAACTTTAATTTAGTTCAAAGGTAATACAGCTTAGAACAATTGACTACTTCCATCACCGTGTTGAAATAATCAGATGTTTGATTTGAGAAGTAATTCAGGCGTCAACCAGTGCCTGCTGTGAAATAGTTAACTTTAGATTCTAAAGTTAATTTCGTTTCCGACAGGGTGGGTTTGTGAATTCAATCAATGTAACAGTAACTGCTTTGAAAAAGTAGTTTTTGAATAATTAACGTTACTTACTTAATTGCTTTTTTTCTTCTTTCTTATAGAAAAATTTAGATTTGTTCTATTCATTCCGAAAAATGTTGACTTCTTAAACATTTTATTTTCTAGCGCCGTATTTATAAATGTATGTATATCTGATATCTTTTGTTTGGAAAACTTTCACAAAAGTTATGCAATAAATCTCAATTCATACAAAAGCTTTTGTCTGGGCAATGCCATTCAAAAGTAATGTTATGCTTTTTCGGTTATAGTAAATTTTTTACTTTAGCTAAGTTATTTTAGTTATGAGGCCTAGTAGTGACTGGCTTTCTTGCATCTTATCTCATAATTAATTAACTGTATTTTGTAAATACCTACATTTATGTTTATTATTACATTTGTAACGTTTTCGTGAGATACTTAATGTTGAACGTGGAATGACAGGTTAAACTGAATTTACAAATTTAAATAATTAAAATAATAGAAATGAAGATGTCATGTTTGTTTCATATGGTGGTACACATCTGTCAATTTGAAACCAGTTTAAGCAAATAATTTCAGTTATTTTCAAAGCAGGACTGAGCAAACTTATACAAAAGCTCATAAATATTGAAGAATAACTGGTATATAAGAATAACTGGTATATTGCAAATGACTGCAAGAACTAAATGTTGATGTCAGATAATTTCTAAGCACGAAACGAATGGACTAATTTACTAACTTTAAAAAATATTTTTGTATGAAATTATACTCATATAAATTGTGGACTATTTGAATAAATGACATGCAGACACACAATGCATTTTAATCTGGTTGCAAATTTTCGACAACAAGGGGCAGTAAGGAAACTTCCCGGTGCTGACAGACGACGAACGGTGCACACGGAAGACAATATTGAACTTGGCCTTTTACGAGCATTGCTGCAGAGAATTTTGCATACAATAGGAATGTTTCCACACAATATTCAGCTTGTCCAAGAATTGAAACAGACAGATTTCCAGCAATGACTCGATTATGCAGTTCTCTTTCGGCAAAAAACTGGAGAAAATCATCAATTTATTTATTTATTCTCTTTCGGCAAAAAACTAGAGAAAATCATAAATTTATTCATTACTATGAACGACCCACCCACCTCTTACCCGTCACTTAGGCGGGAAAGTAAATGCCTGAAAGTTGCAATACACTCACATATTTTTACTAACACACCCACAGTATTCTAACTTTCAACTCAGCTTTCAGCAAAATTTTCCTGAAAGTAATTTTTTGACATTTACTGAAAGTAAAGTGACAAGGTGGTAAACACTGTTGCCTACTCCACGGCACATAGAAATTTTCCGGATTGCAATATAATATTAATTGTGAATTTTAAATTATTTTGTACATTAGAAAATATTTAAAACATTTTTACAGCAAATATGAATGAAGAACACAAATGAAGTATATTTATAGTGATAATTATTAAATTAACTAATAAAAGTTTAGCAATAAAAACTATTTTCGAATGTTGCCCTATAAATTTATGTTTGGAGTACACAGAGAAAAAAGCACCCAATAAAGTAGAACAAAATCAATAAGATATCTCTATGGTTTTTTTTCAAGAAGGATTCCTTATTATTTTAAATGGGAAAACCTTATTGAAAAAACAACAATTAATGAAATTAAAAAGATGATTTACGTGTGTTCTTCTTATAGAATTTTTTTTTGGTACCATGCAAATCGGAAACTGAGTAAAAACAAACGTGAGTAACAAGTTTTCTTCTTGGTTTTATGTGTTTTTCTTGTTGAGACAATTAATAAGATATGCAATTATTTCCATATAAGAAATACCCATAGAAAAATCTTCTTTTCTCTCTGCTGGGATACCCCTCAGTCTAAAATCGTTTCAAAGAGTAAATCTTATTGAATCTATTAGGAAGTTTTCGCTCTGTGTCTTGCCAATTCTATTTCAGTAGTAAACAAAACGAAATTTTTCAAATGAACTTTCACGTTCCTTTGAAAGTGAGCAAGAAATTTTCATGAAAGTCACAGATGTCATTGAAATTTTTACTCATAATACGTATACAAAAATTTAATGAAAGCACTTTCCCGTCTAAATGCCGGGTAACTTACTGAATTTCAATAGCAGACCCACTACCGGGATGTAACACATTTTAGCGAAAGAATGTGGTTTCTATCTCAAACCGTTTTCTCAGAAACGGTATTTCAACGACTACAGACGGACATCGCTTAATCGTAATCTCTATTGATTTTGTTCCAGAATATACATATATACTTTATGGGATCTTAGATGGTTATTTCAATGCCTTACACACGGAATCACAAACTGACACATTTTTGTGAAGGGTATAACAAAAACAAGTTCTTGATATAAGCACATTGGTACTTACCATACTTTTGACACTGTATGGGATTAATTTAAGCACGGAAGGATTGAGTTTGTTTTGAGTATGATGATTGATTATGCACTTGATTTTATGTTTCTGAAACCTATTTAATCCCAAAATATTCCGCTCTACTTTAATAATAATTTATAAATTATTTTGATCTTTTCCGACTTGAACCTGGAACCTAACTACTACCAGTCCAGCAACTCTACCATTTCAGCCATCGTAGCGTACACAAGTGCTGGTTACAAATCCACGCAAGAATTTCGCACTCATATTAAACCTTAACGGGATTGATTCTCTTTAATAATCCCTATTCGGCTTGTTTTAAGTACACTTGTGTGTTATGCGTACTTAGTTTTTCAAGTACGCTTCGTACTAAAATCAAATAGAAAAATTTTAATTTAGAAGCCGTTTTTTTTTCTGTGTGAGACAAAGTATATCACTTCCTTAACACATTAGCTTTGTTATATCTGGACCAGTGTTTTACGGGGCAATAGCTTTTGCTCTTACGAAATCAGGGGTCTTGTTCCGAAAACTTGCATACTTCCACGCAATACGTGTACGTCGTCCAAGGCTCGTCCATTTGCAGTTAATTGGCAAGTGAATCCCACAATGTATTACAGAGTTAATTTGCCTTCAGGAGTATTTTGTTTTTTAGATTGAGACCAGTACTCAGGAGTTGACCCCTACACATACATTGCATTGTACCAGAGCCAAGAAAATAGGAAAGAGGGATTGTAGGGTGAAAAAAGAAAATGGGGTGTGCTTGTGGACGTTTGATTAAGCAAAGACATTTATTTCTGCAAAGTATTTCCTACCACTTACAGTGTGGGAGGGTTCAACGAAGAAGTACACTGCCACAAGTACACATGCACTGTTCCCTCTCTCTATTTGTCCCAGTTCTGGCACAATGTACTGCATATGAAGGTACCGCATACTGGTACCTCTAAGTACCAGTCCAAATTAAAAAAAAAAAAAACAGTTCTTTGAAAAATAAGCAAATGCATTTTTTCGATATCTAAATATAATGCGCATTGTGAATAACTTTGTGATATCAACACCGCTTTTTAAAATTGTTGTTGCTTTTGTTATTGTTTTTCGAAGATGAATTCAGAATTAAAATGTTTCCACAATTTCGTTTTGAATAACTACTTTGTCATTTATAAACAGATTTTGCAAATTCATTTGGCGTTTTGAAAGTGTTTGTCTGTGAAGTGAGCATATAAATTTTTAACCAAACCAAATTCGAAAACAAAACTAAAAAAAAATGTATTTTTTTTTTCAAACAACTACCAAGCGGTTGTCAATTTATTATTGTTCGAAATCGAACTTGAAGTGGATCTAGAAAAAAAACTTTTTTTAAACATTTCCTTAAAATTAGAATTTTAGCTCAATATTATTTAAAGTTATTTTAAGAGGCACAGCAACGCGTGGCCTGGTCAGCTTGTAAAGTAGTCGAAAGACTCAAGTAAAATAATTTTTTGCTGCACGTGATATTTCGCGGGAAAGTCCGTTGAATTGAAAATACGATAGCGTAGTAAAACACACCCTTTGCAAAAGCGTGCTCATGCCCATACGTAATTTAGACATCAAATCGTTTATGTACAAGTTATGACTCTTTTTTAATGATATGAAAAACAAATATATTTATAGTTTTTAACTATTCACTGTTAGTTCTTTGTCAAGTATATTTTTTTTTCCTGGTTATACGATATGACCATCTAACTATAACAGCAAGTAAATCCGAGATACGAGTACTAAGAGAACAATGGATTTCATCCAGGCCCACATTTCATGCGCTGCCAAGGCAAATAAATACACACAAAACATTTATACGTACTTAAACTTATACGTATAAAATCAAAAATATAAAGAATTAAATAACGATATTACTTGCATTTTGATGCCTATCAAAATCGCTTAAGCTAAACCCACAGAATACCAAATTAAGGAATTTTTACTTTACAAACGAAAACTACACCAACAACAAAGAACGACTATGAAAACATTAAACCGTGGGTCTTTTTGTGTTTTTCTTATAAAAATTTCTTAAATCTCGTTACTTGATTTCTTTCTACTTGATATTTATTTTGATTTTAGTTGTATACATTAAAAACAAGCGTCTTGTGGTTGGTTGGTGACAATGTGACACGAAATTGCTGTATAAAATTGTGTGTATGACTTTTTTTTAGTTGCTTTTTGTTTTTCTCGCTTTTATGTGTATGTATGTATATAAAACGCACCTTTCAATCGTTGACTTTGGTTGGATTTTGATTTTCTGTTGGTTGTTTTTTACGCTGTGGAGGCAGTCAAAAACATTTGCTGTTGTTTTACGGGTTTCAACCAGGAGCATATAATCCGATTTTATTGTTTTACAATAAAGATTTTGGTGATGATGATGGTTTATCCACTTATAAATCTGATTAATTTTTTTCGCTTACAATGAATTTCTTATTTTTTCTTCCATTTACTTATAAAACATTAATAATTCTTGCATGTTAAGTTTGGATTTTTATACTTGTTTTGCTTGCACTTGTCAGAATAATTATATGATTTTCAGTACGAATTTGTATGGTTTAACGTTGAATTTTTAAAACCTGTGACGGCTGAAGTCTTACAGCCAAAATAAAATAAACTCGCATACCACTTTATTCTTTACTTTTAATCTACTACACACATAAACCCGAAATTTATTTCCGGTGCTGAATTTTTGACTCGCACGCATTTTCAAACCGAGTTTTACTTTTATAATTTAAAATACAGCGTAAAAAGCCGTTTGGTCCGTTCAAAAAGCGTCGACAGGTGTCACGACCGTCCGCGTGTGCGTTTATTCTCAAACTGATTGTATCAATCTACAACTTGTTCAAATGCCCAAGAGCGCTCATTTGTTGGTGCTGCTGAGCTCTCTGGTTGGCATTTTCTTTCACAGTTTCCATTTCAATTTCGTTCTTAACTTGGCTTATTGTTCATACTTTTAGTAGCTTCTGAAGAATATGTTGGTTTCCAACATGTTTGAGAGATCATGAGTATGAGAAATACTATTTAAAACGCGTTTTTTATATTCATTGAGTTGTAGTGAAGTTCTGTTTACATTCATTTGCCATGTTCTCTGCAATTTGTTTAGTAATTAAGATGGAGATCATTTGGAAGGTTGAAGTCATTTGTCAAGTCGTTTTTGAGATTTAAGCACAAATTAAGTGTTTGTTTCGTCTATATGTTTCTTACTTAAAAGAATGCTAAGTGAGTAGATAAAACCCAAATTGGGAAGAACACATAGGGATGAAATAATGCCCCAAGGGTATCGGTACATTTACTCGATACAGTAACAAGGATGAAATACCATTTCCTACTCAGTATCGATATTTACTCGTATCCGAGAATACCACGGAACTGTTATTTCGTCTGCCGGACTTTTGCACAGTCTTTCAGGCAGAAATTCGGGCAATTACGAAGTGTATTAGGGTGGTCAATGAAATGGGAAGGCCAGCATCTGTGAATATATTCACGGATAGCCAAATGGCCATCAGGGCGATCTCAGCTGAGCGGATTAAATCACGAACAGTTTGGGATTGCAAAAATGCTATTAACAGTTACTCGTCTCATGGTGAACTGCGCATCATATGGGTGCCAGGGCATGCGGGAATAACTGGAAATGAAAGGGCAAACTCACTTGCTTCAAGAGCAAGAGAGTTAAGTAACATAAGCTTGGTATGCGCGACACCTTTCGATGCAGTTAAATCTGAGCTAAAGAACTGGGCTCATAGAGCTCATTTAACTCACTGGAATAATGAAACTGTGGGAAGCAATACAAAAATCCTATGGGGGGATCCAGATGAGGAAAAAACGGGGGTATTGCTAAGACTTAGCAAGCCCGAATTAAGTAGATTAATGGGAGTTCGGACAGGCCACTCTCAACTACTTTCACATCTTAGCCGCATAGGAATAGCGGGAGGTGATGAATGTAGAGCTTGTGGGGAGGAAAGCGAAACATTGAAGCACTATTTATGTCAGTATCTCGCTTTCTCACAAATACGATCCCGACATTTTGGGAGAGACACCTTACCAGACATAACCCAATTACGGGGCGTATGCTGGAGGAAACTAAGGAACTTTGTGAATGACACAGAGTTCCTGTAGACTAGGGGTGCCCAAAATCTTCTTATGGAAGCGTAAACACCAATACGTATACACTTTATTGACGCACACAAAGAAAAACAGAAATAAACTCATAAAAAAAATGATTTCTTCAAGTGTTTCATACTTACGAAATCATTAAAAAACAACAAAATTTACACTTGGCACCAATGTGTACCAACAAAGCCTGCGTTCTGCTTTGAACTTGGGATATGTGTGTATGTGTGTATTTCATACAAAGAGTTGTGTATACATATTAGAATGCTCAGCCAATGCTTCGCGCTTTTACAAAAACAAAAGCGTACCAAGCGTATAGGCCGTGGGCATCCCTGCTGTGCACCTATGGATCAAACTGTATCACGGTAAATCCACGGAGCGCACAACAAGCCTATATTGGCTTAGGTGTATGTCGTAAGACATGGGCAGAAGAACCCCTCCTTTCAACCAAACCTAACCTAACCTACTCGTATCCGTCAATTACTTAATACAAATAAAACAAATAACAAGTAAGAGTGCTAAAGGCGACTGTACCGAATCTTATATACCCTTTACCAAAGTGTTATTCGAAGCTTTTCTATATAAATGTGTATTATCAGGTCGTATATGAACTCTGATATCCCTAAGTTTATTTGAAAAATAGGCACTGACGTGTATTAAAGTAATGAATTTTGACCAACCATAAGCAAAAATCGGAAGTCATAAATGCATTTTTTGATAAAATAAACAAAAATATGTTTGTACTTTACTTAAAAGAAAAATCTATTTTTAGTAACTAATGTTTGGAGCATACCATCGAAAACTTCACTTACAATTTATATAAGCAAGTGCTTATTGCCTGCATTACATTGTAACTATATTTATGTATCTGCCACTTTTTGCATTACATTATAATGCGTTCTTATTTTGCGTCTTATATACAGTGTTGGGCAAAATACAGGCTCTGATGTATTTAATATACAAATACTGCATTCCAAAAGCAAGTATTTGAAATACAAAATACAGTGTAACAAAAATATGTATTTAAAATACAAAATACCTTTAAAAAGTTTTTATTTTCTTTCATAAACACCAGTTTTTCTCAGTGATATCAGACACACAATCTCTTGATGGCGAATAAAGAAACCCAGCTAACGACAAACTCTCAATGATTTCTTATTAGAAAAAGATATTTTATTGAAAGACCTATAATGGAATTAAGAAAAAAGTGACAATTGAAAAACGTTTCACCAAATGCTATATAATGCTATATAGTCTATCCTATATATATATAGTCTATCAACATTTGATTGATATTTTTTTCTCCTGTTTTACATTAAAATGTGGAACGCTGTTTTTCTTTGTATTTTATTTTTTCATTATTTAACTTTCTGACAGCTTGGCGACTTTTTCAATAGCGGTTCTCACTCTTGATAATAATTTTACAACTCTGCTATATTCACTACGAGTTTTACCACAAAGCTCGAGTGACTTTCTTACCTCAAAGTCTGCTTGTTCTTGCAAATATTCTAAAACTTGCTGAATTTCTTTATCTGTCCACCTTTTGTTGTGAATTTTGTCACGTTTTCTCTTCACCAGTATATTTTTATTTGTTTTTTGCATATTTTTTATTTTCTCAACACAAAATTAAGTTTTGCCGGCAAAACGATTCACAGCACAGAATATCTGTGATTCCCAGTAATTTTTTACAATGTTTACTAAAGCTTTTTGTTTGATTTTTTAATCACAGCGTAGAAAATAAAAGTTCAGTACATTTTGTTGCTGCAGTGATGTAAACACTAGTACTTTAATCAAATCTGCTACTTTAACCAAATGTGCAACCGAGTTTACTATCAAGAGTGAGAACCGCTAATGTATGTGTGTAGTCTGTGATGCCAACCCCATCAACAACCAGCGATGGCTCAGTGGTGGTATTAGCTGATTATCAACCTGCATGATACTGGTTCGAGCCCTTGTTGTTAATTTTGTTTTCTTTTTTGTTTTTCTATTTATTATAATACAACAAATTTAGTAAAAAATTTATAATGACTTTTGGTATATCTTAGTAATTATACACCCGACTTTGCTTATTTTCAATCCCTAAGCATAGGGGACATTTAAAAAACGAAGATTTAGGTCGATAAGTTGTCTGGTGGCTTCACAATCGGAAGCCGAAAATAGGTTTTTATGACAAATCTATATATGTCCTTTTGGCAAAGGGTATAATAAAAATGCGTTATAATGTAATGCAAAAAGTGGCAATATATATAAATATAGTTACAATGTAATGCAGGCAATAATGACTTGCTATATAAATTGTATAAACATATTATTATTTATTTTGCTGTAAATTTTAATTTTGTTATTGAACTTCTGTGTTGTAATACATTTATATTAAATTACTTTTTCAGGCTCAAGTTCAACCCTTGGGTTTTCACTACTTTTTAATCAATATCAATTAAGTAAAGAAAAGTAAAATTTATTTGCTAGGTGGACAACCGGCTGTTTCTGGGTAGCAAACACCCTTCATCAGCACCCTATGAACTTTGGACGTGTCAAATTTCACAATTTTGGCACAGCCGCTTTAACCACTCGGCAACCAAAGCTCACGCAATTCTACTTTCTGTTTGTATACTTAATTAACATTAACCAAAAACTGCAAAAATATCATTGCTTTGGTTAATGTTAATTAAGTATACAAACAGAAAGTAGAATTGCGTGAGCTTTGGTTGCCGAGTGGTTAAAGCGGCTGTGCCAAAATTGTGAAATTTGACACGTCCAAAGTTCATAGGGTGCTGATGAAGGGTGTTTGCTACCCAGAAACAGCCGGTTGTCCACCTAGCAAATAAATTTTACTTTTCTTTACTTAATTGATATTGATTAAAAAGTAGTGAAAACCCAAGGGTTGAACTTGAGCCTGAAAAAGTAATTTAATATAAATGTATATTATTATTTATTTTATCTAAAAAATGCATTTATAGTTTTCGAGTTTTGCTAATGCTTGGTCAAAATGCATTATTTTAATATACACAAGTGCCTATTTTTCAAATAAACTTAGGGATATCAAGGTTCATATACGACCTGATATTACACATTTATATAGAAAAGCTTCTAATTACACTTTGGTAAAGGGTATATAAGATTCGGCACAGTCGAATATAGCACTCTTACTTGTTTTTTTTTTTCAAATTAATACACAGGCTTTCATTACCAAAGCAGTTTATTTTTAATCCTCCAATTTTTAATTTGCGAATTTTTTTTCTTTCAAAACTGATGTTTTTAAGCAAAGTCAACTGATGCCACTGTTTACAGCACATACACACTGGAAACTGAACGTCTCATATGTTTATGTGTTCTATGTTTTATGAAAAATCAAAGCTATAAAATAAGAGTAAAATTCTAACACAAAACTACATGTATACATCTAAAATTACACTCATGAACAGCTGGCGGTGGCTCATTGGTAGTGTTAGCTGTTTATCAGCCCGCATGTTGCTAGTTCGAGCCCATCTTGTTCCTGTAGTTTCTTTGGTTTTTTTTATTATAAAACAATAAATATAAAAAAAATGAAAATAATTTTTTTCGTATATCTCAGTAATTATAAACCCGATTTTGCTTATTTTCAATCCCCAAGCAGAGGGGACTATTAAAGTAAGATTTAGATCAATAAGTTGGCTTCACCTTCAATAAGGTTGCTTATTGAATCGGTGCTCGAAAACAGGTGTTGTGTGAGAAATCTATATATACAGTTTTGGAAAAGGGTATAAAAAGTGTAATGCATTACTTTTGGGACATCGAAAACAAAAATACATATGTACTTTTGTGATCAGAAGTGTAAGTATTTGCTATTACGTTTTCTGATCACTAAATACCTCATTTGGTAGGCGAAGTTTTTGGTGAAATACGTATCATATAACAAATATTGCATAAAAAATATGTATTTTGTACTTTAGGGTAACCAACTTTAATACAATTTTGTACTGTATGCTAACTGCTTTTAAAGTTGATACAATGTTTTTTATTTCATATATAAAGGGTCCGCTATCTAACGTTTTTTTTTCAACTAGTGCTTATTTCGTGAAGGGTAACATTTGGATTTTTTAATATGTTACTCCTTTTCTGTACTTTGCTGGGAAACAGAGATATTTTGCGTAACTGTATTTAATCGTAAATATTTAATCCACACTATTTTTATACGCAGGTATAAGACATAGGCTATGCTGGTATAGTTATGCCAGCAGTCTCTAATCCCCTAAGTGCAGCTAATAATTTGCTGCCATAAACACTACATTAAAGTCACATAATATTGGAAACGTGCAGTTGATTTGTCAATCGTTGTTCTATCCTTATATTAATATAATAGATACAGGTATGTTTGTATATGTTTTACATACATATGTATTCTTCATATGATCAAAACCATATATATATTGCACCAAAATTACCTTGACCTTAAACACTAATTTTAATTAAATTTAATCACCGATTATTTCAAAATAATAAAACAAATCCACTTTCACCACATATTCCTGCTCTTTAATAGAAGGAAATGTATCTTTTGTAGAAAACCCTTAAATCTCACCCCCAATACTATTTGGCAAAAAATCTGTGTAAAATTCATTTAGGGAGCCAGCTTTTTTTTTCAAACTTACATTATTGAATCTGCTTTCGAACGCAATAGAGTTTTCGGTGCCATCTAGCGGGATCTCTTTTCAATCTCTTCCGATATTTCCAATACTTCAGAAAAATTGGCTATGACAGATTTCATTACGAGGCGTAGAATTGACATCATTTCCATCCAGATCAACAAATGAAAATAAAACCAAGCTTTAACAAACTTGTAAAATTTTTAATAATACTGAATTTCGAATTTAAAGCAAAAACTTCTCTTGATCGCACCACTTCAACATTTGAAGCCCTGTAAGACTGTAAAAGACAGAGAGCTGAAATTCGCACAATATATATACTTACACATGCCCTACAACAACAAATACTAAAAACAACTACCGGGTGTCCCTATACTACGTAAAGTAAAAATTAGCCGTAACTCCCAAACTGTAAGAGACAGAGAGATGAAATGTGCACAATGTATGTACTCACATATGGCCTACAATAACAAATGATAAAAACAACAACAAGTTGAAAACGACCAGGTGTCCCTATACAACGTAAAGTAACAATTAGGCGTTACTCTCGAACCGTGAAAGACAGATGGATGAAATTTGCATAATATATGTATTAATATATGCTCCACAACAAAATATGCTAAAAACAACAACAACTGTAAAACTACCAGGTGTCCCTTTACAACGTAGAGTAACTACTATAATTTTCGAACCGTAAGAGAACCCAGACAGCAAATGACAACAACAAGTCGAAACTACTAGGTGTCCCCATATAACATAAAGTAGCAATTAAACGTAACTCTCAGGCTGTAAGAGACAGAGAGATGCAATTTATACATTATCTGTATTCACATATGCCATTCCATAGGTACATTACATATACGTACGGAACCCTAAGTGTGCGAGCCAGCCTCGTAGTTGACTGAATTTATTTTGCATTTACCAAAATACTTTTCGCTTCATTGTCTTGAAGAATCTATTCGAAGGAAATCGAAATATCGATCAAAATATTCGAATAAATAGACAAAATATATACAATAAAAAGACCATCAGCTCAAGAAAACACAAATATTAAATCAAAACACAAATATTAAATCAATTAAATAAAGTGGAAGTATTAAAAAGAATTATTTCTCTTAAAGAATATTCAAAATTTAATAGGTAAAGTTGTGTTGGTGGGGATGCTTGAACTGCTTTAATAAAAATATTAAACCCAAATGTGAAATACATATGTTCATATGCATAAAAATTTTTAGAAAAAACGTACTTTTTCCGTTTTAAAAGCAGATGGCATAATCTACTAAATGTTTTTAAAACATATTACCCTAAAGTACAAGCTGCAATATCTTGTATAAAATGTTTATTACTTTATACGTATCTTTTACTAATAATAGACTGTTTTTTTAAGTTTTTTTTTTATTTCAAATTAATGCACAGGCTTTCATCAACAAATAAATTTATTTTAATCTTTATAAAACATTAAATGTGGTAAAAAAAATTTAATTATGTTTTTCTGTCTATATCTCAGTAATTTTATTTATTTATTTATTTATTTTGAAACTTGAACACTTAAGAATAAAATTCTTTTATAGTTCTCTAATACTGTTATTCACCCATAGGGCATAAAAAAACATGATTTGGCTTATTTTCAATCCTGAAGCAGAAGGAACATTTACAAAACGATTTCAGTAAGATTTAGATTAATAAAATGTCTGGTGGCTTCACAATCGGTGCCCGAATATAAGGATTTTATGACATATATATGTATACCCTTCTGGCGAAGGGTATTAAAAAACATTAGTTGGCAGGTATTTTATTTTATGCAAAGTATTTACAAGCCCCAAAGTGAAATTTTGTGCCCATGATTGCCTTCATCATTTTGACGAAAAATATTGGAAAAATATTATAATAGCAAAAACCAAAACTTATAGGGTGTGCCGTTTGCTGAAAATCTTTGTCCCTCAACACCTTGGAAGTGATTAACGCTATGCGAAAAATTGAAGCAGAGCGAGACTAAAAAATAGGGATTAACACGACCACTAAATCGTAATTTTGATGAAGAATGGCGGTTCACGGTTAAATTAATTAAAACATACTGCTGCATGTTCACAGAATTATAAGCACTGGTATTCACAGGCACCAATATATTTTCGAAATACGTTTCCGAACAATTTTTATATAAAAAATTTGTTATAAAACCAATTTCTACAACACTTTATTTCTAATGAATACCGGTGTAAAGCTTAGTTTAGACGATATGTTGAATCAGCATATATATGCTAACAACTGTATGATTAAAAATAACATCAAATGCATATGTCATCACATATCATATGCTAGGTGTTTACACTATATGCTGAAACTACCAAATTTTTTAATTCAACATATTTCAGCAAATGGAATGTCAACATAAGAGTTAGCATACAATTTTTGTATTTATACGATATGTTGATAATTACATGATGACATGTATGCTGAATCGTATAAACATTTGCTTGTAATATAAGTTTGATACTACTTTCTATTTATACAACGCGTTATTGCAGAAAATTCATGTTTTTTATAACATGTCTTCGGAAGAAATATCGCTTGCTATCGCTTGTGCCGTCCTTGTTTTTGATCGTGACGAAAGTGAAGTAAAAGGAAAAAGAAGCCGAGTTTGGAAAAGAAAATGGGTAGAACGGCGGGCAGACGAAGGTTTTTGTGCAAAATTATACAAAGAATTATAAGAAGTTCGAAGATCTGTGCCAATTAATTTTCATCGTGGCAGCCGCTGAAAACAAAAGTGGGGCGGCGGTTGAAATCCGGATGTATGCATGTAATCAACGCCTTGCCGTTGATTGTTGATTATTTCAACTATTTCAAGCAGAATTCATACCAGTTGGACTTGAAACACAGGTGATTATTTTGGCTTCCAGTGTTTTGTTCACTTTGAAATATGTATATGTAATGAAATACAGTCAAAGCCCGGTATAGCGAATACTCAGTTTAACGAATATCCGATATAAGGAATGGCGAAATTTTTACATTAACTGCCTTATATAGCGAATGGTAAAAAAAGGATCTCGATTCAACGAATGACAAAGCAAAATACATTTAAAACTCATTACAGAATCGTAAGATTGTGGGTGTTTGTGGCTTCTTTGCTTTGTATTGAAAGAACGCGTGTGATGCGTTGCTTTTTTCCTTAAAATTTCAGTAGTTTTGGTAGGTTCATTGTGAAAACGAGATGTCGATTTCTTAAGAAATTAATAATATGAATGAAATGTAATAATAAACCTACACATGTTAATTGCATCCAAATATAAGTAAATATGTAGATGCACCTACATATGTACATTTATGATTTTTAATGAATTTTCATATTAGAAATTAAACAAATCTTAAATACACATCAAAATATCAATTAAAGTTTTAAGTTATTAATACAATTAAATTTTGATGTTTTTAAAACTGCGGACCACCGTTTTTTATAAAATTTTAAGATAAAAAATTATTGTTCGATATAACGAATATCTCGGTATAACGAAAGGTCTGAAAATTATATCATTCGTTAAACCGGGATTTTACTGTACATGTATTTTTTTCATTTTGCAAATTCCCTTGCAACCACCTGGTATGAATTCGCCTTGAGCTATTTATTGTTTCTTAATTTGAGAGCAATTAATTCATTGAATTTCATTTCATTACGTTTGTGCTCGTTTGCAAATTTTGAAGAAGATATACACACATATGTATATATATTTACATAAACGAAAATTGTCGGCGGCTCAACAAAGCCATTCGGCCAATATGCATACAAATTAGATATATACTGAAAAGCTTAAACAGCATTTTCAACAAATGGCATATCAGCTAGCATACGCAGGAAATTAGTCAAATACTAAATGCTAAAATTGCCAACATATATTTGTTGGTGTTGTTAACAAATTGTTTGCAAACGTTGTTAAACATACGTATGCTGGTAAAGATTTTGCGTTTACACGATATGATGGCACTTAAACAAAATTTTCAGCATAAATATGCTGATTCAAAATATCGTCTAAACTAAGCGTAAGTGTTTGAAATTGGATTTTAGAACAGTTTGTACAACAAATTTAATTACAATATTTCAAACCGATATACATATGTATATTTTTCTGTGCTTTTATTTCCTTTAATTGACTAAAATTTATACGGCAGATCCTGTTGAATTTCAAATTTAAAAACTGGCAGCACTGTTTCCCACCAATTACAAACGTTAAACACCTGTTGACGTGGAACACTCGTTATTTCTGTTCGCCCAAACGTATGCTTTACAAAATCAACAATGTTTCAAACATGTTTGATATAAAAATAAAGAACCGCGCATGTACAGAATTTGTTGCAGTTTCTACCAATTTTGTAATAGATTATCGTATATTAGCATGGTTTATGAATTGGAAAGCATTAGCGGCGAAAGAATAACCATCACAAACCAGTGGTGCCCAAACAGTATATTTGGTGTCCTTACCAATACTCCTACATATGCAATGCGTTTTACCGGAACTACAAATATAAGGCGCGTTTGCGGCCGTTGGATAGAACAAAAAACAATGGAAAAATAAAACATTTATATGTTAAAAGTTAAATATAACAGACTTAGCTACTGTGGACTTATCTTTTCGTGCATTCTAGCTAATATTTTGTTTGTTCTTAAAAACCCGTTTTTTAAAAGTGGGCATACTTTAACAATTTCGCACACTGCTTTCTTGTACAACTAAGAAATTATTTAGCTTCACTAATATTGTTTCCAAATACACATTTCAAAATTTGTCATTATATCGTGAAGTTAACATTTTTACAATTTTTTATAGTAAAAATGATATTGTGAATGGATGCATGGCTTCAATGTATTAATTATATCTCTTAAAACGTTGTGGGTACAATGTATGAAAATTACTTCATAAGTTATTCACAATTTTTTTTACATATGAAAGCAAAATACATACATACATACAAACATGCGCATATTTTTGCTAATATTTGTCTCCTTCGGATAGTTTCTTCAAGGCAATAATATTGAACATTATTGAACAAAATGAGAAAAAAGTATATTTGAAAGAAAAATATTTTTTCTGTCTTTCACGCGTTCAAAATTTTAAAAAGAAATTATTTTTGTGTCTTGAGGTGCGGTCATATTGAGAAAACTTTTGCCTGAAATATGTTTTCCCTTGTCTGCCGAAAATATGCTACACTGAAGTAAATATTTGCTGTTAAAAAATTTCATCAAACTGTTAACGAGGCAAAAATTTATTTTCCGAATAAACTATATTGTTACAAATTTGGTCGTGAACGGACCGATTGTGATTGTTCTAGAACGTACTAAATCATCGTTATTTTATATGTGCGTATATTGTCTTGTTATTATTTGTAAATGAACACAGGAGGTATATACACACATGCATACATAGAAGCTTGTTGATAAACAAAACGGCAGCACAGCGAGTGTGCACATACTGACACACATGTGTGGATAAATAAGCACAACAGCGAAATAAAAGAAACCACCACCGCACGATACAATATTCGTGTGTGCATGTATGTGCGCGACTCAGATGCTTGAGTTTTGCTGCCGCGTGTATGTATGTCGGTGTGTGTGTATATCTTTTGTTCATGATGAGTCATCGCACATCGCACTATAGATGTGGCGTGATTAGCTTCTGTAAACGTCTAGAATGTTCTAGTAATGATCATTGGAGGTATAAAAGCAGCGAAGCTCAACGCTGAACAGTCAGTCGATTTTTAGCTGCGCTAACGTGTAAAGTGTCTTAAGTAATAAAAAGTGAATAAGTTGTTCTTTTAGTAAAGTGTTCTTAGTAAAGTGTTTACAAGTATAGTGTGTTAAAATAAATAAAGTGTTGAACTGTTGATTATTGTAAACTGAAGACGTGAGTGTTTTAACTTCATTACAATTAAAGAATCTACGAGAAACGTTTTGAAAAGGTTAAAACGTAACAATATATTAAAAAATTTAACTAAATTTTTAAAGATTTTTGCCGTGGAGCATCAATATAAATAAATTAAATAAAATATAAAAAATTAAACAAAAAACTCTTCATGTTTAAGGATTCAAAAATCACTTTCGGAGACGTTATACGTACGTTTCGATTTTCATTTAAGCCGTTTTGATGATCAAAAATATTGATATATAATATTTCCCAAAAAGAGTACAGTTTAAATATGGGGACACCTTTAAAATTTTACTTTTTTGTTTCAGGTACTTGATATCGGGGCAACTATTGAACAAAAATATGTCGCAAAACACGGTTTCATGTATAGGGATGCCAATTACTTTTTAGTAGGCCTAATTTTCTCATCATTCGTTTTTTTTTTTTCTTCAACAAATGTGCATATTCTTTGAAAATTACAGGTGTATCAGGTATATTTATCCAATTATAAGGTGGTACAAAAGTTGAGAAAATAATATAATTCAGGGGCTCTCTGTCCAGAGAACAAAAGTACCTTTAGTTTTTTAGGTCACTTCGAAAAGCGATTTTGTAACGGTAAATGTAGTGAGTAACGGGATTTGTAGCATTTTGGATTTGAACTAGTCATATCTTCGTTGTTCCCAACGGATTTCCATAAGTTTTGTTTCTGCACTTAACATGAACTTTCAACCATGGTATAGTTGTTGTAAATCTTGCAATAAATTTTAAATAATAGCACGAAAATATATGACTGCTGTGAGCAACCTGTGATAAAGTAATGTGCTATATCAAATATGAATCAGCTGTTAAAGAAAAGGAAAACAATTTAAATATGTTTTTCAAAATGCCAAAAATAAGTGAAACAACTAAAATACTGGCTATTATTTTTGTGCGAAAATTATCTTTTAGATGTTTTGATAGCTGATTCAAGTAAATTTATGACGAATCACTAAACACAGTCGATGAAGTCCTATTAATTTATGACTACTTTTGTTTGCAGCACAACAACAATTTTTTTAAACTATCATAAAATGTTAGTACTTTCTGACATTATGACACAATATGAGACCGTTTGAATACCGTAAATGTACTTATGTACTTATGTACATATAGATATATTTATTATTGCAAAGTATAAAAATTATGTAAGCTTTCCAAAATGAATGAATTATGTTTGGTTTCTTAATTAAAAATTACATGAGTTTCTCTTTTTCATGAACTCCGTCGTCAGTATCGCATTTTAAAGACCAGCAGTAGTAAACATCATACTGATTTTATTTTTTTCCTATATAACGCTTCTGAATTTTAAATATTTCCTGGTGAAATCGTTCAACTTTTTCATCACTCCTGTGGCCAAAATTTGGTGGAAATCTTTCCAAATGAGCATGTAGATGGTGAAATTTTATTGTCATTTTGCAATCCATCGCCTGGAAATAGGCAGGCAGACTATTGTTTACAATCTGTTCATAATTTTCACTCGTTGTGTTCCCAAGAAAATTTTCACACTCTGAAACAAATCTATTCCATGAATGTTTTTTTCAGATTTTATTTGTTGCATGAAATCATCATCGACTGACTATTTTAACATTACGATGTCCTAGGAAGTAGTCAATTGTCCGACTGTGCATTACTTTTCAACTAACTTAAAGTTAGCTACTTAAAAGTCAGTACCCACAGATAAAAATGTACACAGGATTTTTTTCTGTGGGTACTGACTTTTGAGTAGCTAACTCTTAAGTTAGTTGAAAAGTAATGCAGCGTCGGACAATTGACTACTTCCTAGGACATCACCATGTTAAAATATTCAGTTGTTTGCATTGAGAGGTAATCCAGGCCTGAGTAATCCAGTACCTGTTGTGAAATAGCTAGCTGCAATTTAGCTTGGTTTCCGACAGGGCATTTACAAATAATAGCAAGACAATATAAGCACATATAAAATAACAACGATTCAGTACACAATAGAACAATTACAATTGGTCTGTTCACGACTAAATTCGTAACAATATTATACCGCTTAAGTAATTACAAAACTCTATTTTATATTGACCTTTTAATATTTTCAAAGATATTTCCCAACACTGAAAACACGGCATTCTCGCAACTATGTTTTCTGACTTATAGTGTTATTTCCAACTTTTTTTACGCCTATACTTGGTTTTAATACAAACGTGATTGGTCGTGAGAATTCTTTTATTTTTTCGTATGTGAAAATGCGTGATTGAAAAAATTTTGTTGGTGAGCGTGCGTGACGTGAGAGAAAAAATATTCACGCGCACATCTTTAGTATTAACCACTTACATTGTAATAAGCAACGACTAAAATATTCTTTAGATAGGGGAATAACATGCTTATTTGTCTATTTTATCAAATAACAACACTTTTATTGAACTTCTGAACTGTTTGTATGAACATCAGTCTGATGCTTTCTGTTCCCTCACACAAATTAAACTGTGCTGGTCTGGCAATTTCAGCCCTTTTATATTAAATTTTGGTACCGGTGTTATTGCGCTGTGCCTGCTACATAAGGATGCATTCCGTTGTAAACTACACCTTCTTTTGGGATTATGGTTCTATGCTTAACAGAGTAGGTAAGCCCGTTTTTGTTGTAGGTAAGACCTAGTCTTAATTTTTCACCCCTGGTTTTTTTTTTTTTGGTATAAAAAAAGTATAAAAATTGCGATCTTAAGTGGAAATTTTGCACAAGAATGTTTTGAAATTATGGAACTACTAATTCCAAATTGAAGTATATTTCAATTTATTATTGAACATCATCAAACCATGAGTAGTTTCGTTGTGAAAAATGTATCAAAAACGAAGTTGATTGATTTCAACATTAAAATCAATTTTGTAATTGTAACAAATGTTACGTTAGTGGGTAACAAATGTGTTTGATAAATATATATATACATATATGTATATATAAATATATATATACATATATATACATATATGTATATATATATATATATATATATATATATATATATATATATATATATATATATATATATATATATATATATATATATACATATATATATATATATATATATATATATATATATATATATATATATATATATATATATATATATATAGGTATATATATATATACCGCACTGGTAAAAAATGGGATTACCTTAATTTAAACAAAAGATTTTAGGAAAAATTTACAGTTTTAAATGCATTTGTTTAATTATACAAAATTGTTCTTTAAAAAAATGAAAAACAGTGGTATTACTACTGTTTTTCTTTTTATAGGATGTCTAGGGTTTTTGCAGAAGCAATGTCCACTAGTTTGCCGCAAAATCTCATTCATAGATTTTTACTTCACTTCCTTAAACAATTTTTCACACACCCATACATCAGAAGATATTTTGTCGATTTTCGACCACTGCCAACTGTAGCGTACTTACGCCATATTAAAAAAACTCGCATTTCACGCTTTGGTTTTCAGTAACAATAAGAATATCAATTGGAGCAAAGTTTTCTGAGACTAAAAGCAAAGCAGACACATTTTTCTTGAAATATTAATGATGTTTTAGTGAAAATTCAAAGTTTTGAATTACGACCCGTTTTTCGACTCACCAGACCAAGTTATTTCAACAAATTTTAATTTAATGTTATTTGAAATTTTGCAAGATATCAATTGGTGGGCTTGAAATTATGTGTTTTTAACCAAAAGTTATAGGAAAAAAACTCGAGGCAAAAATATGAAGAAAATATTGTATTGGAAATATCTCTTAAACTGTGGAAGATATCAACACCTTTTTACACATTTTTGTTTTGGTCAAACTCTTTAAAATTCGTCAATAAATACAAAAGTTATTGGCTGCAAAATGTTTTGGCAACTTTTAGCCCCTGCAGCCCCGCCTCCGTTTCACGTATACAGTGAACTCGCGGTAATGTGAACTTCCACAATAGTGAACTATCCATTATTTTAAGGTTAAGGTTAATTTTATTGAGACTTAAATTTTTTTCATATTACAGGAATTACGAACATAAAACATGAAAACTTTAAACTATATAGTATTATTTTAATAACATAACTTTTCTTTTAGAAATTATGCTTCTTGCTTATAACATGATAAGGAAAGGTAATTAACAATATATAATTATTAATATAGTTGTACTAAAATTAAAAAAAGCTTGCTCCCGGTTACATCTTTACTGGTAGAGTTATATCTAGCCTATATCCATTATTTTCTTATATGAACTCTCTAAATTGTGAACAACAGTTTTTTTTTTTTTACAGAAAAACAACTCCCAACAATAAAACAAGCTCATGTTATATACATATGACGTTCATTTAAAATCGAACATTTGTGTTGCTATGTGTTACTCTCAAATGTTTTATAAACTCTTCACGTTATTTTCTCTTAGTTTTTCCTGATCTCTCGTTATGTCATATTTTAACACTTGCAATGGCATTCATGCGTATTTATGTACATACATATATGTATGCATAATTGCTTTTTTGAGAGTAGAGCAAACTTACATGCATATATATTTAAATGTTCTAAATGTTATTATACCCTTCACATAAATGTGTAAGGGTATATATAAGTTTGTGATTCCGTTTGTAACGCATTGAAATATCCATCTAAGACCCCATAAAGTATATATGTATATTCTGGATCAGCATCAATAGCGATTACGATTGAGCGATGTCCGTCTGTCCGTCTTTCCGTCTGTCCGTCTGTAATCGTTGAAATACCGTTTCTGAGAAAACGGTTTGAGATAGAAACCTCATTCTTTCGCTAAAACGTGTTAAACCTCGGTAGTGGGTCTGCTATTGAAATTCAGCAAGATAGGTCCACGGATAGCCGAGATATATACAAAAAACCGGGTTTTTAGGGGTATTTTTTGCAATTTTTTATTCAGATTTTTGAAAAAAAATTTTTTCCTAAAAACTAAGCCATATCATTTTTAGTGCCCATTAAATCCTAGAAATTAAGGAATTTTTGAAATCGGCCCATATATATCCGAGATATAGCGTCTCCCGATTTTTAAAGAAATCGGCTTTATAAGCCAAATAAAACAACTTTTGGCACCGAAGATCAATCAGAATGGTACATATAGGCTATTTAGAGGCAAAAGTGGAAAATTTTTCCACATCGGCCCATATACACTCGAGATATAGCGCCTCCCGTTTTCTCAAGAAGTCAGCTCTAAAAGCCAAATATAACAACTTTTGGTACCAAAAATCGATGAGAATAGTACATATAAGGTGTTTAACAGCAAAATTGGAAAATTTTTCAAATCGGTCCAAATATATCTGAGATGTAGCGACTCCCGATTTTTCAAGAAATCCGCTCTTTAAGCCAAATAAAGCAATTTTTGGCACTAAAAATCAATCAGAATGGTACATATAGACCATTTAGAGGCAAACGTGGAAAATTCTGGACATCGGCCCATATACACTCGAGATATAGCGCCTCAAGTTTTCTCAAGAAGTCGGCTCTAAAAGCCAAATAAAACAACTTTTGGTACCAAAAATCGATCAGAATGGTACATATAAGGTGTTTAAAAGCAAAATTTGAAAATGTCTGCAATCGGTCTATATATACCTGAGATATAGCGTCTCCTGATTTTTCAAGAAATCGGCTCTATAAGCTAAATAAAACAACTTTTGGCACCAAAAATCAATCAGAATGATACATATAGGTTAGTCAGAAGCAAAACTGGAAATCTTTTTGTCATCGGCCCATATATGTTCGAGATATAGCGCCTCCCGATATCTCAAGAAGTCGGGCCTGGAAGCTAAACGAAACAGTTTTTTGCACTAAATATTTGTTGGAATGGTACATACAGGCTGTTTAGGGGCAAAATTAGAAAATTTTTGGACATCGGCCCATATGCACCCAACTTTTGGTACCAAAAATCAATCATAATGGTACATACATATGTATATAATATTATATACATATGTATATAATATTTGCGATCATGTATGAATGTATGTATGTATGTATGTATGTAGATACGTTTGTATGTATGTAGGTATGTATGTATCTACATATGTATGTATGCATGCAAGTATGTTCCCTGCCAGCAAATTGGTAGTCGACTACTAAAATAATTAACTTCACGTTAACTTTTATGGACTAGCTTCAAATTAGCTACAATACAATCGAAACGTAGTGCAGAGTTCACTCAAAATTCAAATACTAACATACACACATACACGGTAAATAACTCTTGAATTAAATTGCCTATTGTCGCATTCGTTTTAAATGTAGCGATGGCTGAATGGGTTAAGGTGGCTGCTCACCAGTCTTGAGGCTTAGTGGTTCGAATCCCACCAGAGGCTAACAAAAAAAAAAAAAAAGTGTGACGAAATTTAATTTAATAAAATATAATAACTATTACCACCGAAAAATGTAAAATCAGCCTTGATTTGTACATTTTTTTCTGTATGTACTGACTTTGAAGTAGTTAACTTGAAATTAGTTGAAAAGTAATGCAGCGTCGGACAATTGACTACCTCCTAGGACATCGTAATGTTAAAATAGTCAGTCATCTCCATTGAAAATAATCTAAGTGTCAACCACCACCAGTTGTAAAAAAGTTAGCTTGTAATTCATTATTAGTTAACTGAGTTGCCGGCAGGGTTAGCATAAACAATTTTTTTGCTTTGGTGAAAAATGTGTATGTATGTACATACATATGTATACACGAGCTTGAAAATAAAAGTGATATAAAGAATTGTTGAAAAAAGGGTACGCAATGAAATTCTTTTAAACAATTGCGTCTTCAAATTCATTTCCACAAAAAATCATTTTGTGTTTCCCTACGTACTTACATATGTACATACACACATACATGTGTATGATGATACGCAACAGATCATCAACAACGTGCACAAGAAAAAAATAATTTTGTAAAAGCAAGCAATGTAAATATGTATGTATGTATGTATATATGTATGTATATAATCATTGTTTTATGGAACACACTGAAAATATTCAATAATAAAGAATTTATTTTAGAGTTTTCTATTATAGATACATACATACGTATGCATGTACCCACATACGTAAGTAAATTGAAAAGAAAATCACACTTAATGGCAATGTTTAGCATTATAGTTCAAAAATAATTGCAATTATATGCAATTTTTTGTTAAATAAATTTTACTATAAAGTTAACTGATAAATAATTAAGAAATACATTTTGCTTTTCTTTATTTCATTGATATTAAAAAGAATTGGTGTCACCCAGTGGTTGAACTTGAGCATATTAAGAATTATTTAAATAAAAGTTTTGCAGCCTGTGTTAAATACCGGTAGTGGATCTGATATTGAAATTCAGAAAAAATCGGCCCATTTAAAAGCCAAATAAAACAACTTTTCGCACCAAAAATCAATCAGAATGTATGTACCATTGTGAAGGGTATTTAAGATTCGGCCCAGCCGAATATAGCACTCTTACTTGTTTAAAATTAAGAACAAACGCAAAAGCAATCTACTTTTGGCACGCAAGGAAGGCGCCTTAGTAGTTCTTTGCTTACTTTTCAGAAGTGGGAATTCATTTCAAGATTCGGCTAAAAATTTCACTTAAATTTTATTGTTTGAACGTGTTTTGATACAAAGATGCGTTATTTTACCAACGTCTGGTCTTTCTTTCTTTCTTTGTGGGTTGTTCTAATAAACAAATAAGCCAGTAAAGAGGTAAAAAATATTACAATCGAAAATGTGAACAACCTTGGTTTTTATAAGTTCACATTACCGCAAGTGCACTGTAGTTGAAAAGGAAGAATATTCCAACCACTAGTTTAGAAATTCTAGACTTTAGTAGTACTCTTTTATTTGGATTTACACCACTGTGTAACGCAAAGTTTGAACTGAATTTAAATAAAACGAAATATTATTTATTACACTAGAATTTTACCTTCTAGTTATTTTTTGGGTGTTTTTCTTGTTGGATGATCAGATTTCATTTTATGTATATGTATGTATCTCCATGTCAACATTGTGTATGGAATCAACTTCACTCTCTCCTAAATAAATGGAAAATATATTTTCTAGTCAAATTCGGAAAATTTGCACTGTACCTACCACTTCAGCAATGTGATAAAACCTTGCTGGTGTAAAAGAAATTGCAAATTGTGGTTAAGAAATTTCGCATTGTAC
Source organism: Sturmia bella (assembly GCA_963662145.1). Lineage (NCBI taxonomy): Eukaryota > Metazoa > Arthropoda > Insecta > Diptera > Tachinidae > Sturmia > Sturmia bella. The sequence goes on from OY759172.1 coordinate 36,866,021, forward strand.
CTATTATTTTATTTAATATCATTATTGAGGTATGTTTGTTTACCTGACTTCAGCTGATCTTATGACAGCCTTTGGTGGTGCATCCCAATAATTTGGAGCTGGTGGTACCCATTGTCTTATCATTTGGTAATTGCCCTCAAGCAACTCCATGCTCTCGATGACCTCTTCGTCGGAATCATCATTGTTGCCGGCTAAACTGAGATTATCATCTGACTTCATTTTCAATGTATATATACATTACACTGACGATAAACGAAATTACGGAAAGAGGAGAATCAAAACAAAATCGAATATTGGCGAGAAAATTTCATTAAATTTTAACACAAAGACGGACACTGATGCGCACGCATCCAACTTTTACAACGCTTACAAACAACCGAACACTTAGTAATCAAGGACACAAAGAAAGCACAGTCACAGCTAAATTTTTAGTAAACAAAGAAAACACAATGGAGGGCATTAATCTGCAACATTTTTGGGAACACTTTTGTTTTCTCAAACTTTTTATTGGTTTCTTTTCTCTCGTGCTAATAAACTTGAACAATTTATTTACATACATACATATGTATATTCTTTATTGGCTAATTTTTTCGTTTTGCTTAATATCGCCTTTTGAATGAATTGATTACTACTTGCAGTTTTGTTACATATATAAAAATTAAATAGCACTAAAACGTGTTCTTTAAATCACAGAAAAATAGTACAAGAAACGCAACGTCTAATCAACCACTTTTTTTTAACATTAACATTTGAACCGCACCGCTCGCGTTGCAATCGAATTTAATCTAATCGTTGAGACTTTCCAACATTTTTGTTTTGGCTCAAAACTTTGTATCAGTCAGTAGTAGTCACATGAAAAACCTTCCACTTTTTTTCGTTCATTGTTACTGTTGTTGGTTTGACAATTTTCTTTTTCTTTTTTGGTGCTCATTCTTCTTTTATTTTTTTTTTTCTGTTCTTGTTTTGTTGCAATATCGAGTAAAGAATGAATTCACAAGGGTAAATTTTTATTTTTTCTTGTTGTGCTTTTATTTTTGTGTCTGCATCCCCTTTTGCAATTCAGTTCAATGTCGTCCTCATGTTTGTTGTTGCTATTAATTTGTTCGTGACTAGCGTTGTCGGCTTGGTGTTTTCGCACTGTAGTTAGTGCTTTTTAAAATTCTCGAAGCGAAAATATTTTTGTTGGTGCGCTTTTTTTGAATTTTTAGTGCATTTGTATTTACAAATTCTATTTAACACAAAATTTTTTCAGTGTAAAAAACTTGCTCAGATGTAATAATTATTTTTATTTACATTTCCAAATTAGAAAAAAAATAAATTGATCCAAGTACGAGACTGACTCGCACAGCAAGGGTTGCGTACTACCTTGAAAGTGGTAGGCTAAGGGTATCCCTTGTACATAATATCCCTTATTTATTAATTTATTATTGTTTTTAGTATTTATTGTTGTAAAGGCCACACAACTACATACACCGTGTAAATTTCAAGTCTCTATCTCTCACTGCTCAAAAGTTGCAACTAATTTCAGATTCTTGTATGGGAGCAGCCTTTAACTTTTTAATGATTTTGCTGTAGAACTTATATAACTACTAACTAGCTAACTTATGTAACGGAGCACACATCAAGCCTATACTGGCTTAGGTGTATGTCGCAAGACATGGGCAAACCAACCTCTCCAATCAACCTAACCTACCGTATGTAACCACATACATTTATTATCCAAATTTTAGTTCTCTATCTCTTACGAACCAAAAGTTACAGCTATATTTACTAATATTCACAGTCTCTTGTATGAGGACACCCTTTAGTTTTTAACTTATGGTTGTTGTTATTGTTTGCTGTTGTAGAAGCAACCACATGTCCTATGTAAATTTCAGCTCTCTACCTCTTACCGTTTGAGAGATTGTAATTTTGACGTTACACTACCGCCCTGGAACAGCCGGCGCAACTGCTCGGGTGGCAACAACAAAACCCCTTGCTGGGGAATTTGAGCTGTCTAATCTCTGATAATCCTATGATGGGACGAGAAAACTCCGTTGAGTCGTTTTGGGGCTCCTATCTCCGTAGTTCTGCCAAGTTCAGCAGGTCTCTCAGGACACGCGGCAACCCCTCGGGACCTGCCTAGGATTTCTTCTACCCAGATAACCAAGGTATTCTGCACCTTATTTATCCCGCTGATGCAGCACCAAGCTGCTTACTCTCAGTAAAATGCATTATGTACTCCCGGGGGGAACGGACGGACAGCGAAATCCCATAAGAGGGTTTCAGTCTATGAGTGGGGAGCCCTAACGGGGTTTCATTTTCTTATATGAGAAAATGCCTGCCAACTACATACATATACTATGAAAATTATCTCCCGACTCAATTTTTGCAATTTTTGCACATATAGCATGATTTTTTGCTACAAAGCGTGAGTGTCTTTTTCAAATGTTTAGCAAAATAATTATAACAGCTGATTTGTGCGGTCGGTTTCTAAAAAAATTGTTTTTCAATTTTACCTTAGTAAAAGCTCAGCTACAGACCTCGAATTCATTATTTTCTTGCAAAAACTCCAATATTTTTTTATTTCTGCATCTGTCCCACTTTTATTGTTGACTTTTTTTGTTTAATTACCATAATTTTATTTTTAATTTAATGTTTATTATTTATTTGTTTACAAAATTTAATAAATTAAGTTTGCCGCATGAAATAAGCAAAGCCACATCAAATATTTGAAAAGCAACCGCCCGATTTTTTTTAGTTATTTTATAAAGTTTAATAAAAATCATGCATAATAATCGGTATAATATTCACTTTTTACTATTTTGTAAATACTGCTTTGAGCAACGTTAGCATTAATTTAATTCCAGCACAGGCTGTTTTGTGGCGGCCTTGCCGTCGTAAAGTTTTTTGAGCTCACGAATTTACATGTTGGATTGTAAAAAACAATTTAGCAACATTTGCAAATACGAATCTGCAATGGTTTTTGGTTATGCATATTTATTTAAGTGATGCAAATCTCGGTTTCATACATTTTGTTCTTGTAGTCTTTTAGACTATGGCACATATGCTACGGTTGCAATATCTGCAAGGGTAATTTGCAATGAACAGTAGCGGTACTCAGCGTTTGGTGCGTTTTTGGTTGCGATTATTTGCATTTGCGATTATATTGCAACTGATATTGACCACCCTTTTTAACAACTTTACAAATTTTATTGCACTCCAAATAGCAGCTGATAAATTAATACACAATTTTTAAAAGAAACTAAGTGTTTGCTTTGAAATTTATAAAAAAAAACTCCATTTCTACAATTTGTTGTTTGCTTTGTTTTAAAATGCCAGCTGGCCAGCTGTTCGAGTGTCAGTGCTGTAAACGCAATACTCATGCGAAAAAAGCAACACGTAATTAGCGGTGCGTAAATGCAAATATATTGCGAGTGCAACCTTGTATATTTTGTTGTTGGGTTGCAAAGAAAAAGCAACGATTTCTTGCATTCGCAATTACGCAAGACATTTGCAACAAATAATGAACTGCGCTAGTGAGTTCCGCTATTGAAAATGATGCAACAAAAACAATGTTCAAACCAAGAATTTGAGATTTTCTTTCTAAATTTTATAAACGTTCTAAACAATGAACAGAAAATTTTTATTACTTTTGGGCTAAATCGACCCTCATTAAATGTCCTCTGTCTTCTTCAGACTCGAAACAACTTAAAGGAATGTTTGAAATGTTTTTTTTTATTATAAAATTTTTATTTTTTGTTGTATGAGTGAAGAATATTTTGCACGAAAAAATATGATTTTATTTTATAGCGTTTAAAACACTTTTTGAAATAAAAATTGTTGTTATGTCAATGAAGCAGGTCAAAATCACGTATCTTCATTTTTCATGAAAGAAAATATGTGAATTTTTGGTTTGGAATTTATGACTCTAATTTTAAAAAACACAAAATTTCAATTTATGTTTGTGCATGTTTAGCATGATTTAAAAATAACAAGATTTTATCTAAAAACAAGTAAATTTCAAATTGTATGATCTACCATTCTTCTTTTGGGGACATCTCATTTCAAAACCGTAATTATGAAAAACTGAATGGTTTCGGAATATAATACAGCATACTTAATGGTTTTAGTCTACTAATGGGAGACTAATGGGAGTCATTACAGGCCACTCTCAACTACTGGCACATCTTAACCGCATGGGAATAGTGGGAGGAGATGAATGTAGAGCATGTGGGGAGGAGAGCGAGACTCTAGAGCACTATTTATGCCAGTGCCCCGCCTTCTCACAAATACGATCCCGACATCTTGGGAGAGACACCTTACCAGACATAACCCAATTACGGGGCATATGCTGGAGGAAATTAAGGAACTTTGTGAATGACACGGAGTTCCTATAGACCTATGGGTCAAAGTGTATCACGGTTAAATCCACGGAGCGCACAACAAGCCTATACTGGCTTAGGTGTATGTCGCAAGACATGGGCAAGCAAACCCCTCCAATCAACCTAACCTAATGGTTTTATGTTAACTTTTTTTAAACATGTCTGTTTTTACAATGTTTTGTTTTTTTGTGTATCAATAACAAATTCATAGTGAATTGCACTAATTTCTCATCTTGTAAAAAGAAACACATGAATTTGTGCAGACTTTTTATTTTTTAGTTTGTGTGTTTTCAAATTTGAACTATTTTTGCTATAGAAATATTTTACAATACTATTAAATAAAAAGAAATAATTAGTGCTTTTTCTAAAATACGCTCGTTTCTCCATTTTGGTGCGTTTCGAAATTTAAAAGTTGACAACGCTCTCCATGACCATGTTGAGTTTGTGGTGTGTTCGTCCGCATATTCGTTCGTATGTTTGTGTTCTGCTGAGTTTTAGTTACTGTTTTGGTTGAAACTTTCTTTGTCGTTTGCATGGGTAACGCGCAACCAACTCTTCACACAGTTCGATTGTGTGCGTGTGGTCGTGCTTGTTCGGCTGCATATGCACGCGATCGTGCGGGATGTTTGAAGTAACATCGAAAGTTTTTGGCAATTTAGTTCGAGGTACCGACAAACAACAACGTATTTTGTTGGTAGAAAAGCCCTATTAACTGTCAAAGTCAGCTGTTCTAGTTTTGCAAAAGTGTGTATGCATTTTCAGAAATTTATAAAGTTGATCATCGGCAGCCGCACAAAAATTAAAATTTGTAATGTAAAATTAATAGAAAATTAAAATTTAAGTTTATTTGTGTTTATCCTCAACAAAGAATTAATGTATGTTCAAACTTGTGTAGTAGCTGCATAAAATCATCGGTGGAATCAACTTTAAATAATGTGGTACAGGCCGGAAACATTTGTGGCAATTAGTGTCTGGCAAACACCATAAAACTCCAGAGGCTACAAATAAGGAAGAGGAAAATGGTATGTATAACTGTATGTTAGCATTGTGTGTGATTTAATAAACTATTTTGATATTTTTCAACCCACAGGCTTCTAAGTCACCTCTGATGTACAAAATCACGTATGAAGAAATAAAAATAACTTGATATTGAGGTGGTGGGTAAACGTAAAAGATATGAGCCCGATGACTCTCGATTAGAACCTAAAAAAATTTTTTTGTGTTGTAAATAATTAAAAGGTTTTTCCATACTCTGTAAAAATAAATTTTTACTAAATTACCCAATAATATTAAGTGAACAAGATGTTTGTATTTAGAAGCGGAAAGAATTAAGCTTTGTATAAATAATAAAAGTACAAGAAAATTTGCCATTTGTGGATCAATTTACGAAATTCTTTTTGAACATATGAAAGGTGTACTAAATTATGCCTGCCGTAGTAGTTTTTATGTATTTTTAAGTGGCTTATCAATTTTGGGTGAGGATCGTGATGGCAATGTCTTTTTAACTTTGCTACATACATAATTCACAATGAATTGCTATAGTTCCTTTTAGATTTCCGTAGTAATAGAACGAAAACGGAACACTGTTGAAAATGAGCTGCAATTTTTGAAATGTGAGAGTTAAAGATCTTAAATCTTCATATACATATGTATGTAGTAGGCGCTCCTCTGCAGCAACAAATGCTAAAAACAATAAAAAGTTAGTAACTAGAGGGTACCCCATACCAGGAGTACCTTCTGTTCACCATGCGCTAGATATTTTTATATTTCTCTTTATCATAGACAATAAAATCTTCGTAAATCTGAGAAAATTACAAGATATAACTTAAATTATCACATTAGAAGTACGTTGTATATTTTTTAAGTTTTTCTTAAATTTATTTATTTTTTTGTATTAAATTGTTTTTGAATCAAATTTTATAAATTTTGCACAATTTTTACTTCACTACCGTTTTTTTGCTTTCAAAAAGAAATGTTTTTTTTAACGTTCATAAACAAACCTTTGACATTTATACAGGCCTGTAAACAATAGTCAGCTGTGCTTGTGCGGTATCGAGGTACCTTGATTCTGTTGAAGTCATTTTATTTGTACGTCTCCATTTTTTTTTTTTTTTTTACAAAAAAAACCTCACTTGATTTGGCATTTCGTGGTGGATAGATGTGATAAGCAATATGTGTAATTTTTTTGTTCTTTTAGTTTCTTTATGCATGCATATGGATGTACATACAAATATGACTGGCGTGATTTATGATTGAGTCATTCCTGAAAATGCTATTTACTGCAAAACTTTGAAATGTAGATGTTGTTGAATATCCACCATTGACGTTGTTATAGCAAAAATTTAAACTCCTTGTTTCATGAACAATTCATTACAATATTCGACAAAATAGGCGACTTTCTGGTGCCTTGTACATATATTCAATTCTTCAGTTTGCTACTGGGAAACTTAATTTTTAAAAGTATACATAAATACGGAAGAGTGCATTCCATGGTCCAAAATCAATTGAGAGCTCTCTTTTCTCGCTCTCTGATTAAAGCAAAATCAAAAATTGTTAATTTTTTTATTTGAAGCGTTCATGACGAAAAACAGTAATTTAGTAGGCTTGCAATTGCCGCAGTGATGGAAAAGTGTGGGGATGGAAAAAAAAACTTACAGTTCTTTGAAAACTATCTTCGTATTTTATTTGTATTTTATTAAGCGCTGGGCGAAAGAATTCAAAGATCCTTACATCGCAAAAAATCTGTTCACTACACTAGTGAGACCTATACTTGAATACTGCACAGTAATTTGGGATCCGCAATATAACTCTCACATTAATAAGGTAGAGTCAGTCCAAAAGCAATTCCTGCTGTTTTGTCTAAATCATCTCAATTGGAATCGAACCGCAAATTTGCCACCATATCGCAGCCGACTAGCTCTTATTAACCTCCCTACATTGAAAAGCAGAAGAGTTGTAGCTAACATCTCATTCCTTTTAAAACTTTTAAAAGGAGATATTGATTCATCTAATCTCCGCGATAGAGTAAACATTAATATCCCCACCAGACAACTACGATCATACGCTCCACTGCATCTTCAATTTCATAGATCAAACTTTTTAAATTTTGATCCTTTCCGTAGAGTTTGTGGCGAAGTAAATCGATCTTATGACCTCATTGACTTATCTGGCAATATAGATGTTATTAAGCGAAGACTTCTTTTATACTTAAACTCCAGTGAATATACTTATAATTGCTTTTAATATTGTAATGTAATTTATGATAGGCCAATTCATCCTGTTCTCTACTATATGTACTAATTTCTCAGCTGTTGTATGCATTTAGCTGAAATAAATAAATAAATAATAGTACTAGACAAAACAGCACAAGGCAAAAATAAATCATGTCTGCGGCAAATTATTAAAATAAACGACACTAACACACTGTTTCAAAAATTTGTTGCGCGTCTCTAGGCCACTTAAAATTACAAAGATTTATACGTACAATAGCATTTTTACCGTCACCGGTGTTTTGTTGATGCGCGTGTGTTTTTTTGAAAAACACAAACTTAAATTTTGTTTTTTGTTATACGAAATAAGGGTTCATTCAGTTCTTTACATCTTTCCACATGTTTTGCACTCTAATGCTGTTTTGTCTGAATGAGGCTCACAAAGGGTGAGTTTTGGGTGGCCAAATGTCCTTATATGTAACTGTGCATATTGTTGGCATTATAAAAAGGTTTTGCTTATGTGGCAGTTGATACTTGCCACATGTAGCAAATAAACTACAATGTTTATTTATATTTATTAAGTATTTGATACAATTAAGACGCGTACAAATTTTACACAGGGCCTTTTCTTAACATCTAATTTAAAAAAAAAACATGTTAAAATGCTATTTTCGGCCTGTCCGAATCTTATGTTATATGTATAACCTTTATCAAGGTATGTAGAAGAACGAAATTGTTGGTTTCAGGTTCATATCAGCAAAGAGATAAAATAATTTATAAACAGTTATTGAATTAAGGAAGTAGACTGATTTATTTCATGTACAAATTTGGTATTAAATTGGCTTCAGAAACATCGAATTAAGTGCATAATCATCACACTCCGAACAAATTCCATCCTTCCGTACTTACATATGTACATATATCAGCGCCAATCAGTTCAGTGTGAAAAGTATGATTAGTGCGAATGCTCTTAAATTAAGTATGTATGGAGTGCTTGCTTTTAAGCATGTATTTCTATTGAATATGGCTAAAATCAATCCAAAATCGGGATTGAATATTGCTAAAATTAAGTATTAATTAGTTGCATAATCCGTACTTAAAACAAGTGCAACGTACTTGATTTAAAGAAATCCGTACTGGATTTGGCACTGATTTACGTACAAATGGATTAAATAGTTTTTTCACAGTCATGTTTGTGGACATTACATTAAACAAGTAAGAGTGCTATATTCGGCTGGGCCGAATCTTAAATACCCTTCACAATGGTACATACATTCCGATTGATTTTTGGTGCGAAAAGTTGTTTTATTTGGCTTTTAAATGGGCCGGTTTTTTCTGAATTTCAATATCAGATCCACTACCGGGATTTAACACAGGCTGCAAAACTTTTATTTAAATAATTCCTAATATGCTCAACTTCAACCACTGGGTGACACCAATTCTTTTTAATATCAATGAAATAAAGAAAAGCAAAATGTATTTCTTAATTATTTATCAGTTAACTTTATAGTAAAATTTATTTAACAAAAATTGCATATAATTGCATTATTTTTGAATTATAATGCTAAACATTGCCATTAAGTGTGATTTGCTTTTCAATTTACTTACGTATGTATGTGGGTACATGCATACGTATGTATGTATCTATAATAGAAAACGCCAAAATAAATTCTTTATTATTGAATATTTTCAGTGTGTTCCATAAAACAATGATTATATACATACATATATACATACATACATATTTACATTGCTTGCTTTTACAAAATTATTTTTTTCTTGTGCACGTTGTTGATGATCTATTGCGTATCATCATACACATGTGTGTGTGTATGTACATATGTAAGTACGTAGGGAAACCCAAAATGATTTTTTGTGTGAATGAATTTGAAGACGCAATTGTTTAAAGGAATTTCATTGCGTACCCTTTTTTCAACAATTCTTTATATCACTTTCATTTTCAAGCTCGTGTATACATATGTATGTACATACATACACATTTTTACACCAAAGCAAAAAAATTGTTTATGCTAACATACTTGCATGCATACATACATATGTAGATACATACATACCTACATGCATACAAACGTATCTACATACATACATACATGCATACATACATACATACATACATACATACATACATACATTCATACATGATCGCAAATATTATATACATATGTATATAATATTATATACATATGTATGTACCATTATGATTGATTTTTGGTACCAAAAGTTGGGTGCATATGGGCCGATGTCCAAAAATTTTCTAATTTTGCCCCTAAACAGCCTGTATGTACCATTCCGACAAATATTTAGTGCAAAAAACTGTTTCGTTTAGCTTCCAGGCCCGACTTCTTGAGATATCGGGAGGCGCTATATCTCGAACATATATGGGCCGATGACAAAAAGATTTCCAGTTTTGCTTCTGACTAACCTATATGTATCATTCTGATTGATTTTTGGTGCCAAAAGTTGTTTTATTTAGCTTATAGAGCCGATTTCTTGAAAAATCGGGAGACGCTATATCTCAGGTATATATAGACCGATTGCAGACATTTTCAAATTTTGCTTTTAAACACCTTATATGTACCATTCTGATCGATTTTTGGCACCAAAAGTTGTTTTATTTGGCTTTTAGAGCCGACTTCTTGAGAAAACTTGAGGCGCTATATCTCGAGTGTATATGGGCCGATGTCCAAAATTTTCCACGTTTGCCTCTAAATAGTCTATATGTACCATTCTGATTGATTTTTAGTGCCAAAAATTGCTTTATTTGGCTTAAAGAGCGGATTTCTTGAAAAATCAGGAGTCGCTATATCTCAGATATATATGGACCGATTTCAAAAATTTTCCAATTTTGCTTTTAAACACCTTATATGTTCCATTCTAATCGATTTTTGATACCAAAAGTTGTTTTATTTGGCTTTTAGAGCCGACTTCTTGAGAAAACGGGAGGCGCTATATCTCGAGTGTATATGGGCCGATGTGGAAAAATTTTCCACTTTTGCCTCTAGATAGCCTATATATACCATCTTGATTGATCTTCGGTGCCAAAAGTTGTCTTATTTGGCTAATAAAGCCGATTTCTTTAAAAATCGGGAGACGCTATATCTCGGATATATATGGGCCGATTTCAAAAATTCCTTCATTTCTAGGATTTAATGAGCACTAAAAATGATATGGTTTAGTTTTTAAGAAAAATTTTTTTTCAAAAATCTGAATACAAAAATTACACAAAATATCCCTCAAAACCCGGTTTTTTGAATATATCTCGGCTATCCGCGGACCTATCTTACTGAATTTCAATAGCAGACCCACTACCGGGGTTTCACACGTTTTAGCGAAAGAATGAGGTTTCTATCTCAAACCGTTTTCTCAGAAACGGTATTTCAACGACTACAGACGGACAGACGGACAGACGGACAGACGGACCGACGGACAGACGGACAGACGGACAGACGGACAGACGGACATCGCTCAATCGTAATCGCTATTGATGCTGATCCAGAATATATATACTTTATGGGGTCTTAGATGGATATTTCAATGCGTTACAAACGGAATCACAAACTTATATATACCCTTACACATTTATGTGAAGGGTATAAAAATTGTAACATAAAAAAAAAAACATTTAGTTTTACAAATTTGAGTAAGTCAGCAAGCAGTAACTAAATATGTACAAATACTATGTACCTTCAAAACTATTCAGTCATCAACATTTAACGCAACCTCTTCAGTATTGCAAAGCTTCGACAATACACAAAAAAAGTAGAGCCGAGAACATAACCACGGCAAAACCAATTACGAATGTATACTTGGACGGTATTATTTTCAAAAACATTTCGCGTTTGTGAGAAGACCTTATTTCACAAATATCATATAAGAATTTAATAAACATTAAACATTTCTTTAAATGAGTAAATACAGCGGTCCAAAAAGTATTCGACATATATAATAAAGCGTATTCTTTTATCAATAAGAAACTGTAAAATCTTAATCTTAACAAAAAGAAGGTAAAAAACGTTTTATTAAGGAACCAAAATGTGATATTCAATGCAAAAAAATGACATCTCAAACAAAATTCATGATTTTTAAGTAACAAAAACCAAGCAAAAAAAAGTATTCGACATTGTTAATATTTTTTATATGTGTGTATGTTGTATGTACATATTACTACAACTTTAGTAGCGAGTTGCTATTCCTTCTCAGCTTATGACCTCTCTCAAACAATCTGGCATAGATATTACCAATATTTTGGTATATTCTGGGTCAATTTGGTTCTATTCCTCTTGCAGGTTGACTTTCATCTGGTTTTCGTTTGAAAATTCATGATTTCGTGTTTTCTTTTCCAAATGACTGAAAAGATGATCAATGGGGTTAAGGTCTAGGGACTGTGGCGGCGTTTTTATTATCTTTGAACAGTTTTACAGCAGCCAAAGCTTTGTATTAATCGCACATTGTTTGGGATCATTGTCCTGCTAGAATTTAAATTTATTTGACCGACGCAATTTTTCTGCGCTTGGCTGTAAATTTTGCTTTAGGAGATTAATGTATTGTCGGTGATCCATGATCCCATCAATAAATGCTAAATTGCCAACGCCTGATGCTGCCATACATCCCCATACCATAACACCACCTCCATCATGTTTTACAGTGGGTACCATGTTCCTTTCTTCCAATTCTGTGTTAGGCTTAAGATACACCAGAACTTTGCCATCACATCCAAAAAGGTTATATTTACTTTCGTCTGCAAAAATTACATCTATCCAAAACTTGATGGGCTTATTAACATGTTCATTCGCAAAGCCTAATCTCATCTTTCCATTTTTCTTCGAAATATGCGGCCTATTTTCTAGCTGATCGCGCATGGAAGTCATAGTTTCTTATTGTTTATGAAGTATTTGGTTTGGGTTTATATGAAAGTAATTTTAATTCCTGATCAAAAATCGAATTTTGACATTTACGGCCTTTTGTATTTAGCAGCTCTTTGGGTATTTCCTTTTTTGCTATAGGCCATTTCCTTTTTCGACAAAAGAAAATTAATTTTTTGTGGTTTAGGAAAGAAAAACACAAAAAAGTAATGGAAATAAAAATAAACTAGTCACGTTAGTATACTATCTATAGATACCAAATTAGGAAAAAATTTAACAAGGGTATTATAGAAGTATGTTTAGATAAAATAACGGATGGATTAATTAAATTTAAATTATTTAAAACTGAATTTCCAAAGTCAAATCTTTTCTTTATTTGGCAGCATAATGCTAGGAACACAATTGGGACGAACGACGAATCTCGCCCAACACGACGAATACGCCGGTTAAAATTCGCTGCGTAAATTCGTCGCATGAAGCTCTAAACACATAGACGACAGCAGACTGCAAATGCTGCCAACTTCAAATGCAGCCAACTTCAAATGCTGCTCTGAAGTCGGCTTCATAATTATTTTGAAGACAGCAACAACATAATAATCAGCTGGTGTGTAAATCAATTTTGCATTTTTATAAATATTACAAATTCAAAGTTTAAAAATGTAAAAAATGAGCGAAGAAAATTTAGCGAATTTTATCACAACAATTGTTAAAATAGCTCAGATTACAGCTGAAGTGTATAAAGCCCATAAGACGAATAGTACAAGAAAAAGATGGTGGGTTCGCCCAGTAAATATAACCCGTGATGAGGAGGGCATTTACAAAATATGTGTACAACAGCTCAAGGAAAAAGATGAAGAACACTTTTTCAAAGCAACCAGAATGAAAATTAAATAAAACATCACAAAAAATTAGCTCAAACGAAAAAAATTGTTTCGATATTGAAAATGAACAGCTGTGTATTTTAGCAATGCTAATTTCAGGAATGCCGTATTTCTTATAATGAATAAAATTGAAAATATTCTCATAATGAATAAAATTGAAAATATTGATGAAAAATGTAATAATATCACGAAAAAACTATAAAAACACATACATTTATTTATTTATTGTATTTCTGCAATGTTCTTTTGTGTTTAATATTAAAAAAAAAGTTTTTGTTCTAATTTGTCCAATTTATATATATATAATGGCAACACTATATTTGCTTATTTGCTGCCCGTCAAAATAGAAAATAGCCTAAGTTGGCAGCAGCAGCAAATGCTGTTGTGCAGTCGTGCTGCCCTGCTGCCGTCAAAATAATCGTTTTCATTTAAACACATGCATTTTATTTTTAACATATTGCTGCTTGCTGTCTGCTGTCATCTATGTGTTTAGAGCTTAAAGCTCAATAACGACGAAAAACAAAAACATCTGTTATAATTGATAAAGATCAAAGATAAAAAAAAATTAAATGAATCAAAAAATATAAAATTTTGTAAAAATAATTAAAATAAAAAAAAATAAAAATATCATTGTTTTGGTTAATGTTAATTAAGTATACAAACAGAAAACAAAATTAAAATTAGAAATTCCTTGGGGATAAAAACAATTGAAGGGATTATGTTTGCTAAAGACTATTTAAAATATTACTCGTCTGAGTGTTTTAATGTAAACATTACAAAATGTTTAATTAAAAGGCACAAAGCAATAAACTTTTCAACAATATTAACATAAAATGTTTATCGTACGTAGGTACATACATCTATTGACAACTAATTAGAAATGCTTTTTTTAATTTAACTCAAAGTCAGTAATATAAATTATTTTGGGAAAATGTGCCGTTATTTTGTATTCCAAATACATATATTTTGTTTACTATTATGTTTCATCTTTAAATGCTTTTTCTTTCTTTATTAAGCATTTCAAATACCGTTATTTTCATAACATACACAAATAAAAATATTCAGAAAAATATGGAGAACTGACCGAAGAGTATTTTAGAAATAAAAAAACCAGGAAGATGTTCATAGTTACGTTAAAACAAAATTAAACTTAAATTCGAGTACCAGCGAAATACAAGAGTAATTATCTAATTTCTTAAAAGCACTAAAAAAACGCTACAAAGAAGTTATGTAGCTACAGTACAGAAACGTTTTATAAAAAAGTGAAAACTGGTTAGAAGTCCAACCTACTGTCGCTGGAGAAACAGCAAAGCAAGCTAAGGTTGGAAGACCACGTAAATCATTGCATAACCGCGACGATAGATAAAGAGGCTGAAACTTAAAGGTCAGGCTCTGACTAGCACGAAGGCTGCATCCAGCTGCATTATATGCTAAGCAACATGAAGCCAATTAAAGCAAGTCCCGAAAAAATCATTAGATAATTCCAATGCATATGATTATCATCACTACATGCAATAATACGACTTACGGAACATATACTAAAAATCAGTTATGATTTGTATTTCAGGTCGTCAGGATCCATAAGAAACAATGAAACCAACAAAGTGTTAAAAAGTTCAAAAAATCATGGAGAAGATATCATTAAATATCATTTGGTGCCACTTGGTGATCTTTCAGAGGAGGCGCAGGAAAAAAGGAACAAAGATTACAGATTTCATAGAGAATCAAATGAACAATCATTATAATTGCTTTTCATTATTATTTAAGTACGAAAAACATAGTATTAGTAAAAAAATAATAGTAAATATAACCTACAATTGTTGCAAATGCTATTAAAATGTATTTCAAAAATAAAATGTATTTTTAAATTTTTTTTTTTAAATTATCAAATTTGACAGTAAAAAATAATAAATTTTTCTCAACAGAATCTCCAATTAAGTTAACTTTTTTTCTTTAGTGTAAAAATTTCTTGATTGTCAATTTTTTTTGAGTGTAAACATTTTTTTTGAGTTTAGCATTAAAAAAATTCCATTATCACAAAAATTGTTATTATTATTACTAATTTCCAAATATTAAATTTTTCAATGTGTAAATAAAAAAATACACCCATATTTCACTCCAAAAGTTAAAAAAATCAAACGTTCAACTTTGACCTAGAAATCCTTAAAAAGTCCTTGATCAATTTTAATGTAATTAATACTGAATCAAGCCGAACTAAATATCTATAAATAAAAAATAAAAAATTACTTAAATATTTTAATCGGTTGAAAAGTTACAGAATTTTAACGAAACACGATTTTCAGCCACTGTGTGACGGATGGATAACGAAGTTTCATAATTGGTTCCATTTTCACTCTATAAGTACGGAAACCTATAAGGGTCGTAGTCATTAATCAAAAAATGCAACCGAATCTATTTAATTACTTTATTTGCTGTATTCACCGATTTAGTTTTGCGTTAGTGAGCTGTGATTGAACGTTGTTTAAATTTTTACTAGACATAGCACTAGTTCGCTTATTAAAAACGATTTTTCTTCGCCCGTGTTTTAAAATCTCTCGATGCCGGGCCAAGCACCAACTTTTTTTTACATATCTGAACAAGTGCAACAAAACTAATAAAGTAAAGTTCTTACACCAGGAAAAAACATTTAGTAGTAAATTTTTTCTATACTTTATTAATTTTAAATCAAATTTTGGCCATCAATACAGTGCAAGAAAAGATAGTTATAAGCCCAGTAACTAAAAATGTCAATAAACTGTGTAGTTTAGAAAATGATATTTTTTATATCATAGCAATATTTATTTGTATTGTCGATTAAATGCTTTGTTTTTTAATTATCACTAAATATATGGGCAAAGCAACCAAAATACAAATTAAGTACACTCCTCCCATGACTGAACTTTTAAATTTTATTGTGCAATTCTTAGCCGTTTTGATTCGATTTACAAGTAAACAAAGTGGATACACGCTGGCATATTGTACACACTGGAATATTTTCCTTGCGAAACACCACCTTGTTTTTAAATACATGCACTTGGAACGAAAGTACAATAATGTGATGAAAAAAAGTGTAACATACAAACAAAAATGTTAGGTTGCACATGTTCTGGTTTTATTGTTTTTGTTTTTGTTTTTGTTTCGAGTTTTTATTGTTTATGTTTATAATTTTTTTTTTTTTTTTTTTTTGTTTAAGGTTGTGTATGTGAGAATTTATACATACTTGCAGTTATTGTATTAGCAAACACTAGAAATATATGTATGTATAAAGATGTTGCACAGCCATACATTCTACTGCCAGTGTTGAATTTGCTGATGGCAGTCAAGCTACGGCCAACTTTTTTTCAAAGAGAAATTCTATTATTTTCCCACCGAACTTATTACTCTCATGTCTAGCGTGACCATTTTAGCATCCTTTTTTGAGTCTTAGCTGCCAAAATCAGATTCACATAGCTCCTTGATAATTTTAGCTTCTTTTAATAATTCGTTTAGCTCATGATACAATTAACAAGGTAGCCTCGTCAGCTAAACCGTTAATCAACTGACTACTTTAGGTTGTCAAGAGATTGCAGAGATGAAAGGCAACCAAAACGAGATAGCTAATCCGCGTAAGCTCAGTGCATCTCTCTTCTGTAAATGTAGAAGTAGCGTCTTTTTGACAGTTTGCATAAGTTGTACAAAAACAAAATGCATGTTATTTTTATTGAAGTTGTTCTTATTGTAGCGAAAAGTCTACCTTGTTAATTGTATCATGGTTTAGCTCTTTTTAGCTCATTTTCTTTCAAAACTTCACAAAAAGAAAACATTTAAATTCTCTATTACTGTTTTTGCATCGCAGATATGCTAATAATAGTACATATGTATGTATTTTGAATAAAACTACTAAAAAAGCAAGTGTAAAACAACTGGGCGCCAATCCGAGCAAAAGAATGATGTGCTGCAAAAAACAAAGCCAACATACATACATTATATTAAGTTTGTTCCAGTACTTTTTGGGCAACGTTCGGTAAAGTGGGAGTAATTATGAATTTCTCACAATAATACACAAAAAAGCACAAAAGTACGGCAGTACCAAATACCTCATTTCAACGCTGGAAAATAACGTATGTATATTTTGATGCGATAATGAAAATTAACAAAATTGAAACGTACATTTTGGGAAGATGAAATATTTTTTTGTATGTATTTATATTGTATGTATATTTTTTTTATGAAATACTAATTATGTTGGTTGACTCAGTTGAACTGTTTTGTTTATTATTGCTTACTTTTAGCAACAGCTGATTGTTCAACTGCTTGCCCAAACTAGCACGAAGGCAAAGTGCGGGCTGTTTCGTGCAAGAAGAACAAGAATATTTCTCTCTCAAAAGCTCTCTTACTTGCCTGAATTTTGAGTACGGGAACAAACTTATTATAATAAGCAAAAACTTTAATTTTTGTGTCATAGTATTAAGATGTTTATGAGACTCCATGTGACAAGTTTAAAACATTGTTACCACTGATACAATAGCAGAAAACACAAAAATCAATTGGATGTTGGTGAGAGAATATATTTCAATCAACAGAAAAACACACTGATAAAATGGAAATTTGATCAATATGATTAAATATAGACAGCCAGTATGAACAGCTCATGTGATAATGTGGCTATGCGCTGCTGCTTACAGCCAGTATACAATTAGCCATGGCCTGAGTTCCAAGCAAATTTGGGTGCTGATGAGCGACGTGGTGGTCGTGAAACAGCTATGGTATGTACCCCAGCCAGTCTTCAACTTTACTTTCCTTTTCATCTTTAAAAATTTCGTCACAAAAAATTGTTCTCAATTTTGGGAAAGTAAAAATCGAACTCAAGCCCGATAAAATTATTAACACTGTTAAACAATATTTTATACCTAATTGGAAACTTCGAAAACCTATGGCGGTGATTTCTGATTAACCTAAACCTAAGTCTTATATTATGAAAACTTTTTGCAAAATAAGATCTATAAAACCGTACTTTTAGCTGTCGGCAAAATGTAATAACGGGCTTTGGATTATATAATTTTAGTTATTTGAATATTGTAATCGATATTGTTGTGAACTATACATTATGTACATATGTATAATTATTTATTTACACTTTATATGATTTTTGTACAACATTAGGCATTAGTTAAATTTTTTCTTAAACTTTATTTAATTTTAATTTGCATAATATAATTATTAAATTATTTTCCTGAAGATGCCAACAAATTGTTGGCGAAATATTCAACACAAATAAATAATTGTTTAAAATTATGTTTATACAAAAACCAAAGATCAAAAGCTTGAATAATTAATTTAATAATTATTAAATGACAGTAAGCTTAGTTTTAGAATGAAAATATTCATTTGCCGTCAGAATTGCACCAAACGCGGGTCAATGTTACGTGCATATTAAATTTTTGACTTTTAGTAGGTTTAAAACGTTTTTCATTCTAAATCATTGTGTTCTAGAAATAATGAATATGCCGGATTTAAGGCAAGGCGAATTCAAAACAGGTGAACTTGGTAGCACAGGTGATTATGTCAAACAAATTTTTTAACTTTACTTACAAAAAGTAGGTGCCATGTTATTGTAGAGGGGTTTGGTGGTAGACAAAGTTTGTGATAAAACTTTTTTTTATGTTCATAGTATTTAAAGCACAGATAAAGGGCTATAACTTTTGCGGTTTCAAAAGTAAATGCAAATAAAACACATATAAAATAATTTTATTCCTGATAGTTTCAACGTTGACATTATGTGTGAAACACTACATCATTTAAATGACCACCACGCGAAGCGTTGCAAGCATTGATTTTTTGAGGTAATTTTCGACCCTTTTTTGGCACATATTGGGCGGTATCTCTGCCATAACTTGACGTATGTTGGTTTTTAAGTGCTCAAGAGCTAAAGGTTTATTTGCATAAACACGGTCTTTCGCGTAGCCCCATAGAAAAAGGTCTAATGGTGTCAAATCGCATGATCTTGGTGGCCAGTTGATATCGCCACGACGAGGAAATGTCTCCTGCAATAAAGCCATATTCGTTCGAGTTGTGTGGCATGTAGCACCGTCTTGTTAAAACCACATATTCTTCAAGTTGTATTCTTCAATATCAGGCAACAAAAAGTCGGTTATCATATGACCATAACGCTCCGAATTGACGGTGACAGTCGTTCCATCGTCGTTTTGGAAGAAGTAAGGACCAATCACGCTTTCGGACCCAAGAGCGCACCAAACAGTGACTATTTCTGGATGTAATGGCCTCTCTTCAATTACTTGAGAATTCTCAGAACCCCAAATATGACAATTTTGTTCGAAAAAGACGATTATGTGGCTGTGGCAGAATCACCATTTTTGTAGTATGTTTTGATCATTTTTATGCGTTGTGTGATAGTTAAGCGATCCAATGTCAGACTTTCAGCCGAGAAGAAAAAAATTGGTTTACCAACTTAGTTTGGCAGTTGTCGAATTCCAGTCCAATACTTTTGAAACCACGAAATGGATAACCCGTTATTTGGTGAACGTGTGCAATATACGCAAAGAGCAATCTTCATGCCGTTTTTGTTTCTGCCAATAATTCGTCTTTATCTGGTTGCATTACTATTTTCACATTAAAACGAATGGGAATTAATTAGTTTGAAGCTTTTGTCAGACTGTAACTTAATCTATTCAGAACGCTCACCAATTGCTCTTCACTCGATGGCAGTTTGCAGTGACTGTACAACTAATTCATCCGGTGGAGTATGATACATACATATGTATGTATTTATATTCACTTCTTATGAACGAAAAATTAGTTGGAGTTAAAATTCTAATTTAACAAATTAGAATTAATTGCAGCTTAAGCTTTATTGTAGCAAATCAGTGAGCCATTTATTGTTGATCGTTTTTATAAATAGAAACTTGGCAAAGTCGCAGTACATATCAAATAGTTGAATAATTTAATATTTGATGCTTGAAGCTTAAACGCAAATTTTTCTTCGCTTACATGTGGGTTAAGTAATCACTTATTCAAAGATTTAGTAGTATAAATATAAATTAAATTAAGCTCGAAAATCAACTTCCAATAGTTTTTCGGTCATTGGAAGAAAATGTGTACTTGACCTGGGGCCAAATTCTGGCACTCGTGATTGAACGATTTCGTTATAGAATGCTGTGTGTTTGTTGCTCATTTTGTTTTTGCTCTACATTGTTTTTATTATCAAGTATATTCGATCACGAATGCCAGAATCCGGCCCCTGGTGTATTTGAGCCTGAACGTTCCTCGAGTAAAATATGTCTTTCAAAGTTATGCCTATTCTTTTGGTTTTAAATATTTCGTTCCTTGAGTAAAACAAACCCAACCATTTTATTTCCATGCACTTCCTTTGCCTCCGTAAATTTCTAAACGAATTCAAGTCACAGAAAATATTAAAACTAAGCAATACTGAAACTGCAATACAAAAGGAAATGCATTTTTAATCTGAATAACAAAAGCAATTGTTAAACATGATCTGATGGAAAAAGAAATTGAATGTAGCTGTCCATGTAGTTGAAAAAGTTGTTTTATTTTTTCTGTTTAGGAAGGCTGCTGGCCTCCAAATTACATCCATATACAAAAAGTTTGTATTGCAAATACATTCAATAGATTAAAAAAAAAAATCTTTCATACATGCGTGATAATTGATATATATCTAGGAGCCGTTTTGTTTATTGTTGTGGGTACGATATTTTTCAATATGTTGAAATTCTTAGCGAGGCATTTGTGGGATCTTGAGATATTGTTTCACTACCTCACGTGTATCAACAACCCCAACAACTATAACAACAGCAGTATCTAAATATAAATGAACTTAGTTTTTTTCTTTCCATTTGTTCGTCTGCAAATGAGGCAGCCGCCAGAATTATTCTTTCGATTTTGTGGGCAACTTTTCCACTGTGTTGTAATTGTACTGTTACCAGATGTTGAATTGAGTTCAAGTATTTCTATGAAAAATAAATAATAATACACACAACCTTACTTACCATGTACAGGTACTTATGCTTTATAATTCACGACTATACACTTAAAAAATCTAAATACGTAAAATCACTTTCAGCACATTAAATGGGCTATGTACAATTTACAACAACTGCTCAATAGCACGTTGGAGTGGTTTCGTAGTGGGGGAATTCAAGTAAACAGTGGTAAAACAGTACAAGTAATCTACACTAATAGAAAAATGCCACATATTCAAACGGTGCAAATAAATACCTCACCGATTCTTTTGACTCCAAGTTCATATGGTGCTCATATACAAAACAATCATAGCCACTATTTGGAAGTATGGCGTGAAAATTTAGGGCTGTGCCAGCACAACCAACATAAAAATTATCCAACGAATCCAGCCCCAAATACTGCGAAATATTGTAAACGCTGAATGGTAGGTACATGGTAGAGTATGAACAGCCTTAAACATACAACTCGTTTAACACAACATTTTTCTTAACATACCATATATACATAAGTTGTCTTAAATATTGATTTGAGATAATTTACACCCCAACTAAGTACATTCAAATACTTATTGTCACGTTGCCGACAGGTGTAATATAAATGGGTTAAAAATTCCCATTTTTAACATAAATTTAAAATTCTCACAGAGCCAAAATTACCTAATAGAATCAATAGGATATCCTTTACTAAACATTCTTAGGCTGGGAGTATCTCAGCGGAAAGAAACGAAGATTTTTATATAGGTACTCCGTATTAGTTTCATGTGATAAATCTAATTAATTTTATCAACAAGATAAACTAATAAAATCAACGTTAAGACTTGTTATTCATATTTTTTGCACCGTTTCTGTTACTTTTGGTACAAAAATGCATAAAATTAATAGAGTAAAACTTATTGATACTATTAAGTTTTTATAGAACCGGAATTTTTTATTGATTTTATATACCATATCGTGTACTGTACTTGCTTAAGATTCTTTGAGTGTCTTGATGGTCATTTTGGTTGAGAGGGCGAATGACAATCGTAAGGTTGTGGGTTCAAATCGGAGATGTGCGGTTGTCAAGAAAATGTTGTGTCACGCGTGATCGTGAATAAATATTAAAAAACTTACTCGTGCGTGCGTGATTACTGTTTTAAGGTAATTCACAAAGTTTCACGAAAAAGTTGAAACACCAACTTTTCTTGGCTTACAAAACAACTTTCGTACATTTTTCCTTGAAAATTTTTTCAATGTAGATCATTTTAGCTCAATTTCCACTGCAGCCTCTCCCGATTTGAATGGAAGGAAAAAAATATAAAAAACCGTGGGGGAAATAATTCCATGAGTAATCTTAAGCCTGCGAAGCTATAAGTAGTGAAAGACTAAAAATCAAATCATTAGTTAAACCAACGAATACTGTTTTTTCAAAACCCATGCAACCATTTTATGAATGCAAATCAACACCCTGAAAGCATACGTTTCATGACATCAAGTTCAAAATGCATGGATGCTAAAGAGTAAATGAAATGTCAGAAGATCAAACTATGATATGTGTATGTATAAGGAGGTGTATATAAGGAGATTTCTCTCCTTATCTCTCTCCAGTTCTGCATTATCAAACATTGAACGACTTTTTGGATAATTATTACATATCAACAAAAGTCGCGTTGAAAAATAAGTAGCATCACAGATAATAGTAAAAAATATTATTTATAGTATTAGCTATAACATTTTGAAATGCTGGTAGTCTGCGGGTGATAATACACTTTTCAAGCAATGAGCGGATATTAAAAGGAAAGCAAAGCCGCGTAATTGTTTGTTGTTCACAAGCGATAACAAGTCGACTTAAGGCGAACTGTATACGCTACAATATTCGGCCAATAGAACTTCATGTTGGTTTGAAATTTTTAATAAAAGTCGTATACAATTCGCAATGGCCCCAAAATGTCTTAAAAAATATATTTTTATTATATTTCATAGGAATTTCTTAATATTATAATCTTTAATTTATCAAAAAGCTCTTCTAAACTGCCTATTTTCATTTTTTCAAAAAAAATTATTCTACATTGAAAACACAGTTTTCTTGGAACTATAATTGGAAATCTAGGCTGATGTCGCTTCTAACCATAGTTTATATTTTATTTCAACACAAACGTGATTGATAGTGAGAGCTTTTTTCGTGGGTGAAATTGGGTGACTAAAAAGGTTCGTTCGTGAAAATGTGTGATGAAAAAATTTTGCTAGTGAGTGTGCAATAAAAAAAATTGTCGTGTGTGAGGAAAACTATTCTGATCGTGAGCATGCACGACTGTGCTAAAAACACTCACGCGCACATCTCTAGTTCAAATCCATCAAAACTAATTAATGAGAATATCTAATAAAAATTAAAGGAGTCTTTCTTGAGTTTTTCATATTTATTAGGCACCGTTTTCTGTGTGCATGTGGACCACTTTTTGCATTACATTATAACGCATTCCTTTTATTGTGTGTTATATAACTCATTATCATACAGGGCCAACCATCAAGCCAAGAGGTCCGAGTTCGAATACCAGATGGGCCGAATGTGAAAAATTATTTTTGTTTCTTTTATTTCGCTTAGGGTAAATTTCTAAGATGAAACTTATGTATATCTAAAATGCCACTCTCACCAACGATGGTGGCGAACGGCGATGGCTCAATGGTAATGTTAACTGCTTCGATCCCGTCTTGTTATTTTCGCTTTTTTTATAAAACAATTAATGTGGTACAAAAGTGTTTTTTTTTTTTTTGTCTATAGCTCCATAACTATAACTGGTGGCTTCCCAATCGGTGCCCGAAAATAGGTATTTTGTGACAAATCTTGTTAATTTTGTTAACGTAAAAGTTTTCTTTATTTGTGTTTTTAGGTTAAAAAATTTTAAATTAAAAAACATGTAAGTAGAAAATTATAAAAAATGTTCAAAAACGTTTAAAAAAAACACTTAAAATTATTTTTAATTAATCTTTTTAATTAAATTAATTTTTCTTGTTTTAAATTTTAAATTTTTGTACAAGAATCTGATGTGTTTTTTATGTGTTATACATAGGTCAAAAACAACAACCCCAGAGCAGTATGAAAAATTAGAAAATTTAATGACATCAAAAGCAGGCATCGCTTGTGGATACCACCAGCGATCAAAGGAAGAATTAGCAACGTTCTGGGAGGAAGTTTCAAGGATCCTTAATGCACTAGGCCCTCCAACAATTTTATTATTTCTCATGTTGTTCTCCTCTCTGACCAACAATAACGCAGCTGTTATAGAATCCATTCCTCCTTGAAATTAAAAAAAATTAATTGCAAACTCTACAATTTTTTTTTTTGTCTTTTCATATTTGTGAGTAAATAGTGTTGTTTCAATTATGTACCTTTATCTTCACAAGATTCTTTGCACTGCAATATACATATTTTTAAGCAACTAATTTTAGTTCGTTTTTATATTTTTTTGTTTTATTTAACATTTTTTTTTTAAACTTTATCAAGAATTTATTTCTAATTATGTATACAAATAACTTTGTGTATTAAATTTAACATTTGCTTATGAAAATTATAACAAACTTGCTTATTTTGCTTTTTCATTTCCACATCCCACATTGATGCTAATAATTTTGTAAACATTGTTATCTCCTTTTTCCTTCGATTCCATTTTTCTTCAGAATACCGATTTTCGATCGCAACGGAACTGAATACGGAGACTTAATCGAAACGCAGAATAGGGGTGAATATTCAGTTTAATACAATTACCTGCCTGCAATAATGCTGCAATTGTATGACCAAATGTATACATACAAATTATTACAACTAACGATACGTGCTTTAAGTTGTGAATAAAAGCGACTTTTTTTTTGAAAACGACGCAAAACATCGAGTGTATCTTCGGCTGTGTGGCACGCAGTGCCGTCCTGTTGAAACCAAATGTTTCAATTTTTGTGAACAAAAATTCATAAAACATGGCCCGATGTCGATCGCCATTGACAACTCATTTTCGAAGAACAGTATCTCGTTTTGGGTGCTTCGGCGTTTCAATGTATGCGTGCGGGTTTTCTGTGCTCCAAATACGACAATTTTGCTTGTTTACATACCCGCCAAGATCAAAATGAGCTTCATCTGAAAAGATGATTTTTTTTTTTTTGCAAAATCTACATTTTCTGTAAGTCGATCGCAGGCCCACTTAGCGAAGCGTATACACAACCATATTCGTTCAGAGGAGGAATAAAACTAATTATCTGTCAAATGAGACATGATCTAATTGTTACCATTCACGAAATAAGCACTAGTTGAAAAAAAACGTTGGAAGGCGGACGCTGTATATAGCTTATTTTATTTCTTGGACATGTTGAATTTAAGAAAATGTAATATGCTGCCCATTTTCATTTTTTTAATTGAATATTAAAAACAAAAAATAAAGCGGATTTTGCATGACAAAACAATTTTTTTTGCCATTAATTTCTGAATAACTTTAAAGCGGAAAATAATAGAAACAAATTGTATCCCAGTATTTGAAATAAAATTCTATAGGCCATCTCTTGGTGTACTATTTACTAGAATTGGAGAATAATTATAGTGAAATATATGGGCGTAATTCTATAATTTAGGGGGCAAAATTAGCCTCGCCTATAAAAAATACTTACGTGATAGAGAAAAACTGAAAGCAGATTTGGGTTCAGAGCATCAAAATATATATGTATAGTCTAACGGCCTAATTCATAAACACATTATAAGAGTGTTATAAACAACTTATGAGCAAAAATCCAGAAAAGTGTATTCATAATCGATTTATAGCTTATTATGCTGTTTATAACCATTTTATAAATTGGATATTTTTATTGTGGCCTCTACCCAACTATAAGCGTTTAATAGTGAAAATTGTTGAATTGAGGATTTTTTATTTGAACACTATTTATCAAATTTTTTGCTTCTTGAATGTGTATATGATTGCATTTCATTGTTTCTTACACCAAATTATCATTACACATTAAACTATGAAATTCGAAAATATGTACATACATACATATGTACTTTGAATTCTACGAAATTCTAAGAATCAGTAATATACAGTCATAAAGACACTTTAACCCTGCAAAAATCATCTCATTTTTTTATCAAACAAATTTTTCTTTAGTTTTCATATAAATTACAAATATTTTGACGAATTATATCGATACAATACACAAAGAAATACAGACCTACATACATACATACATACATATGTATAGTACTATCTCTATTGCAAATTTGAATAGACATGTACATATGTATGTATGCATGCATACACATACATATCTACGCACAAACAACAGTAGCGATCCTGCCTGTATTTACAATGTATACACACGCATTGGCCTCTACTTAACTATAAGCGTTTGATAAAGAGAAATTCGTTGAGTTGATGAAGAGTTGCGAAGAAAGAATTCATCAATAAATTAATTTTAATAAAAGATATTAGCGAATTAAATAATATTTACTACTTTTCATTATGTTTTCATGAAAAATATTTGCAAATAATTATAGTGCTACACAAACAAATGCTAGAGAGTAAGTAGTCGACTACTTTTGGTACCAGTCGTTAAGCAAATGTGTTTAGAAACAATTTTTTTTACAATTCAAAGCCTTGTATACATATTTTTCGCAATAAAAATAGGTAAACCAATAAATTATTTCATATTCGAACAAAATTATGTTATATAAGTAAATAATATTTTGCATTTTTCACAGCTACCCAAATAATCAGTTTCTTACATACATCTCATATATGCAGCACTAGGCACAAAATGAGAGTGAACATTGCATGGTATTGCCAACAATAAAGTACAAAAATAATAAAAGAGTTTATTAGTTATTTCACGCATATAATGTGTTTATGAATTGAATTTCTTATGAGTTGCTAATAACACTGTTAGTGTATGATAACTATTACCAGCTTATAAGCTGAAATAAGAAATTTTTATGAATTAGGGGGTAAGTATTTTTATTCAAAACACAACCAAAAAATTTTATTTTGCAGAACAGTGTTATTAAAAAAAAAAATCAAAGGAGTCAAAAGTAATTCGACTACTTTCAGGGATTATTCTTGATTCTTTTTCGCATGTCTTCATTTCACTTCAGTACAATTTTAGTTCGTTTTATTTGTATGTCAAGGAAAGTGAAAACTTAAAGGTAATTTAATGCGAAATCAGCTTTTTCAGTACTAAAAGTAATTGAAAAAAACAAATATATTTATTTCGCTAATAAGCGATTTACCAATAATAAGACTTTATTTTATGCAATACAAAATTTACACAGGCCTATTCGCTTCCAGTTTTGAAGAAATGTATCAAAGAGATGCAGAGCAGTTTAAAAAAAGAGTGTCCGGATGACTTCCGCAGTTTTTGATATGTTGCTGGAACTTTTAAAGACACGCCTTACAAAAATGTCAAACACACTATAGATATCCACATACTGCAGACTATTTTTAACACTAACGTGAGTCATAACAAGCAATTCAGTTAAAAACCCTACATTAAATTTACATAGATATGTATGTTCATATGTATGTATGTATGTACTGTTTCCAGCTATCTGGCGCACGGAGATAGTAAGCAAACTTTTTGCTAATGCTTTTAAAATGGGACGCTCCACAGTAACCACCATTATAACTGAGGTACGTGAAGCTGTTTGGGAGGAATTAGGAAAAATTTATTTGTCACCTTCAGAAAAATATGAGTGGAAACGCATTGCCGAAGATTTCAAAACCATGTGGAACTTTCCAAATTGTGCTGGTGCAGTGGATGGAAAGCACATGACAATATCATGTCCACCCAATTCAGGATCTCTGTATTACAATTATAAGGGAAATTACTCTATTGTTCTCTTAGCTACTTTAAAATTAAAATTATAAAATATATTTATTTATTTATTTGGAACTTTTTTTTTGATATCTGTTGACGCCAAGAAAAAATGAAAGAAAATGAAAGCAGCCGATTGTCAAAGCGCGCAAAAAGATGAAAGATGCCCAACTTTTTGCTTTGCTTTGCGTCAAATAATATTTATGTGACAAGTGCCATATAAACATGTACATTTATCTTAAATGTCAAAGCATGTATGTAACGTTACGCGAAGCAAAAGGGTTATCTGACACGGCCTTAATTCATTAATATAGTGAGTACCGCACAAATTAACGAACTAATTCGTTAATTATTAACCAATAGTTTTTCTATCTAGTTACAAGAAAATGAAAGCTGTATGTAACTTTCGAGCCATAAGAGGCTGAGACCTGAAATTTTCACACAATATAAAGTTGCCATGCTGTTACAATAACAAATACAAAAGGATTTAACCTAAACATTTTCCAAAAATAACTATAACTAACTTGAAATGCACTATTTTAGGTATAAAAATAGATCTTATTAATTTTTTATCTATCTCTTTCATTTAAATTGCTTTTGAAACTTCACTACGTACGCTTTTATTCTTATGAGCACAATGAGGATCACAACTGGTCAAACAAACCCATAGTACAGAAAACAATTTTATCGTATCACAACACTTTTACTTTTCTCCACAACCTTCATACAACCAGCTATCCTTGGCTACTACGATTTGCATTCTGGGCAATGTAAAGAATTACAAGTTTTGCTTGAGTATTCAAAAATGAACTTAATTATGTATTTCCTGTAAGCTTGAGTTTTTTCGAGTCTACTGACGAGTTGAGTAACAGACGGCTGAAAAAAAAACAGAAAAAAAATTCATAAAGTTTATTTTTAGAGCTAAAATAATAATATAGCGTCTCCCTGCACAAAAAACCGAAAATTAGCTGTAAACTTCGAACCGTGAGAGAAGGGCGCTTGAAAAACTTAGTGGCGTCTATATAGAAGATACCGTATTTCACATACATTATATGTAATACATTACTGTAATGTTGTTGAGATATCTCTATATTTTGTTTTCAAGAAGAGATTCTTGTTATTTTAATAAGAAAACCCGTATTAAAAAAATCAAGTAGGAAATTTATAATTGCTATTAGATATTCTTCTTGATTTTTTAAAAAATACTTCTACTTGACCACAGCTGGGCAGTATTAGAAATACATGTACAGTTATTTCCGCTTAATTGAGTTTCCCGCTTTATTGTACCAAAAATCATGGAACGAAATCATCCAGTATACATGTCTATATTAAAATACCCGTTTAATTGAGTTCCATTTAATTGTAGCACCCGCTTAATTGCTTCGAAAATTAAGACCGCATTGCGAAAAGCATGAGAAAATGTTTTGCTTAATTGATTCCGTCTACTTAATTTGATTATTGCTGAATAGAATTCCCGTTTAATTGCGTCAAAAGTCGTACATTTTTAGAAACTCAATTAAGCGGAAATAACTGTATTTAAAATACGTATTTTGTATTTTAAATACTTCTCATGAATGTATTTTGTATTTCAAATACTTGTGCTCCAAAATAAATTTTTTCAAATACATTTTTAGATTATGACAGAAAATGTGCGCTAAAAATCATTCCATTCATACATCAACTAAAACGCAAAATGTTACTACTGTTTTATTTCCAAAAATGGCAATACTACAATTTAGTAAATGCAACTGAATGCGTACACATTGAGAAAGCCGCGAAGCAGTCAGAAAGTAATACAATAAAAACATAAAATGCAGCGTTTAACATCTTGATCTAAAGAAAGAAGAGAAAAAATATCAATCAGCCTTTGGCCAAACGTTTTTTTATTGTCACTTATTTCTTAATTCCATTGTCGCCCTTTCAATAAAATATCGTTTACATATAAGATATCATTGAGATTTCGCTGTTGGTTGGTTTTATTCGTTCGGCATCAAGAGGTTCTTTATTTTATACCACATAAAAAAAGCTGGTGCTTATGAAGGGAAATAAAAACATTTTTGACTCGAAGTATTTTGTATTTTAAATACATATTTTTGTTATACTGTATTTTGTATTTTAAATACTTGCTTTTAGAATGCAGTATTTTGTATTGAGCACCTCGATGGATGAATTCGTAGAGTGTCCTACTAAGAGTCCCCGAGGTCGCAGGTTCGATTTCTGCCGAAGGCTTTGGGAGTTTCTGCAGACAAGCCAAAAGCTTCGCAGTTTTGCGTTTGTTTAAAAAAAAAGAAAAAAAATTTAAATAGATGGAAAAAAAGTATTTGTATTTTAAACGAATCTGAGCATGTAAATATATTGCCCATCTCTGTACGTGAAGAATTGGAACCCACAATCTTGCGATTGTCAGCCGGCTAGTCATTCATCAAAACCCTGAAAGGAATAAAAGTAAATATACAACATGGGATCTAATGAAGTCAATCACTAAGAAGTCATCTGAGCTATATATGGTCTGATGGGGACGGTTTATGTTGTTTCCCTTTGACTAACTATATTTTATTATCATTTTTACTGAAAATTTTAATTTCATTGAACTAAGGTATTGTAATACATTTATAGTAAATTAATTTTTCAGGCTCAAATTCAATCCTTGGTTAGTCACTTCTTAATTAATATCAATTAAGTAAAGAAAAGTAAGTAAAATTTTAATATCTAGGTGGACAACCGGCTGTTTCTGGGTAGCAAATACCTTTCATCAGCACCCTACGAACTTTGGACGTGTCAAATTTCACAATTTTGGCACATCCGCTTTAACCACTCGGCAACCAAAGCTCACACAATTTTACTTTCTATTTATATACTTAACTAGCATTAACCAAGCAATGATCTTTTTGCAGTCTTTTTTATGGATGATATATTATCATCTCAGAAGACTGTTATTTTTTGCTCTCTCTTTATATGAGATGCTCAATAAACGAACATCTAGATCTCAATGATGCAAAACCAGAACATGTAGAAATAAAACCAAAGCTCTCATCTAAACAGAGAGCAAAAAATGACAGTCTTCTGAGATGATAGAAAATCATCCTTAAAAAAGACTGCAAAAAGATCATTGCTTTGGTTAATTTTGTTACCCCGTTTTACTACGGCACCTATCTGTTGGCAACTAAACTTGTCTATGTTCGCTTACAACCCAAGGTTTTCGTTTTGTAATGTTCGAAGAATGTTTTTTCTTGCCTTTATGTAAGCT
This sequence comes from Sturmia bella, assembly GCA_963662145.1. Lineage (NCBI taxonomy): Eukaryota > Metazoa > Arthropoda > Insecta > Diptera > Tachinidae > Sturmia > Sturmia bella. Next base: position 36,897,400 of record OY759172.1, read on the forward strand.
TATTTTATTATAACATCAACTTCTAGTTATGAAGAATTGTTACTGTTCGCGTACAGTCTACATAGTCGAAATACTAACTTCTTTAGTATTTCGGCTATGTAAAGACCGATGTCGAAAGTTTTTATTTTCCGCTATACTTCGGCTACATAACGATGCCTAAAATGTTTAAAATTTGCCTCAGGGTAAGCTCACTTTAATATAACATTGACTTTCTGGCTTCAAGAATTGTTTTCCGCTGCATACACGCCCAACCTCTTGAGAAATCGATATCCTCCATATCTTAGTTATATATGCTGATATTGGAAAATATTCTTTGTTTTGGCTTTCAATGGCGATGGCAAATAATGTAGATAATAACTAAAACTTATAGCAAGAAAAACTTGTTTACCTCTCGGAGATTTCTAGCTGTATCTCAGATATTCATTCAGCGATTTTGTTGAGTTTCAATGACAGTCACATAACAGAATAAATGAACAGTTTGGCATCAAAATGCTTTTTTTCTGAATTAAGAAGTTTTCTCAGAAATATCATTTCAACGGACTACAAACGGACATCGCTAAATCGGTTTAGTATCAAAAAGCTTTGATTTATTTAAATCGAATGTGAGGGCCGAAAGTGTTGATTGTGAAGGGTATTTAAGATTCGGCTCAGCCAAATATTGCACTCTTAAGCGCTAAACACATAGACGACAGCAGACTGCAAATGCTGCCAACTTCAAGTGCAGCCAACTTCAAATGCTGCTCTGAAGTCGGCTTCATAATTATTTTGAAGACAGCAACAACATAATAATCAGCTGGTGTGTAAATCAATTTTGCATTTTTATAAATATTACAAATTCAAAGTTTAAAAATATAAAAAATGAGCAAAGAAAATTTAGCGAATTTTATCACAACAATTGTTAAAATAGCTCAGACTACAGCTGAAGTGTATAAAGCCCATAAGACGAATAGTACAAGAAACCGAAGATGGTGGGTTCGCCCAGTAAATATAACCCGTGATGAGGAGGGCATTTACAAAACATGTGTACAACAGCTCAAGGAAAAAGATGAAGAACACTTTTTCAAAGCAACCAGAATGAAAATTAAATAAAATATCACAAAAAATTAGCTCAAACGAAAAAAATTGATTTGATATTAAAAATGAACAGCTGTGTATTTTAGCAATGCTAATTTCAGGGATGCCGTATTTCTTATTTCATAATGAATAAAATTGAAAATATTGATGAAAAATGTAATAATATCACGAAAAAACTATAAAAACACATACATTTATTTATTTATTTATTGTATTTTTGCAATGTTCTTTCGCTTTTAATATTAAAAAAAAAGTTTTTGTTCTAATTTGTCCAATTTATATATATATAATGGCAACACTATATTTGCTTATTTGCTGCCCGTCAAAATAGAAAATAGCCTAAGTTGGCAGCAGCAGCAAATGCTGTTGTGCAGTCGTGCTGCCCTGCTGCCGTCAAAATAATCGTTTTCATTTAAACACATGCATTTTATTTTTGACATATTGCTGCTTGCTGTCTGCTGTCGTCTATGTGTTTAGAGCTTTACTTGTTTAGCATTCTTAAACTGCGATAATGTTCTTCTCTTCTTGTGAAAATATGTGTGTGAAATAAAGGTGTGTGTGCCATTTGTGGTAAAATGTATTTTACTACAATTTTATGTATGTATGTATGTTCATTAAACATAAATTTATTCGTTTGAGTATTGAAGAAAGAGGCAAAGAAACGCGCCTGCGCTTCTGCGTCACAAATACAACATTTTGAGAATTATTATTACAAATCAGAGCGCAAGTAAAAGAGTATTAGTGCCACAATGTTGATGTTGACTGCAAACAAAAAGGCGTAGATACAATTAAAATACATACATACATATGTATATAAATGCATTTTAACTAAGCTCTTGTTACGCTAATTATGCGTAAATGTTGGTTGCGTTGTGTTAAATGTATAAAACACCATTTTTAACCGTTTTCGACTGGAAGTGAGCCATGTCGCTTCTCCGTCCTTCACTTGGTTTTGCAAGTAATGGTACATGTGCACACCATACATAAGTATTCTGGCAACATGTTGACAGGTTTGTCAGACTAAATGCATTAAATTGCAGAAAAACTAAACGGAAAATCAACTTTTAAGAACAGAGTAACAATTTGCGAGCATAATGTACAATGAACTTTTCGTACTGAGTATTTATTGTTGTATGTCTTATTTTTAAACATTTCTCATTGAACTAAACCAGATTTTAATTAATCTAAAAGATTAGTGGCATTGTAATTACATACGTATGCATGCATATGCATATATGTATGTACATGTACATATGTACGTACTCACATACATAAATACATATATATACTAGATTTTTCCCTTATGTACTTCTTTCTGGAAAAATAATAAACTATTGGCAACTGAAGTGCAGGAGTCTTTGAAAGGGAACCTAATAGTTCAGAACCTGTTTCATAGTTTCTAACGAAATATTTTTAATAAATGATTCAATTTGTTATGACGAGACAATGAAAATGTTTAAAGATATACGTTTCACAATAATTGTCTGATACTAACCCGTATCCCCTGATGGAGAGTTCTGTATTGGTTTAAAGGCAAACTAAATCAACTCTTCATAACAAGTTTTCTTAATTCGCCAAACAATTGAAACTAGAATGGGTATATATATATATATATATATATATATATATATATATATATATATATATATATATATATATATATATATATATATGTATATATATATATATATATATATATATATATATATATATATATATATATATATATATATATATATATATATATATATATATATATATATATATATATATCTGTGTGTGTGTGTGTGTATTTTTTTTTTTACTTTTTTCACTGCTATGACATTAGATCTCGATGTACGTCCTTATCTCTTATATACCATTCCGCGTTGACAATAGCTCACAATATTTTAGACGGAATTCGTGGGATAAGTTTTATGTCTTAATAGGGGCTATGATGGTTTTGTATATGAGCAGTTTGTTTTGAGTTGACAGGTAAAGGTTAAGTTTAGTACGATATGAGCTTGAAGTCAATTGTCATTCCCAGGTATTGACAACAAATGGTGATCTATTTATTTGCATCGGTTGAATATTTGGTATTTTTTTTACTAGTGTAGATTACTGGAACTGTTTTCTGACTATTTACTTGTATTCCCCAACTACGAGACCTTACCAACATTTGATGTAGGAGTTGAGATATCAGGTGTAAATAGAAGGTAAATTATTGGACCGAGGATATTGCCTTGGGGTATCCCAGCTCTCATAGGGAGTATTTCCGAACACTCGTCATTATATTTGACACAGCAAAATTCATTTTGTAAGTAGCTAGGTAGAAATCTTTTGGTAATTTATTGTTTAACTTGGCGAGAGGACCTTCGTGCCATACACTATCAGAAGTTTTTTTTTGTCAACATCAGACGCTATCTTATTTGTTACTCGATGTATTTGCTGAATAGTACAGTGTTTTTGTCGAGATCTAAATTGGTATTTAGGGATGAGTTGTCTTTCGATAAGAATGGATGGGTTCAAAGAAGAGTTTTTCAAAGCTTTGGCTATAGGGGGCTAATTGGCCTGTAAGATGTTGGTATTGATGCGTTTTTGTTTGGCTTAGGCATGGCGAATATTTATATCTTAAAACCATAGTGTCCGATTTTATAATGTAATATGTCAAAAAAAAAAAAACATAAATTATGCAAGCTTTAAGTCTTGATAAAATCATTTTTTGGTGTCTTTAATACTTTTAGAGTTATTAGGAAAAATATAAAAAAATATTTGATTTTCTGAAAAATTTTTAGTTTTTGAAATTTTATAAAAAATATAAGTTTGCAATTATTTTTGGGTTTTTTTATTTATTCGTATAGCTGCATGTAATATCAATAAATGAGCCTTCATTTATTAAAATCTGTGTGTTAATGTTTATTTTATTCCCGAAAAAGCCATTTTGGGGGGAAAAAAAAATAACACTTTTTTGCTGTCATTGCCCAAAACTGAGGTAATTGCTCATCTCAGTAGTATGCAATAGATACATATCAAAAAAAAAAAAAAAAAAAAAATCAAATAGTTATGTTTGCTAGTAGCCAAGTAGACTTCGTATTTTCAAACCCTTTTTTTAGCTGCTGCCTACATACCCCTGCGAAAGTACAAACCTGCACCAAAAAAACCCTCTTCTTGCCATTATTGGCAAAAATTATTAGCTGCCTGTGTATATCTCAATGAATAATCAAATCATTGTGTTTGTTATAAAATAGAATAACAAGTAGACTTTGTATTATCGAACCTTTTTGCTACCTGTTGCCTGCATACTCCTTGAAGGACCATGCAAATTTCATCATTGTTGTAGAAATGCTTACATTGTATATGTATGATATACCACAAAATTGCTCAAGATATTACATTTTCTCTTGCTTCTCTTTTTATATGATTAACGTTAACCTTAATTTGAATTTATAATTTTTAAGAATGAATTCGTTGTTCTAAGTTTATATTTTTCCATTTATTACAAAGGATATGTATGTATATAAATTATGTCATTTCCCTCTTACTCATATGGTAAAATTACTAGACACTGATTTAGCCCATATGAGAACACCGCTGACCTAATGCTTTTGAAAAAACTAAATTTGGACAACTGCAACTAATAGATTCAGAAAAAAAACCAAATACAAATAACTACGGAGATTCAGAACCAAATAAACAAAATAATAAACCAAATAAACAGACCTAAAGAAAATCTGTTAATGGCTATAACTCTTGCAAAAATAGGAGTTACTAATTCCATTAGGAGTTACTTATTCCATTAAGTCAGTTGATTTAAGTATGATTGTAAAAGCGCACTCTGTAAATGTGACTGGAGCTGACCTCATGGAAGTAGCTTATGTTAGAGTTGTATTAGATAATAATTTCTTGTACTTTTTAATTCAGTATCCAAGCCCTAATCGTGAATGTGAAAAGGTGACACAGTTTCCTGTTCAACATAACGGCACAATACTACACTTTGCGTATGGCAACGTTATAGCTGACTGTAAAAGTGAAGTACTTTCAATAAAAAATGGCAGCGTAGCTCAAACATCAAACATCTCCTGCTGCGCTCAACAATTCCACTCCGGTAAAATGGCTTACTGCACTACTAGACCTAGCTACCTTGATTCAATGACAGTGTTAGGTGATGGCATTTCCATTATTAATGACGATACCGCAGGTAACCCCATAAAAACAATCCCAGAAACTTACATTATACGGAGGTCAAAGTGATTGAAAGTGGAACGAAAAAGATGTGTACTTGATTTTAGTTCATAATAAGGAGAATTTCTTTGTATAGAAGTTCACTATAAGGAAGTTCGACTATATTTTTATTTTCGTTTGTAACTTTCTCCACTTTTAATCTCCAGTAGAAAAGTCAATTAAGCCATGTCATTTTTGAGAAAACTACTTGAATCAGAAAAAATAATATTATTGACTTTTAGCTATTTTTGGTTAACAAATAGCCGATATTTATTAAAAACTGGCCTTTATGGTATGTATTGCAATTCAACTGATTTCTACAGAATTTCTTTATAGCTTAACAGAAGAATTCGTTTGGAGTATAAATTAAAGCCCTATGACCATGTTTCAGACCACATAAATGTTTCTAAGGACGTAGCTTCAAAAGTTTCTTTAATATTATGTTGCTCTTTTTCTTTTACAAGGTAAAGCTCAGTAAGTGTCTGTCCGAAATCCACAGATGTAGCATCGTATAAAACGTTACACTATCTTTGAAAATTCCTTCTACTTTCGTGTTACTAAAGTTTAGAATTGCTTACCACGCAGTCTGAGCGAATTTAATCTCACGCCTAACACATTCAAAAAGAGCTTGTAAGGGGTGTTTTTTTCGATGTATAGAACTTTAAGTTGCAATAAAACAACGTTGGATTATTCGATTGATTAAATTTTAAATATTATTTCAGGCATATGACCGCCACGGCTGGTGCGGATGTAGTCCAATCTGGACGTCCAATTTTCGATGAATTTCTCCAACATTTGTGTCTTCCAAATGGTCAAGCGTTTGTGGCTTATCGGCATAGGCAAATGACTTTACATAGCCCCACAGAAATTAGTCTAGCGGTGTTAAATCACAAGATCTTGGAGGCCGATTCACAGGTCCAAAAAGTGAAATTAGATGGTCACCAAACGTTTCTTTCAATAAATCGATTGTGGCACGCGCTGTGTGACATATTGCGCCGTCTTGTTGAAACCACATCTCCTGGACATTATGGTTATTCAATTCAGCAATGAATAAGTTAGTAATCATGGCTCTATACCGATCACCATTGACTGTAACGTTCTGGCCATCATCGTTTTTGAAGAAGTACGGACCAATGATGCCACCAGCTCATAAAGCGCACCAAACAGTCAGTATTTCTGGATGTAGCGGTGTTTCGACATACACTTGAGGATTAGCTTCACTCGAAATGCGGCAGTTTTGTTTGTTGACGTTGCCATTCAACCAGAAGTGCTCTTCATCGCTAAAAAAAATTCGCTTATGAAAATCGGGAACAACGGCATCTCGTTTGGCACTAAAATTGCACTATTTGCAAGCGTTGTTCAGCCGTGAGTCTATTCATGATGAATTGCCAAACCAAACTGAGAATAAATCACTTGACAGCTGTTAAATCGGTCGCCATCTTGAACAGTAATGCCAACTTAAAGTTCTATACATCGAAAAAAAACACCCTTTAGAATTCGCCTCTATAAATAATATTTAATGTAAAGCGCTACACAATTTGTCCTGTAGGACAAGGTAGTACCTATAAAATTGAAAATATAGAAATGTATTTATGAATATACAAATAAAATAAAAATTCCTAGAAAACAACTGTGATCAGAACAAAATTTTAATGCCGAACTATTGATAAGTCGTGCTATGTGTTTGGTACAAAAATTGAGTGAAATCGGTTAACGGCTAGCGAACATATTTCAAAACCTCGTTTTTCCGCCACTGGGAAAATTTTTTTGGTCAAAATTTGACATCATTTTTCAATAGGCGAATAAAGCTAAGAACTAAAAATTTTCAAATATGAACTTAATTATTTATTTGCTTTAAGAGCCAAAAAAATTTATTAATTCAGGTCCAAAAATGAACCTTTTCAAAAATGTTTACTGTATTTTTCAGCTGTCTATATACCGACGATATTTCATGGGTGCTAATCAACTCATCAGTAGTCTTGAAAAATTCTTAAAAGTTTGTTCGAAACTCAACTACTTATTCCATAATTCCCATGAACAAAATGAGAATTAGAAATGAATTAATAAATAAAAATTTTCGATATCGCCTTATATATGCCTGATATCCAGCGAAAACAAGTTATTTTTAGTAAATTTCACACATAAGCGAACTAAATCAATTTTTGATGCCGAAATGTGATTAAAAAAAAGATAAAACAGTCTTTCTGAACCAAAAAGTAAATCTGGTGACAGAGAAAGCATATTTAAAGTGAACATTTCTAAGAGAAAATCCCATACATTTTGCTAGCGTAATAGCATGTTTCCACGACGCTCTCTATTTGTACCTAACACCCTAATCAGGAGCGAACAATTTTGAGAGCGAATGAAGTAGCTTCATATTGAAGCTACATGCGAAGCACAAAAAATGCCTGTCTTCTCTAATTTATATCGCAAGTTTATCTGCACTCTCTATTAAAATTATATATTGTAAATAAAACAGTAGAACAAAAAAACAAACAAAGAAAGAAAACGTAATTGTGCCATAAAAATAAAAGTTAAGTTCTGTGTATTTAATGTCCCACAATGCCCCAACTCAGAAGACATTTTTATATGAAAGTGAATTTTTTTGCGACAACACTTCACTTACTTCTTTTTTCCATTCAGAAAAATTTGCTTAACGAAGTTGGTTGAAAATTCATGTTGACTTATTAAAAACAAAAGTCAAATCGAAATACATTGACGAGTCGTGTAAACAGTGTGATTCATAAATATGATTGAGAGAGCGAAGCGGGTGATTAAACTCATAATGGATACATACTATAAGATTCTTCTTGTTATGCCAAAATCTGAATTCGAATTGATAGTTCTGTTCACTCATTACCACAGCTGAGAAACCTTGTTGCAATTTTACCCCCTAATTCATAAAAATTATTACAGGCTTATAAGACTGTTATTTGACATATTTGTATGGAAAATCTGTCAAATAAGAGCTTTATAAACCTGTTATAATTTTTATGAATTAGACGGTTAGTATATACGAAAGCAATAAAATAATAAATAGACAAATAAAATAAAAAATATACAAGTGGATGACGGGACACATGTACATATTAAATTCCATCTAACACTGTTTTACCTACTATTTGCATACTCGTATGTGAAAATACATGTAACGTTTTTAAGTATTCTATAAGTGAAGTAACGTTTTTATACCACGCCACGGTACAGCAGTAGCAACGTGTTGCTAACGATGCCCTTACGGCGACAGATACATATGTATATGAATCTGAAATCCAAAATTAGAAATCTTATATGTGTGAGTATTCTTCTCAAATAGTACGAGAATGAAAGTATTTTCAACCAAGCACTTAAAACATTGAGAGACACGTAAGAGATTCATACAAAAATTTCAATTTTAAGTATAAATAAAATATTTTGAAATAACTTAAGCCAGTGCTCAACTTAAGCTTCAAAGACAAACTTGTTTTAGTAATCATATTCAACAAATGCAAAAAACAAAAATTTCAACTGTATGCCTTTAACGAACTCTTGCTGTCAATAAATAGAGGGGACAAGTAATCTTAATGTGGCGAATATGTAAGTAAAAAATTCATTATAACACTGAAGTAAAACTTTTTACTCGAAGAAATCAATAATAAATAACTGTGTATGCATGTAAATATGTATGCATATTTGTTGCAAAGGTGTTATCTTGGCCATGTGGTCATATCAATTAAACGCTCAGTTTATTTGCAATAATGAAAATAATCAAGTACGAGGAGCTGGAGGTGGAGGAAGACGAGAAACAAATTCAGTGCAAAAAATAATTCATGATTACCGCAACCATAACCCAAATGTATCCCTGCCCGCTGCAAATAACACCATCGTCAACTTAACTAAAAAACGGAATCGTAAATACAACCAGAATTCAAGAGATTCATTTGGATACGCAGACACTCTTCCAGATGATCAGTTGCTCTCGCGAGAGAAAGAGTCGCCTCAAATGAGTGAAATTGCTAACACTGAAAATAGTTTATCAGCAACAACGGTCGTATCAAATGCATATTTTACAACAAGTGAGCCCAGTGCAGCATGGAAAATACAGCCAGGTGATTCATTTGAAGCCAGGCTTTTTGATACCATGTGTAAAATAGCTCAACAAGAGAATCTTGTATATTCTCCAATTTCATTGGAAATGCTTTTAGCATTTATTTTCACAGTATCTGATGGCAGATTGCATGAAGAGTTGGCTCAATTGTTGGCGATATCCAATAGCCGCCTCTATGTAGCCCAAGTTTTTGAAAATATTTTGCATAAGTCTGCAATTGACTCACAAACTACAACGCTAATTATGGCCAACAAATTATACTATGACTACCGTTTTGGCCCGATCGATCCAGATGTTCGTAATACAGCAAAGATATCATTTGATAGCGAACTGGAACAATTAAATTTCTTTGAATCAAAAAATGCTGCGAATTCAATAAACTCGTGGGTCAGAAACAAAACTCGCAATCTTATAAAAGAAATTGTTACGCCCTCCTCTATAAGTGGGGACAGCAGTGCTTTATTACTAAATTCCATTTATTTTAAAGGCGAATGGCTAACGAAATTTGTGCCTGGCGATACAGAGAAACAAGAGTTCTTTTTGTCTCAACGAAGAAAAGTTCCTGTCGATATGATGTATAATGAGGACGTATTTCGTTACGGGGATTTCTCCGAAGATCTGCACGCATCTGTTGTGGAATTGCCTTATAAAACATCCAATTTATCAATGCTTTTGATTCTACCCCTAGACATTGAAGGTCTGTCCCATTTGGAGAGTAAGTTGAGGTACCACGATTTCAATACAATATCACAAAGACTTAAGCGGGAGATAGTTACTGTGAGATTACCAAAATTCCAAATCGAATACGAATTGAATATGATCGCGGCGCTGCAGGAGGTAAGTGGTATTAAGTAATTGTTATATATACAAACTATCCTGTCGGACATTGGGCAGTCGACTACTAAAATAGTTAACTTTAAGCTAACTTTTATGCACTAGCTTCAAGTTAGCTACAGTGCAATCGATTTGTAATTCTCTTTATGGGGACTAACTAAATATAAGCTAACTGAATTGACCCAAAATCTAAATAACAACAATCACACATACATGGCTAACTATTTACTTAAATTTCTTGTTATCGCATTCACGTTAACTGTTACGATGGCTGAGTGAAGAAAATAAAATAGACTGAAAATCAATTTAATTAAAAAGTAAAATATAACTACCGAATAATATAAAACTATCCCTAGCTTTGTTAATTTTTTGCTAAGGGCACTAAATTTTAAGAAGCTAACTTTATATTAATTGAAAAGTAGTGCAGCCTCGGATAACTAACTACTCCCTAGAGCATCGCAATGTTAAAATAATTGTTTGCAGGAATAGTTAGGTGTAAGCTAATTTAAAGATAACTTCGTGTCCGACAAGGTACAGCCACGTACGTGTACGATGTACTGCACTTGCACACACTTATGAAATAGGGTAGTGTAGTTGTCGTGAAAGTTTGCAAGTGATTGTGATTAAATGTTAGACAAATCACTCTTGAGCGCGCGAGCGTGATTGCCAGTTCATGAAATTTCACGAAAAAGTTAAAACACCAACTTTTTTTGTTTACAAAAAAACTTTCAAAAATATTTCCTTGAAGTATTTTGCAATGTCGGGTCGATATGAATGGAAGGAGAAAATTTTTGAAAAATCGTTGGCGGAAATAATTCCATGAACAATTTTGACCCAATAAGTTACATATATATATAGTGCAAAAGCAAGCATTTAATCACTGGTTATAGCTAGGAATATTGTTTTTGGAACGAAGTTCCTTAACGCGGCTTGCTGGTAGTGGAAATTAGTAGAAATCGTCACGAAAGCGTGTGAGCTGTTTATATGTATTGGTGTACTGTCGAAAAGCAATTGTGTATGATTGGCAGTGTCTCCACTGACAGCAGCGGAGACACAAACAAATAAATATTAATTAGTTGGAAAACGTTCCAAAAATTTAGGGAATCATAAAATTTCAAAATTTTAAAAACAACACAAAATAAAACATACAGATTTCACGTTCCTATCGGGGGTCCCCCGACCGCATTTATTTTTTTTTTTTCAAAGCTTTTGTAACTCTTTTGTTTATGAGATAAAATGAACACATTGAAAGCATAAATTTCATGACATTGACTTCAAAAGCATGGATTGCAACGAGTAAAGTAAGTGTTAGAAGAGCAAATTGTGATTTGTATACATGATGTATATGGGGAGATTTCTCTCTGTTACTCTTGAGTTGAATGATTTTTAAGATAATTATTACATTGCATAGGAAAGTAGTTCGGAAAATGATCGCGTAGAAAATAAAATTTCATCATATATTAATTTTTTTTATCAATTTTGCGGTTTCAAAAGTAAATGTAAATAAAACGCACATAAAATATTTTTTTCATGATATTTCTTTCTTATTATAAAGTTTGAACGATTACATTATGTATGAAAGACTACATCATCTAACCGACTACCACGAGAAGTATTGCAAGCATTGAACTTTTGAGGTGAATTTCGACCACTTTTTGGCACATATTGGGCGGTATTGCAGCCATAACTTGACGAATGTTAGTTTTTAAGTGCTCAAGAGTTAAAGGTTTATCTGCATAAACACGGTCTTTCACGTAGCCCCGCCAAAAAAGTTTAATGGTGTCAAATCGCATGATCTTGGTGGCCAGTTGATATCGCCACGACGAGAAATTACTCGGCCAGGTAATGTCTCTTGCATCTGGCACCGTCTTGTTGAAACCACATATTCTCCAAGTCGTACTCTTCAATAGCAGACAAAAAAAGTCGGTTATCATATGACCATAATGATCCGAATTGATGGTGACAGTCATTCCATCGTCGTTTTCAACGAAGTAAGGTGCAGTCACACTTTCGGATCACAAAGTGCACCAAACACGGACTTTTTCTGGATGTAATGGCCTCTCTTTAATTACTTGAGGATTTTCAGAACCACAAATACAACAATGTTGTTTATTAACATACACACCGAGAGAGAAAATTGCTTCATCACTGCAGAAATTTTTGTTCGAAAAATCGCCGTACACCATCTGTTGTTCAAGCACCCATTCCATGTATCTACGACGTTGTGAATAGTCAGCTGGCTTCAGTTGTTATGTGAGCTAGACTTCATATGGATACAGGTGTAGATCTAAATGCAAAATACGCCATAATGTGCCGTAAGACAGTCATAATTTCTGAGAACGACGAGGAATCGATACATTCGGGTCTTCGGCAATACTTTCACTTACAGCAGCTATATTTTCAGGGGAACGAGCAGAACGATAATGCACAGGCCTTACAATATTTATAACCGCTCCAGTCAATATATTTTATCTGAATTGGGGGACAAAATCCAACTTCAAATGCGTCTAGGATAGATATGGCCTGTTGACAAGCTAGCAGCAGTACTTAGTTTTTTTCTTTTTTGCTGAAGATAATTACCACCACGTATTTGTTAAGCACTGGGGGCTAAATCATATGTCGCAAACAACATGTTCAAAAATTCTATCTGTGATATTAGTCGCATTCGTCATAAATAAAAGTGGAGGAGCAAACAAAAGCAGAAACAAGAGTGTAGTTTTTTTTTTTAAGTAATCGATTATAAGGCAGACTACGGCTCGTAAACGCTACTTTTCCCGGCTATCAAATGTAAGAAGATACTTTGAAAATCACTACCGTCATAGTAACAATTGCCGCGTATTGGGTGATGCTGATTACCCAGCAGAGCCGTGGCTTTTAACACCTTATAGGTTACCAGCCGTTGGAAGCAGAGAGTCAAAGTTCAACATAACTCATCCCAAAGGAAGACATGTTATAGAAAGAACGATAGGCATTAAAAAAACTATTTCCGATGTCTTTTCAATGAAAGAGGTCTTCATTATAGTTATGAAAAGGCCGCACGTATTAATAACAACATATACTGTGCCTTACACAAATACCGTTTAGATGATCCCGAAATGCTTTCATGTAATGAAGAAATCATTGACCCAAACGAGGACTACCGAACTCATTCCGGGCAAGCCATTTTGCTAAGCAATGATGTCTTGAATGCAGTTTAATACTAAGAACAATATTCGTATATACAGAAATATCCCAACAACGTAAATTAAGCTTATTTTTAAAACTTTTTAAGCTAAGTTTTTGCCAAAATAATAGTTACTACATTTTCTGACTTGGAATTCGCATTTTTTCCACACCAAAGCAACAGTTATAACAGAAGTGACCTGTAACAGTGAAAATAAAGAAATTGAAAAATAAACCACATTTACTTTCGTGGTTGATTGTTTTTAGATTTTAATACAAAATCTTTTAATTTTTAAGAAGTGCCAAATACTTGATCTTGAAAAAACGACTTGCGATCTTTGTTAATGTTATTTGTATTAGAACCCCCTTATCATAATAATTATTTCAGCTTTAGGAAGCTCTTATTTGAAAATTTTTTGAAATTAGTTTCATAAGTCTAAAATTATTATAAAAACTAATACGCCTCATAAAAATTCTACGAAACAGTTATATTGCAGTTTTCGTTTTATGTTAATTGCGCAAGGCATGGGCAATAAACTCGTCACTCGTTTGATTTTGCGTGGGTGGTCATGCTTGTTCGGCTACATGTACACGCGATCGGCTCTACTTGAAGTAAAAATCAAAAGTTTTTGATATTTCTGTTAAAGACATTTTTTCCTAACGTATGCACTATTGCGCCGTGGAAAAACCTGATTAAGTTTGAAATGTCGCGGTATATAGATACAACTTATACTTTTCCGTGTTGGAAAAGACAAAAAAATAATGTTTTTTTGTAAACCCGGTCAACGCAACCCCAATTTATTTTCATTATATTAACATGAGCCAAATTAGAACCAAAAACTAAATACATATACAAATATTCTTATTTTATATTAAATTACTTGATCTAATTACAAATAAGCAATAATTGCACTATTTGTATCCTTATTGATTTTATTGCAAAATACTTCTTTATTTAAATTGCCCTAATTGCAAATAAGCGAGAGTTGCATTATTTGCTTTCTTACAAATTGATTGCTAAGTACTTATTTATTAACCTAAAGAATTGCAACATACTTCGTCCGTGTTTTAATAAAGGAGATGAAAAAAAATATAATTACACAGTACAACATTTTTCAGGTGGTTGATTCGGGACTCAATTCTGATAATTGTTTATGAAAGTAGCCCCAAAAAGAAGAACTTCTGCATCATTCGTTTGGTCTTGGTACCTCAAATAATAACTTAAAAATTAATTTGAAGTTAGTAAGTATCCTGTAGGGGAGTTTGTCACGTTTTAGGCTCTTTTGTTTGTCATAACTCGAGAACCACTACTCCGAAGAAGCTGAAATAAATTTTAGAAAATTAAGAACCACAATTCCTTTAATCTGTTCATACAACGTTTCGCTACATAAGCAAAAGTTTCGCAGTTATAAATAAATGTATGAAGAAAAAAAATATTTTTTGCCTAAAAAATTGGACTTTTTAAATTTTTAATTCATAACATTCCAACACGGTAAAAAAAGTGTCAAGTCCTATTACTTTCACGTAAAGTCGAATAACCTATGAACAAAATGAGACATAAATCATAAAAATCGATGAACGCGTGTCGCTTTTATTCACAATTAAGTAAGGGTATGAATTTCCAAAATTTGCTCGAGATATACACAAAATTCGTCGGAAAAACATTGATGACTTTTTTATGGTTCTCAGAATTAAAAAAGTAATAAACCAAAGGTTATTTGAGTTTTATGATTGCAGTAGCAAAGTAATAAGCGTTAATAAATGTGAGTGGACAATTAAGAGGAAAAGAGGAAAGTGAACTGTTTTAGTTATTTGGGGTTTTCCGTTAGTTACCTGCATGATTTGTTTACAGAAATTGCACCCACGTTTATGAGTGCTTATGTTTTGGAAATATGCGCCCATTCATAAGTACCTGCCAGTAAAATATTGCAAAATTTTTAGTATTTGTAGGTGTTCTTTGATCGGTTTTTGTCATTTAACAAGAGTCCACAAACGCGAAAATTAGAAGTTAATTTTTCTCCGGTTTTTAAAAGTGAATAACAACAAAACATATAATATATTTCAATATGGAAAATAACAAGTGCCCAAAATTGGATAATTTTTGTTACGTTTGAGGTCATATCGTCCCAAAAAGAAAGCAACTGGATAGACAAAAATTGTTTACTGAGGAGTTTAAGACAGCGAGCGTATTGTCATTATTTTGATGAGACAGATTTGCTAAATTTGTTATAATATCCTTATAATGTGGATACATGGAAAAGGTGGACAGTTTTCTTTTATGAAGCCAATAACTTGGGTGGAAGACCTAACGGGACATGACGAGTCCAGGTGCTACGCATGCATAAATTCTCGTCCTGGATTAAACAGAAAACAAAAGTATACCTTGCTGCTTTTACTGCCACACTTCCAGTTAAACGCGCTGCTGATACCGATACACCTAAACCTCCGAGTCTGGATTAAAATTATGCAGATTCAAGATGAAAGCACCGAAGATGAAGATGACACTGAAATTTGTGTCTGAACATGAATATGAACAACCTACGAAGAAAATAAGATCATCAGAACCACAAGCGTCAATTTCAACGAGGACGGATAGTGACAATAATTGAAAATGTTCTAAGTTTTGTGTCCACGCATAGATAACATACATATAAAAATCTCACATTTTCTGTGTAAGAATAGCTTTAATATGAATCGGAATGTTTATTTTCATGCAAAATAAAGCATCAATAAAAAAGTTTTCAATATTTTTTCCAAATTCATACCTCTACTGAATAAAAGCGAAACGCGTCCATCGATTTTTATGATTTATGTCCCATTTTGTTCATAGGTTATGCGACTTTAAGTGAAAGTAATAGGACTTGACACTTTTTTTACAGTTTTGGATTTTTTATGAATTAAAAATTTTAAAAAATCCAATTTTTTAGGCAAAAAATATTTTTTTTCTTCATACATTTATTTATAACTGCGAATCTTTGGCTGTTGTATGAACAGATTAAAGGAATTGTGGTTCTTAATTTTCCAAAATTTATTTCAGCATATTCGGAGTAGTGGTTCTCGAGTTATGACAAACAAAAAAGCCTAAAACGTGACAAACTCCCCTACACGATACTTACTAACTTCAAATTAATTTTTAAGTTATTATTTGAGGTACTAAGACCAAACGAATGATGCAGAAGTTCTTCTTTTTGGGCCTACTTTCATAAACAATGATCAGAATTGAGTCCCGAAATCATGTGTTGTACTGTGTTATTAAAAAATAAAGTTCATTGACTTGGTTTGCGTTAACTTACATAAATGTGTGGATGAAAACAGAGAAGCAAACGCGTAATTTTTGCTTCTTTGTGTTTGAAAGCAAATTATTAAAACAAACGACACGCACACAATCAAACGTGAGTGGCAACTCTATTGCACATGACTTGGGCACATACTTATGTTTTTACTTTTATGTAGGTACTAATAGAATTTGATTTTTTTCATTGTAAACAAAACATAAATAAATAATATACAACCTATTTTTTAATACTTTTTCTAATACAAGGGTTGTTTTTTAACAAATTCAGATTGTTTACTGAAAACTTCCGGCACACTATGAAAAGATTTCAAAAATACAGGTAACCATTATTTCATTTTTGAAGCGATGTAAAACTTTAATGGCCATTAACATTGCATTGCATTAACAAAGAAAAGTACTCTCATCACATTTAAATGTACGCATTATACTTAAAACTCTCAACAAATTATAGATCTTTCTTTAAAATGTCTTGACCACTTTCGCAGGAAAGTGGAAGTCCATCTTATAATGAGTTGCTATCACTGATAGATATTCATAGGCAAACGTTTAGAACAATTACCATGTTCTCATGTTAATTATATTGAACTATGGTGTTGTAATCCATTTAAAGAGGGTGTTTTTTTCGATGTATAGAACTTTGAGTTGCAATAAAACAACGATGGATTATTCGATTGACATGAATTTTATTTATCCGAAGGATAATCTTGTGACATTAAATTTTAAATATGACTTCTGGCATATGACCGCCACGGCTGGCGCGCATGTAGTCCAATCTGGACGTCCAATTTTCGATGACTTTTTCCAACATTTGTGGCCGTATATCGGCAATAATACAGCGTGATCAAGCGTTTGTGGCTTATCCGCATAGACCAATGACTTTACATAGCCCCATAGAAAGTAGTCTAGCGGTGTTAAATCACAACATATTGGAGGCCAATTCACAGGTCCAAAACGTGAAATTAGGCGGTCACCAAACGTGTCTATCAATAAATCGATTGTGACACGAGCTGTGTGACATGTTGCGCCGTCTTATTGGAACCACATCTCCTGGACATCATGGTTATTCAATTCAGGAATGAAAAAGTTAGTAATCATGGCTTCATACCGATCACCATTGACTGTAACGTTCTGGCCATCATCGTTTTTGAAGAAGTACGGACCAATAATTCCACCAGCCCATAAAGCGTACCAAACCGTCAGTTTTTCTGGATGTAACGGTGTTTCGACATACACTTGATGATTACCTTCACTCCAAATGCGGCAGTTTTGTTTGTTGACGTAGCCTGGTTTGTTCAACCAGAAGTGCGCTTCATCGCTAAACAAAAGAATTAACGTAGTGCGCGATACGTATTCCGCACAGAACCATTATTTTAGAAATGAAAGTGCACTATTTGCAAGCGTTGTTCAGGCGTGAGTCTATTCATGATGAATTGCCAAACCAAAATGAGAATAAATCACTTGACAGCTGTTGCCTACTTAAAGTTGTATACGTCGAAAAAACACCCTTATTAAATGCATTTTAACTGGCTCAAGTTCAACTCTTGGTTGGTCACTTTTTTTACCAATATCAATTGAGTAAAGAAAAGTAAAATTTTCCAGCTAGGTGGCCAACAGTTTCTGGTTAACAAACAGCCTTCATCAACACCCTATGAACTTTGTACGTGTTAAATTTCACAACTTTAACGCTGCCCTTTAAGCCACTCTGCAATCTTAGCCCGCTGCCATTGCTTTTTAAAGCAACTATTTTAAGAGATTTTTATGATAATAATAGCATAGAAACGCTGGCAAATTAAAAAGAACATATACATATTTCTATGTTTTTATGTCTCATAAAAAATTCTTTGAAAATTTGTGATAATCTTATTATCTGCAGAAACTTATTTTCGTATTACTGCACAGAGAAAAAAGCACCTAATAAAGTAGAACAAAATCAATAAGATATCTCTATGGTTTTTTTTCAAGAAGGATTCCTTATTATTTTAAATGGGAAAACCTTATTGAAAAAACAACAATTAATGAAATTAAATACGTGTGTTTATATGGGAAACTAATAAAACCAATAGGGAAAAATTAATAGGATAACCTAATAAAATCAATAAGAAATCCTTATTGCATACAATTTACAAGAAAACCTAATAAAATCCATAAGTTCTTCTCTATAGAATTTTTTTTTTTGGTACCATGCAAATCGGAAACTGAGTAAAAACAAACGTGAGTAACAAGTTTTCTTCTTGGTTTTATGTGTTGTTCTTGTTGAGACAATTAATAAGATTTGCAACATGGAAATAATAAGAAATATCCATAGAAAAATCTTCTTTGCTCTCTGCTGGGATACCCCTCAGCCTAAAAACGTTTCAAAGAGAAAATCTTATTGAATCTACTAGGAAGTTTTCGCTCTGTGTGCTAATATTTCGGTTGATTTATCGCACAATTATGCCTCTAAGTGCAATTCTATCATTTATTCTCGTAATTGCATTTCCTGCAGTAAGCTCTAGCATAACTGATGTTTTTGGAAACAAACAAAAAAATTCCATTCGTATTTAAAAAAACTTTATCTTTGATTTTACACACATACATACATATATGGTATCACCGCCAACCTAGTAAATATATGAAATAAAGACGAGATAATTAACGCAGGATTAAATTCCATTTTTAATATTCCAATTACGAAGCTAAGATAGCACAGAGATGTGAACATATAAAAGGATAATTATTATCCTTTTGTAACTAAAAATTTTTATAATCACAAACTATGCTGTAAGATTTCTTTGTTTTTTTTTTTCAATAAATTAAGTTTTAATACAAACATTTGTAGCTAGTCAAGCAGAGCGTCTCAAATGACCATATTGACGGTGCCATATATAGAAAAATATATCTTTAAATATGTTACATATGTATATCTACAGAATATTTATGAAACAAAAGTGCTATAAACAAAAAACGTTTTCCTATAAATAAATCAGTACGCCTTTGACCAACAAAAGTTACGACAGCAGCAGTTGTTTTCGGTTGTTTATTACCAGAACATTCTAAGTCGAGAACCGTCTTTAATATCTAATGCTCGTACTAATGATCTATACGCCCACAGTAGACAAATTAAAGAAAAGAAAGTTCTGAGACAACAACCTTTGTTCTAAATCTTAAGATGTAGTAGCATTTTCGAGATCCTTTTAGACCAGTCGATAGACGACCGTTATTTAAATTGCATGGTGATGTTTTCCTACGCGCACAGATGTCGCTATTGCTAGTGCTACTCAATCAATATGTAAAATCAAACATTCGTGTACTCGTAATTGTATATATATATATATATATATATATATATATATATATATATATATATATATATATATATATATATATATATATATATATATATATATATATATATATATATATATATATATATATATATATATATATATATATATATATATATATATATATATATATATATATTCCACTCCCAACGTAACTATGCATGTATGTCACAGAAAAGCGGTGCTAATTATATTTTATTTACTTCTAGATGGGATTAAATGCCTTATTCAACAATGCTGGTATTATTAATCTGTTTAAGAACCCACAAAAACACTTGAAAATCGATCAGTTTAAACATAAAAGTTTCATCAACCTTAATGAGGCCGGTACAGAAGCAGCAGCTACAACAGGTTTATTTACACATTTTTACCTCAAGTCACACTTTTTTTCAATTATACACTACATTTTCTTTTAGTCGCCAAGTATGTGCCATTATCACTGCCGACAGATATGAAGTATTTTGTAGCTGATCATCCGTTTGTGTTTGCTATACGGGACGCTAATACTACCTTCTTCATGGGACATGTAGTGAAATTTTAAATAAATACGTACATGAATTATATTACATTAGAGAAATTAATCACTATTATAGATTTTATATTTATATAACTTACATACCGCTGGTCTCATGCGGGAAGGGTCCAACGCACATTTTTTCGTGGCTGATTTTTTTTGCTTCTTGTATTTAAATATACCGAAAATTTTACGTAGGGCTTTTCTACATGAGACCAACGATAGATATGTCTATACTCAATAGAAATAAAGAGATATTTTTTTTTATAAATATTCTTTTCATTGAATGTACAAACAAAAATGCATATAAACATACATATGTATGAATTTATTACTTTGTCTTAGGGCACATCCCCTATGTATGCATAAGAGTTATACTGGGGCTACAAAAAACAGCAACGACGAAGAAGAGAGTGAAGGTGGGGAAGAGGAAAATAATGTCCCATATGAAGTTTGACAGAGGAATCTGGTGCCGTTTGCAGAGAAATTTTTATTATTGTAAAATTATTGGTCCTTGTGCTAAATTATTAAAATAGTTAAATGTTGATGAATGTCAACTTTCTATTGATCATAGCTGCTAGCGAGCTTAGCTTTCATATTAAATAATATATTTCTAAGTTATTGCAACATATGTATATGTAAATGAGTTTTGTAAAAATGTATTTGTGAGCCACTTGTGTTTGATATATATCCATGTGTATGTATGTACGTAGAAAATATTTTGACATGTGCATTCCAAACACGTTGACATACAAATTCGCGTATTTGTCTTTTAAATGCAAATAATTTAAATACTTTTATTCACATGCTTCTAATTCAAGTTCAAGTTAAAAACATGCAAGGGTGTTTCTGAAATTATTAGCAAAACAAGAACACCTTTCACATATTTCTTTGATAAAACAGAGAGAAAAAGTTAAACCAAGATAATAAATTTGTAAAGAACAAATAAAACAAGTACGGTGCTATATTCGGTCATGCCGTCTCTCATATACCATTCAAAGTGTATAGTAACTTATTGATTTTCATATACTTGGAAATCTCCCTCAAACTCACTGCAAGAGAAATAATCTTAAGCTCAGCCATCGGCTTGTCATTAGTCATATGCAGCCAAAGCCGTGTGACAATTTTCTTTGAATTTATTTTCAATATTGAGTAACGCTGAGTTTTGAATTAAATATTTGCAATCGTATTGGACAATGTTAAAGATTGACATGCGCAAGTTCACCAGTATTGGTCTCATGTAGAAAGGTCCTAACACAAAAATATAGAGTTAGGAACTTTCTGCTACACGCATTAGAGTGCACCTTGCTTATAAAAATGCGAAATCGCGTCCTCATTCCCCCAGAATTGCTTTACACCAGAAAAAGAAGCTACGATGTGGAAAATTTTAGGGAGATTGCATCTAGGGAAGGCATGCGTAATCCGCTTACAGTTTAAAAAGAAACGTAAAAATTTCAGAAAATGTTCTGAAATTGTTTTGAACTCTAATGGGATATAATATAAGATCGACTTCCACCAACTTTTCATCTCTAACATTTCCAGTAAACATGCCTAATTCGTATCACTATTCGTAGGAGGACTCGCACAAAAATACTTTTGAAAATTTTCTTCCCATCGTCCTTACCGCTCTGGCTCTAGAGGAGTAAAATATTTGACCGACCTCCTTTCAAATGTTTTCGGAAACAAACTAATAATTTATCTACAAATCTTACCGTCAAAAATGTTTCCCCCCTTCTCTTAACTATTCAGAGAGTGCCTCTGGGAAAATCAAGAAAGAAATTATCAACTCTCTTAGTTTTTACTTTTCGATATTTCCTTCAAACAAACTAACCGTCTATCTATCCCTTAGGGGTGTATGAAAACATAAAATTATTTTCATACCATTTCTCTCCATTGTCATAGATAGCCACACGGTGTTTCTGAAGGAGCGACCGCCATTAGCTTTTTCATTTGAACATTTCCTCGGAATTTTTCCTCCTTAGTAACCTCCCATACAAAAACGAAAATTCGAATTCTTCTTAGCTAGCCTTAGGGTGGAGTTAAATACATATATGACCAACCACGCATCGTTTCTCTTTCTAAATATTTCTTCTACCTATACCAGGCTTACCAGATCAAAATTTGCAAAAATCTTGCCATTCGCCAAAAACTATATTGAAAATTAAAAAATTAAAAACACCCTAAACAGATATCATAAACAGATATCATTTTCGTACAGTGGCCATATTATTTATGTGAGGACAGCAGTACAGGAAATCGTGGCAACTTAAATGTATGACCCTAGTGTACACAAAAACGGATATAAGCAATGAAAAAATATTATTGTAAGGTGTCTACCAGCAGAGATAGCTATAAAAATATATTCATATTTCCTATCTTTCACTGTCGATGCTAGCTCCCTAAGGCTGCCACTTTGATGAAATTCAACTTCAAAAGGTAGTGATTTTTGCAGTCCGGTAAACTGCTAAACCTTCCGGTAGTATTCTGTGGTCAAGGCAAATTATATCGAAAAATAAATGCATACGTGCAATTATTTGTGTTAGGTTTCAATTTCAGCTTCTCAGTGTTGTCAAATATTAGTGTTAAATATAAGAGAAAAAAAAAACGCTTTGAATGTTTCGAAGAATTAACTCACATAGCTTTGTCTATGACAAAACAAACTTTTTTTTTTGATTCTTGGCAACCACGAATCTGGCAAATTAATCGAATTCAATATCGTCTGACAAGCCTCGACTAGCTCTCTATGTATAGAGCACTTGAACCAGAGACCACATTTTAAGAGGCAAGCGTTTGATATCTCTTACTTCTTTTTATTTATCGCCTTAAAAACTCCAATCAATATAAGGACTATAAGTGAAATAAGATATTTTGCGATATAAATTACGCGTTATACTTTTTTTCTAAATTTCTTTTTATAAATTTTTGTTGCTTAGATCTACTTTTTTCTTTGTTTAATGCAATTCTGATCAAGAAAATTGGTTTGATTTACACACAAATTTCAATTTCAATTCTGACCAAGGAAATTGGTATGATTTACACACAAATTAATATTAATGATAATATTAATTATATATTAATAAACGTTACACTGAAACATTACGATAATATTGTTGGCTTAAAAGTATTTGTTTTATATTAGAGCTCCTTAAGACGGGGAGCATTTTTGTTTCTTCAAACATCAGGAAAGTAGTAAATAAATTTTAAAAAAATATCTTTGTCATGTGTTGAGACTGTGAAATACATATACATATGTACATACATATGTACATATTTGTTTCTTCAAATATTCAGAAAATAAAAATGAATTTGTACAAAAATAATGTATGGATAATGAAGACAATTTCAAGATTTTTATTATAACAATAACGCTGGCATGAAATGACGCGAAGAATTCCGAAAAATTTGTAAAACGCAAATAGTTTATAAGAAAGTTATACAGTTTCAAATGATGGAAAAATGCGAAACTTTGCAACAAATTAGTAAAAGTTAAAAACACACTCATCAGCGTTTTGAATACATGCAATGACTAAAACTGGTGGAAAAGTGGGAAAATTTTGAAAAAATTTAAAATTTATTAGAACCACTTCGTCAAAGTGTAAACTAAAAGTATGCAAAATTGAAGAAGACAAATTGGTATAAAAGCGAAACTTGAGTCCTTTGATTGACTATTAACGATACATATTATGAATAAAATACAACATACATCTCCAAAGCTGATTCACTTTATTTATTGCTTTTAGCAAATAATATGTGATATCCAAAATATTAAAATTGTGTAAGGATATTAAAGTTTACAGGAATTCATGGAAAAATTACAAAATGGCGAAATTGACTGAAGTTATTTCTTTAAAGCACAACAGGAAGTAAATGCGCACAGATTGGAGAAAAACTTGCACAATGCAAAAGCTAACTCAAAGTACCTTTTATAGAATTTTAAACATTTGCAAAAAATGCAACAAATAGTACTGGTCTACTAGCACCAAATCAGTGTTGCCAGTTTAGGGGCAACACTGGACTAAGGATTTTTTTTCTTTTAGGGGTGAACTTGGGGGGTTAAATTCTTTTGGGAGAAATTCAGGGAAAACTATTTATTTTTGGAGTATTTTTAGGGGATTTCTGTGTTTGGTTGAAAGGTAAAATGGCAGGAGTTACAAGGTTTTTCAACTGATAAAGTTGAAGACTTTAACGATTTTTAAAGTAAAATTAAATGAGATATTTTATGTTCATCTGGTAGCTTCAAGTACAGAATTTTGCAACTGGTAATTTTAAGTACTTTTTTGTTGAGTTTCTTAAGAATTGGGGAAATTAAAATATCTAAGAACATTTGATAAAATTGAAACTCTTTTTATGAACAAAAATGTCAAAGAACGTAAAGACCGAAGAAGACTTAGAAACTCTTAATATTTTTATAGAAACTTAATTTTTTCTAGATACGCAGATAACAATTCCCAACTACCTATAAATATGTACATATGTACTTAGATCTCAAAATATGTGAATGCAAATAAATGGAATATTTGTAATAAATATACATACGCTTGTAATCATAAAACATTCACTGAAAAATACATACATATACATACATATGTATGTGTATAATCAGTTAAGTTTTACTTCTTTTCAATTGGGGAAATTTTAACAATTTTATGCATATTCCGCATTGACAATTCATTAATATTGGTGATTCGCAAACTAAAGCAGAAAGTTCACCAAATTTTTTTAGGGGGATTTTGAAGAAAAACATGGAATTTTAGGGGGTTTTAAAATTTTTCTGGAGGGAAGAAATACATTGACCTGGGAACACTGCACCAAACTGCAAAAATTTTGTGTTGAGCTTCATATTTTTGCAGCTGTTGTCTTTTTGTAACTTTTTGACATTCAAATCTGAACTCAATTACTATAATTTGCTATAAGAGCAAATTGAAATATATTATTTTAGGTGTAAAAATAGACCATACAGATGTTTCTGGGTTTTTTCAGCTGTCAACATTTCGTTGATGCCTAATCAACTCATTAGTGGACTCGAAAAATCTTAAAAGAATGTTGGGAACCCAACTACTTATTCCATAATTCCCATGAACAAAATGAGAATCAGAAATGTGCAAACAAACTTCTAATACAGAAAAAGACAAAAAACATTAATAGGATCTATATTTAGATCTAAAATAACACATTTCACTTGGCTCTGATAGCAAATAAATAGTTAAGTTCCCTTTTGAATATTTAAAATACTTTTACTTTTTTATACTTTCAAGAATACAAGTTGCAGTAACCGATTCTC
Source organism: Sturmia bella (assembly GCA_963662145.1). Classification (NCBI taxonomy): domain Eukaryota; kingdom Metazoa; phylum Arthropoda; class Insecta; order Diptera; family Tachinidae; genus Sturmia; species Sturmia bella. The sequence continues at coordinate 36,923,170 of OY759172.1, forward strand.
ATTTTGTTCACGGGAATTTTTGGTACAAGTAATTAGATTTAAAACATTATTTTAAGATTTATCGAAACTTCTGGTGAGTTGGTTGGCATCAACGAAATGTCAACGTGTATCCGTAAACAATTTCAACTATATTCAGCCATTCGCAATTTCTGCTTTTTTTTTTTTTTGCAAAGTTTCGCACTTGTGCTTTCGTTTCATTTTTAAAAACCATCTTAAGTCTGTTTTTGAATTTTATAAATATTTAAAAAAATGTCGCATCATTGCTCGAGTTGCATCTTATACGTTTGTCTAACATTTTTGAAAACTATTGTCAATCTATTTTCGCCTTTCAACTAAGGACCACATTTTAATTTTAAAAAATAAATTGTTTGCTGTTGCAATCGTTTGTGTAGGATGAAGTAAATGTTTGTTTGTGTTTACACCTTGTTCACGTTGCTACATATTTATTTTCCGTCAAATATTTTTAGTTTTTAGCTGTTTATTTTAGTGTCAGCAGTCTATTTGCAACTCAGAATAATTCCGCAAGGAAATATTTGATGTTTTCCACTCAAATATTAATCAATGTGGACGCAGCTTAAAACAACTTAAGTGCTATATCTTGGAAATAAATGGACCGAAATCAGAAATTTTGACAGGATATCTCGTTACATAGGATCTACAACAACAAATACCAAAAACAACAAAAAGTTAAAAACTAAAGAGTGCTCCCCCCGGACATAAAACTACATCTATACACCTAAAATGCCACTCTCATCAACAACCGGCGATGGCTCAGTTGTAATGTTAGCTGCTTATTGACCTGAATGCTGCTGGTTCGAGCCCGTCTTGTTCCTTTAGCTTATTTTGTTTTTTTTTTTTATTATTATAAAACAATAAGTATGTATGGTAAAAAGTTGAAGATTTTTTTTCGCTGTATCTCAGTAATTATAAACCCGATTTAGCTTGGTTTTAGCCCCCAAGCAGAGGGGACATTTATAAAACGATTAAAGTGAGATTTAGATCAACAGGTTGTCTGGTGGCTTCACAAGCGGTGCCCGGCAAAAAGGTATTTTTTGACAAATCGATACATAACCTTTTGGAAAAAAGTATAAAAATCAAAATTTGTGTGACCTCTTTCGGTTTTCTGGCTATATCTCGGTTATTCATGAACTAACTTTGCCGGATTCTAAATACATGATATAAGAAGTTTGACATCAGAAAATTTTGTTGCCATGTTAAGTAGTTTTTTTATAAACTTGGTTTCAACAGCCTGCAGACGAACATCGCTTAAGATTTTTCTATCGATACTGATCGAGAATTTATGTACTTTATGGATATTTGAAAATTAAAATTTAGGAAGTTACGAAAGGAATGGCTTCTATATAACTTCTACGTATACGAGTATCCTTAGCACTTGTTGTGAAGGGTGTAAAAACTGAAGGAAGGGTGTAAAGAAATGTTTCGAAATATTTAAAAAATGTTTGAATAAATGCCAAACGAAAAATTCGCTGCTCAATGAAAATAATCAATAATTAATCTGAAGCGCAGAAAAATATACAGCAATTATAAATATACATACATATATACAAATGCACACATAGATAAGAAATCACAATGAACTTAAGTTCACAATTCATTTCTGATGCTGTTTCCTGTTATAGCGTTTCAATTCTAAATTTATTTAAATTATAGTTTTCTTCGAAATTATCAATTTGAGGCTTTTTTCAACTAAAATTAATAATTTCTCTCTGTCAACTTTCATTTCACTGAAAAATTATTTACAAACAAAAGTAAGATGCATTTAAAATTTCGCACGGTTTTTTTTTAACTAATAAGCAAGAAAAGCACCTATTATGTGCATAAGCGGTGCTTATACAAAAAATTGACTTGTTTGTATTCATAAGTGATGCGTACATAAAAAACTACAATGAGAAGTGAAAAAATTAAAAAAAAAATGTTTATCATACAAAATTATTTTGTTAGAACCATCTTAAAACTTTTCATGAATTGGTTCTAAGTTGATTTCATGAAATGCGACACTGATTTTGATGTAATAGATTATGAAGCGCTGCAAAGTAAAAAATCAAAATACTTGGCATTTTAAAAAAAATAATTAATAAATAAATAAAAAAAAATACCACAAAGCAAAAATGAATGAAAACGTTTTTAAACAGTTTGTCAAATAAATGTTGTAAATGGAATTGAGCAAAAATATATTTTTTTGTAGAGAAATTTAGTTCGTCAGTATGTCTATACGCTTCCGACATTTCGTTGATGCAAAGCAGCTCCTCATTAGACTTAAAAATTTACTTTAGCTGTAATAGCAAATATTTGGTTTTATTTGACCAGTTTTTATTAAATATTACTAAAGAGCTTTTTATTATACATATATGATTTTTTAGGGTTCCGTACTCATCAGAGTGAAACGGAACCCTATTACGGAGACAAGTACGTCCGTCCGTCCGTCACAGTGTCCATTCTCCGAAACGGTAAGAGCTAGAGAGCTGAAATTTTCACAGAATGTTGTTGTACCTTGCCGCTACAACAACAAATACTAAAACCAACAAGTCGAAAACTACCAGGTGTCCCCATACAACGAAAAGTTACAATTAGCCATAACTCTCAAACCGTAAAAGATAGAGGGCTGAAATTTGCATAGTGTATTTATTTATAGATGTTCTACAACAACAAACACTAAAACCAACAACAAGTCGAAAACTACCAGGTGTCCCAATACAACGAAAAGTTACAATTAGCCATTACTCTCAAACCGTAAACGATAGAGAGGTAAAATTTGCATAGTGTATGTATTTATAGATGTTCTACAACAACAATCACTAAAACCAACAACAAGTCGAAAACTACCAGGTGTCCCCATACAACGAAAAGTTACAATTAGGTATAACTCTCGAACTGTAAAAGATAGAGAGCTGAAATTTGCATAGTGTATGTATTTCTAGATGTTCCACAACAACATATACTAAAAGCAACAACAATCCAAAACTACCAGGAGTCCCCATACAACCAAAAGTTACAATTAGCTATAACTCTTGAACCGTAAAAGATAGGAAGCTGAAATTTGCAATGTGTATGTATTTATAGATGCTTGTCAACAACAAATGCTAAAAACAACAACATGTCGAAAACTACCAGGTGTCCCTATGCAACGTAAAAAACATTAGCCGTAACTTTCAAACTGTAAGAGATGAAGAGATGAAATGTGCACAATATATTTACTCGCATATGGCTTACAATAACAAATGCTAAAAACAACAACAAGTTAAAAACTACCAGGTGTCCCTATACAACGTAAAGTAACAATTAGCCGTTACTCTCGAACTGTAAGCGACAGAGGGATGAAATTTGCACAATATGTGTATTCACATACGCTCCATAACAACACTTGCTAAAAACAACAACAACTGTAAGACTACCAGGTGTCCCTTTACAACGTAGAGTAATAGCTATAACTCTCGAACCGTAAGAGATAGGGAGTCGAAATTCGCACAGTGTATGTATTCCCAGATGCCTTACAACAATAAATTACAAAAACAATAACAAGTGGAAAATTACTAGGTGTCCCCATACAACATAAAGTAGCTTTAAAAACAGAGAGATGAAATTTATAAAATATACATACGTACGGAACCCTAAGAGTGCGAGCCAGCCTCGTACTTGACTCAATTTATTATATTTATAATAGTGGGAAAAAATGTCACTACTATTCCCCTGATATATAATAACAAAATAAAAATACCTTTAGCTGAAGAAAATACTAATATTTAAGAGCAAATATTTGAACTCTTTTTGGTTTCAACAATAAGTTTATTTGACAAACTGTGAGTTTAAACTTGATTTTAAGCAATTTATGTGAATACAAAAATTCATTTTTATGGTTTTAATATTCAAATCAGATTTTAACTTTAGGTGTGAAAATACTAGTACTGTTCAGATAGTGAGATTTCAAAACTTTTTGTTGTCAAAATTTTTGTGTGAAAATTTAAAATTTACTAAGAAGGGCAGAAGAGCGAAATGCAAATACAAAAACTAATTTTTAATTTTAAATCCTATGTAAGCTTGCTCCTTTTCGAATGCATAGAAGCGTTAAATACAAATATGTAAGCCATATTATTCGCCTGGGCCGAAATTTAAATACCCTTCACAATCAACACTTCTTTCTGACCCTTGGATCAGGTGTGTACAAATAGTTGGCAAAAGCTATTGTGTTTGCCACAGTCATTTTATTTCTGCAACAGCTTCCTGGCACCAAATATTATAATAAAATAATAACGTCTGCCTTTGACACTAAACCTTGGTTATGTTTACGAGCAAGTTCAACTTCTTGAGAAGTCGGTTTTGCATAGCATCTGTATGTTGTATGCCCTTAGGTTACTTCATATTGTTATGCCATCCACTTCTCGCTACCAATACTTATTCAGACTACAACTCCTTGAGAAATCGGTTTTTCCTATAACTTGGCTATATGTATATGGTTCGATATCGAAAAAGTTCGTTTTTTGGATTTGAATAAGTATATCTTATAATGTCATCTACCTTTTGGCGCTAAAACTAGTTTTAGTTTCCTTACAGGCAGGTGGGCCTATTCAGAAATTGGGTTTCGCTATATCTCGGCTGTATAAACAGCGATGTCAAAAGTGCTTGTTTTTTGCTTTGTAATAAGCTCATTTTTTTATTAAAACATCTAGTTGTTTAAATTCACGTACAAGCCCGACTTTTTGACAAATCGGTTTTCAGTATATCTCGGCTATATATGGAGCGATGTCAAGTATTTGAAGTTTTTTGAATGATAATAGTCTTATTGTGCTATTACGTCAACTTTGTGATACCAACATTCGTTTCAGCTCGCGTATAAGCCCAACTTCTTGACAAACCGATTTTGCTGCATAGTACTTAAGCCTTAAACAATAAAAAACATTTTCAAAAGTTTTTCAAACAATGGTGCTTTTTTTTAAATATGGCAGCTATGCAGCTGCCTTAGAAGGCAGCTTCTAAACTATGCAAACATAAGTTTTTTTATAATTTTTCTGGGAGCAGTAACCACTTGTCCTTTCATTAGTTTTCGTTTGGACGTTGAGTTGAGGGACACTCTGTATGAACGTGAACGTTGTATGGTGACTTACGTGAAGGGTATGTAAGATTCGTCCCAGGCAAATATAGCACTCTTACTTGCTTCATCATCAGATTCTCTTTTTGATAGTGATCTAGAATATATACAGATTTCGAGGTTAGAAACTAAAATGGAAATTACGAATGGAATGGCAGACCTGTATGTAACCTTAACACTTTTTGTAAAGGGTATAAAAAGGTTATGTAGAATTCAAAGAGGAAAAACCGCGATAACAAACCGGATACGGGCAATATATATAGCAAACCGATTATCTTATGAATATGCCGGATATTCGAACTGAACCAGTTTCAATGATGTAAAAACCACAACAAACAAAGCAACATACATGTGGACACATACACACAGAAAAAAATGCAATGAAAAGTTGCCATAAAAGAACTTGACTACATATCATGTTAAAGTTAGTACTGAGCTATCTTTCAGAACGCTAATAGCATGTTTCCACGACATGTGCTTCGCTCTCTATTTGGGCTTAACACCCTAATCAAGAGCGAATCAACTTGCTTCGCCATACAAAATTTTGAGAGCGAATGAAGTTGCTTTATATTGAAGCTACATGCGAAGCACGCAAAATTCCTGTCTTCTCTAATTTATATCGCAATTTTATCTGCACTATCTGTCAAAATCATACATTGTAAACAAAAAAATAAATATATAAAAAAAAGAAAACGTAATTGTCTCATAAAAATAAAAGTTAAGTTATGGGTTGTATTTAATGCCGTGCAATATCAACACCGAAGACATTTCCAAATGAATATGGATTTTTTGCAACAACACTTTCACTTACTTTTTTTGTCCATTTAGAAAAATTTGCTTCACGAAATTAATGGACAATTTATGTTGGCTTTTTAAAAACCAAAATTCAAATCGAAGCACATAGACGAGTAGTGTAAACAGTGTGATTCATAAATATGATTGAGAGAGCGAAGCGGGTGATTCAACTCGTAATGGAAACATACTATAATGTTCTTCTCTTAATTCATCGTTCTGAACGTTGCACGCAATGCAAAATAAAGGAAAACTAAAACATTTCACTCATACCAGGGTTTGTTTCTGTTGTTTTAATTAAAAAATAATAAAAAGCAATCTTTTTAAGAAGTAGGGTCCAGATGGATTCACAGAGACCATAGGCGTTAATTATTTGTATAAATAGGGCAACGTCAAACCAAAAAGAAATAAAATATGTAATGAGTATTTTTGAAATTAAGAATCAATGAAGATAAAACCATTTCTATTCAATAAAATTGAAAACATTGAAATAAAATTTCGGAAACAGAAAAGGTGAAAGGTATAGAAAACAAGTACATACAAAAAAGTTCATTGATTCACTTGCAGGCAGTTGAATGGCACGAGCCTAGTTATACTTTTATAAAGCTAATGACATATTTTGAAATCAATTCTATATTTAAATTGCGTGGTCTACCATTGGCTCTAAATGTTGTGGTGGCTCTGGTAGATGCTCAGTTATCGCAAGGTTTGCTGTTCGAATCCATTCTGAGGTAGCGAAAAATTTTGTAGTACAAGAATGGTAAAAACAACTGAATATAAAAGGAAATAAGATATAATGAGAATATAATTAAATAAAAAGATAAATATAATAATTTTCACTTTAATTCTTGAATACAAAATCAAAATGTAGTGCAAAATTACCACCGAAAAACGTAAAATTAACCTTTTTTGCTACGTTTTTAACTTGTTTTTTTTTTTGTATATACATACGTGAATATTGTGAAGAGTACTTAAGAAATACCGAACATAGTACTTTCACTTATTTTTGATGCATTCATTTGCTAATAGTTCAATTAGTCTACAAAATAATAAAAATTACGATACAATTGTTTTTGGTTTTAATTTGTTTGCAATTCAAATTTTATTGTCTTTAAGTGGACACTAGCGAGCTTTTGTTTTGCAGTGTAGAAGTGTCAGTGAGAGCAATAGCTAGATGATAAAACTATGTTTTGATTACGAACTCAAGAAAATGTGGTAATTGATTTTTCTAAGCGAAATGATAGAAACATCTAAATTAAGCTTCTAGTATTCACTCAGTCATTGACGAGAGTGTGTGAAGAAAAACGTTTTAAATTTGAAAGATCTAGAATATAGAAATAAACATGAAGTGGTTGTTATGTAAGACTGATTTGCAATTCTGATAGCATAAATTGTGTACAACTTTTGTATTGAATACATACTTTTCAGCCTTAATTGCTGTCACGGTTATTTCCATTGTATCAACAGAAGGAAAATCAACTTGTGGCGGAGATCAAACAGCAGAAAGAAATAGATTTGCCTTTGAGTTTTACAATGCTGTAGCAAGTGAAAAACTAAATGACAATGTTGTCGTCTCTCCAGCTGCCGTGCAGAGCTCTATGGCTCTAGCATTTTATGGGGCCAAGGGCAAAACAGCTTCCGAAATGCAGACAGGTTTGCATTTAGGTTTATGTGAAGCCGAAGATGTTGCCAGACATTTTGGTGAATTTCAACAGGTGTTGGCCCGAGACAATAATATTCGTTTAGCCAGTGCGATTTACATTAACGAAAATCTTGAATTTCGGCAACAGTTCAGAGATATTGCTCAACGAAACTTTGAATCAAATATTGAAAAAGCCGACTTTCATCCACCCTACAATAAGCGTACGGCTGAACGCATAAATAAGGCTATGGAAACCAAAACAAATGGCAAGATAACTAACATTTTGGCACCACAAGAACTCAATGACCTTACAGAGGGCGTAATTGTTAACGGCATCACCTTTAGCGCTCCTTGGCAAAAGGCTTTTCGTGCAGATAAAACTGCAAAGCGCAGCTTTTCGACTGACCGCCAAACGATTACTGTGGACATGATGTGGACTCTTAACAATTTTCAGTATGGTGAAATCAGCAACTTAGATGCTAAAGTCATTAAGCTACCGTATCAAAATCCTGACTTCTCGATGACTGTTATTTTGCCCAGTCGTAAAGATGGCTTGCGTGATTTGCTTAAAAATCTCAATATCAAAAACTTGGCAGCCGTGCTTGGCAACAATTTAAGCACTCAAAAGGTGGAAGTACTCTTGCCAAAATTTAGTGTCACGTTTGCTGTGAGTCTGGAGGAGCCCTTTAAAAAGGTATTTACTGTTATTCAAAACTTATAGCAAATTTCACAAAAAATTTCTATTAAAATAACACGTACGTAATTCTCTCACAACTGTTCTACAGCTGGGAGTCACAACTATGTTTACACGTAGTGGCGACTTTGGAAACATGTATCGTATGTTTGTCAGCCACTACATCAACAGAGCGAATCACAAGGCTTATATTGAAGTTTCTGAGAACGGCAGCGAACAACCATTGGAAACTGGTGGTAAATACATACATACATACATACATATGCATACTTTATGATCATATAATACCTATTTTGTCTTTTTGCTTTGCCTTTTCCATTTAATAATTTATTTTTTTAATTATTTATTTTCATTTTCATTTTTGTATGTACTATGTGTAGGTCTTAAAAACATCTTCTCACGTACCAAGAAATTCGAAGCCGATCATCCGTTTGTATTCTGTATTCAACACAAAGATTCTGTTATTTTCATGGGTCATATTGCCAATTATGCATATGTTTAGATATTCGTCTGAAAGGGGAGAATTATGATTAAGCAAAATGTTATATTTTAATCAAGAAGCAAAATACTTCAGCTGTTTTTATAAAAGTTAATCAAAACTGCTTTTCGTTTCATTGGAAACATAAAGATGTAAGTATGTATGTACATTAGGGTTTCAGCCAAAATTGTTTACATGAATGTTAAAGTTCTTAACAACGGAATATTGTGTCAATAGGTCTAAAGGTTTTGTGCCAAAAATGTTAGCCAAATCGGACAAAGTTTTCTGGAAGCGTATCGAGGTCAAAGGTCAGGTATTTTCATATTTTACAATCTATACGAAATAAATTTGTTGAACTCGGTTTATTTTCTTCAATATTTATCAAAAAAAAGGGAAGTTATTTATTTTCGTAAGAAATATTTTATTTTATTTATTTTAATTTTTATTTATTGGTACAGAAAATAAATTTATATATTAATAACTACACTTGTCAGAAGTTGACTGCTGTGACCTTCGTGTCGTATTTTTTAATTTTAATTCTATTGAAATCTAATATACTGTTCATACATTAAGCAATATTGAAATTATAACAATTAAAGCCATTATTGAGACAAAATTTTCATATAAAAATTACAATTAGCTTATTGGCAATTAAGAGATAATTGTTTCAATAATGAGTAAAATTTATAATGCAACACTGTTAGATTTGTATTAACAGTACCAAATGAACAAGCTTTTACAATAACAGTACATATTGAACACTCCTTGTGAAAATTTGACTAATCAAACATCAACAAAATAAATAAACAAAAAACAAAATTTTTTTTAAAATTTTTTATGATAAAGGGTGTTTTTTTTCGATGTATAGAACTTTAAGTTGCAATAAAACAACGATGGATTATTCGATTGACATGAGTTTTATTTATCCGAAAGATAATCTTGTGGCATTACATTTTAAATATGACTTCTGGCATATGACCGCCACGGCTGGCGCGGATGTAGTCCAATCTGGACGTCCAATTTTCGATTACTTTTTCCAACATTTCTGGCCGTATATCGGCAATAACACGGCGAATATTGTCTTCCAAATGGTCATGCGCTTGTGGCACAAGCATGTTGCGCAGTCTTGTTGAAATCACATCTCCTGGACATCATGGTTATTCAATTCAGGAATGAAAAAGTTAGTAATCATGGCTCTATATCGATCACCATTGACTGTAACGTTCTGGCCAACATCGTTTTTGAAGAAGTCCGGACCAATGATTCCACCAGCCCATAAAGCGCACCAAACAGTCAGTTTTTCTGGATGTAACGGTGTTTCGACACGCACTTGAGGATTAGCTTCACTCCAAATGCGGCAGCTTTGTTTGTTGACGTTGCCATTCAACCAGAAGTACGCTTTATCGCTAAAAAAAATTGTGCGCGATACGTATTCCGCACAGAACCATTATTTTCGAAATAAAATTGCACTATTTGCAAGCCTTGTTCACGCGTGAGTTTATTCATGATGTAAATATTGCCAACCAAACTGAGCATAAATCACTTGACACCTGTTAAATCGGTCGCCATCTTGAACAGTAATGCCAAATTAAAGTTTTATAGATCGAAAAAAGCACCCTTTACAAAATAACCAAATGTAAACAATAACTTTTTCACCTGTCAAATGCTAATTGTCGTAGCAATATTAAGTATGTATGAACACCAAAAATATATTGTCAATTAACTGAATATTGTTTCAATTAAAAAGGCATATGTGAACATGATATAATGTTTGAACATCATTTAGGAGGTTGGTTGAAATTGTTGGGTTGTTGTCCATAAGAGTATATGAAAGACTGTAAGTTTTTCGGAGCATTTGATGCAGGTTGCATCATTTTCTTTGTTTATACATATAATGTTGGTGGGAAAGTTTACAGTGCCCCATCTTGAGCCTAGTATTTTGACATTTTAGGTGGATATAAAATAGTAATAATTGTTTAGTGAAAGATTGGTAGAGCTCTTGTTGTTTTCTTCGATTTTGTATTTCTGCTAATATACTTTTTAGTGTACATAATTATTTATCATCGAAGAAGATGATTTAACTGCTTTTTTCAGCAAACTCGTTTCCACGTATGCCTATATGACTAGGAATATATAACAGTTTCGTATTTTTTTTTTTTTGCCGTCGTAGAAGTTCTCGGGTGTAAACTATTAGTGGTTCCTTCATATTTGTGTTCATAATAGCATTAATGGATGATAGGCTGTCAGATAACTAGTTTTTTTTCTCGGCGTTTTTGAGATTAAAGCTGTTTGTATGGCTGTGATTTCCGAAATAATAATTGAGGTACAGTGAAGCTTCGATATAACGAATCTAGAGGGGATCGAATAATACGGCGTTATAGCTACTGATTCGTAATACATATGCACTGTGAAACCTTGGTATAATGAAATTTAAAGAAATACGAAAGAAGTTCGTTATAACTAAAGTTTTTTTTTTTGTCCAAATTCTATTTTATACGAAAATAGTATGTAAGCAAAATTCACTATTTAAAAGGTAAATAAAAAATTATGTTTTTAATATTTTTTTGTTTTATTATCTACATTTTAGTAAAATATTGTGTAATTTTTGCTTGTTTGATTTCGACATTGTGTAATCCATTTAGATAAACATTGCTCAATGTCTTCATATTCTTCAAGGCGCAATCTTTTGTACTTTAAGGGTTAAGTGTTGCTAATAATCTCCCGATTTTTTAAAATTGTAAAAAGAGTACTCGGTGGTATATTAAATTGTTTACATTTATATTAAATTACTTTTTCAGGCTTAAGTTCAACCCTTGGGTTTTCACTACTTTTTAATCAATATCAATTAAGTAAAGAAAAGTAAAATTTATTTGCTAGGTGGACAACCGGCTGTTTCTGGGTAGCAAACACCCTTCATCAGCACCCTATTAATTGTTTAGTAATCTGTTGCTTAGATTTTTCACCACGTTCAACAGCATAAAGTATAAATTTTTTTCTCGTATAGAAATTGATTTACGCTATAATACACTCATTTTGGCAAAGAACCAAAACAGAACTGACTATGGAAATTGTGGGCTTTACATATTAACCTGCAAAGACATTTACCTTACGTTGTCTTTAAAAGGGACTTCCTCGTTTTGCTTAAAATTTAATTTTGCTTCATGCTTTATTCTGACTTCGTTGTATAGAGGCTTTTGAAAAACTACTTCGCTATATAGAGGCTTTATAGCTCAGAATTTTTTCTTTGTAGCTATAGAGCATTTTTGTATGAAAAACTTTACAATAAAAAGGTTTTTTCAACGGACTCAACTAAAACGAAGTTTTAGCTGAGTTTTGTTATATCGAAGTTTGTAATATCGAAGTTTCACTGTATAATGTCGAACCTGTAATTTTAATTTTTTTTGCCGTATGACTTTCTCCAGTTACAATCGCAAATCCGTTGCCGAGCTCTGATTTTGAACCATCGCAGTACCAGAAAATCCAGTTTTGTTGTTCCCATTGCGTTGAGGTTCAGACGTGAAATTGATTATGTAACTGCTACCTGATGTTTTTTTTTTGAAGGCACTTCCGAATCAATGCTACAGTCGGAAAATTAGTTCCACAGGTTCTGAAGGAGGAAGGGTTATTTAAGTATATTGTCTAAAGTTGTGCCAACTCATAGAAGCAATCGTTGCTTTAATTTTCGGTTTCCGTTTTATTTTAAGATATATAAGTCCTATAGGCCTTAGAATCATTATAGATAATATTTGATTATTGCTGTGAAATTTTTATGATTTGATTACTATGAAGTTTTGTAATCTATATTCGATGGTTGCAATTGAACTCATGCATTATATTCTTGATTAGGGTTGTATAAAAAACACTTGTTGTCAGACGTAGTGCAGTACTTTTTAAGAGGTGTTGGACTTGATTTTGCGGTTTTCCCATAAATTATAAGGCCATAGTTTATTTTGCCTAATACACGGATATGGCTTTCACTAGTTGATCCTTTTAAAGATTTCAGTATATTTAAACGTTTTGACAAATCCTTAGAAATAAAGCTTCTTTCTGGCTGTGCCTGTTAGATAAAAATGTTAAACGCTTTACATTTTTCGTGTCATCCTTATGCAGAGGCCATACTAATCTTCTCTGTATCATTTCAATTTTAGTATATATTCTGCCGAAGCAAGAATCGTAAAAAATTATAAAAACAAAAAACTTTGTGATAATTAACCCTCATATTTCCTTTAACGGAAATAAATAAAAACTGTTATTTGAAAAGGTTAATTCCAAATACACATGTTTGTTCACGATAACAATAAATCACAGAGATTCTGTACATTTATTGGTGGCAGTTCATTACGCCATCGGACTTAATATATCTAATAATCGGACCTCCATAAGTCAGTAAATGGCGCAATTAAGATTAACGCAAGGTGAAACAATTATACAAAAGCTTACTGCAAGAGTTAAACCTTTGACAATTCATTGGGACACTAGACTGTTAACGAAAACAACAGCTCCAGTTCCAGAGCAAATTATAAGGAATATATATATTTTTCGAAATCAGCTTCCTGAAGTAACAGATTTCGGAATTAGTGTTTTGATTGAAGTAACTGGTTTTATTATAAGTTGTTCTTCAAGTTTTTAGTTTGATTCAAATAAAGCGCATAAAGCTGCTTTAATTGATTATGTTTTTGAGAAAATTTTAAAAGTACATAACACTTAACCAAAATATAGCGAACAGAGCTATTTTAAAGGTATTACATCAACTGTTTTACTTAAACGAGGAATATGTTGGCTTTTGTTTGTTTTACGAAAAGATAGTCAACATAGCAAAAAGCAAGCTAGTGGTGAAGATGTCTATAGATATATCTGGAAAGGAAACCAAACGGAAAAATGCCAAAGAAGCTAATCATAAAGAAGGAAAACTTAAAGAGTTTCATATTCAGAGACAACTCTGATATTGAAAAAAAAATTGTTTTCAAAAACTGTCAAAAAAGTTTTTCAGCAACGATCCAAATTCGTGAGTGTCATAGGAAAAAGTACCTAACAGCGAAACGAATTGTACAAAACTTGGGTGTTGTTAATGATTGTTCTGAAAGAGACATTCAGTTAATTCAAGCATACCAGGGCAAAATAACAAAAGATGAGAAACAAAAACAACATTTAATGACAGTAACTATCATTCATTAGAACTTCTTTTAATATTTTTTCTCTTGACATGGTTTAGTATTTTATAGCTGGTACAAAAATATAGGCAGGTGTATTCGACAAATGCCAATCTACATTCCGTACAAAGAGATTTTGACCTGTAGATTTTAAAAGCACGAAAAAAAATTTCCAAATCGCCGATCATAACTTGTGTTTTTAAAGTTTTAAAATGTAAGAACTTTGCATTAATTGAAAATTTGTATCTTGACTTTTTTTCTTGAAACATTTTTAAGCTATTTTATTCTTTTCTTCAGTATTTATAAAATTTTATACATTGACAATAATGGCATACATATCGCGCCCTAAATACAGAAGGGTCACAACTCAAAACTTTCCAAAATTGACAATTTTCCATAAATTAATTCAGAGCACACACCTCTAACTGCTGCAAAAATTTCTTTCACAACAATATCTTCTTTAACTGGAAAAATACAGCTGTCTATTTTTATTTTGAGTGTGTTGCTTCTGCACATAAACAGTTTTTTGAATCGCTTGAACATTTTAGTATTTTGAGTTGTGGCCCTTTTGTATTTAGGGTATGATATACATATATATATATATATATATATATATATATATATATATATATATATATATATATATATATATATATATATATATATATATATATATATATATATATATATATACATATATATAACTAAATAGAAACTAAAAGGCGTTCCTATACAAGAAACCATTTTATATACATTTTGAGCCACATTTCTGTTCAATAGTTGCCTCGACATCAAGTACTTAAAACAGAAATGTAAAAGGTTTCCCCATACTTTAACTGTACTTTTTTTTCGACAATACTAGGCATTAAAGCGATTACATGAAAATCGAAACGTATGTAAATAGGTCTCCGAAAATGTTTTACTGTTTCCTTTGAAACTTTAAGTATGAACAGTTTTTTATTTAATTTATTTATATAGATTTCTTATTTTTCTAATTGTACCATTAAAAGTTTTCATTTAATTTTTATTTAAATAGTTTTGCCGGAAAGTAAATTTTTGGTTTTTGATAGTTTGATCCAATTTCTTTAGCTCATTTTTCCTTCAGTGTGACCATAGAGAAAACACGTTTTCTCAAACAATATTTTTCTGTTGTTTGAGCTAACAACAGTGACATTCCTATTGACGTAAATGTTTCCCCAATGTGGCCGTACCTTAATTGATGTTTGCTCATTTTTATTATCGAATGCGAAAAAGAGGAAGTTATAGTATTAAAATCAGCATTTGCTTCGCCGATGCACTATTATAGTTGCTATGTTGCGAAATTTGAAACTTTATTTACAATACTATCTCCGCGGTAAAAATGTATATCGCAACATCGATGGCGTTTCTGCAGGGATCAGTCTATGGTGATTCTCTAAGCAGGATACTGTACACTAAATTCACATTTATAGTTAAAAAATTTAGGCCTATAATCTTTTATTCTTATAGCACCAGCTGTGCAAACGAAAGCGGCACCTAGTGCTTATTCCAATAAATAAATAAATAAATAAATAAATAAATAAATAAATAAATAAATAAATAAATATATATATATATATGTGTGTGTGTGTGTGTATATATATATATATATATATATATATATATATATATATATATATATATATATATATATATATATATATATATATATATATATATATATATATATATATATATTGATTATAGACAGGCTTCGTTTCAAAGTTATGATGAGATGCAGTATGGGCCTAAAAACTGGAATTTTATAAAAAAAATAAACTAATAAAGTCATATTGGTTGGCACTGAAATAATGATTAGGGAACTATAAACGCATCAAATAAATATGGTGCTTCCCAGTGGTTCTCTTTTCTACTGCTACATAATGTTATAAAAGAAAAATCTTGTCTTACCTTTCTAACGTCGGAGTATAATGCAAGTTGGCATCCATTTTTTCGAAAGTCCAATGTTGTTTATATGTTAAACTTGCTTTAGTTGACGCAAGACCTAAAATATGTATTTGTATTATTTGCTTTCATTTACCTTTTTAGCACACTCTGAGTAGTGAGATGTTCAAACTAAAATATAATTTCACTTGCTTGAACATATTTCTTAATTTGTGATAACTTTTGTAATATTCTATACCTAAGGAAAATTTTTTGAGTACCTTTTTTGTAGGTTTTATTTGAAGTATTTAACAAAATTGTCTCGTGTCTTAGATTTCAATTCATATTAATTTGATCTCCAAATAAATTTTTTTTGCAGTGGAGCTTTTAGTTGATTTGATATGGGTGCTGCTTGTAAAAAATGATATTGAAAATGTTGTATGCATTTACGATTTGTGTGCATTATAAAAATTTATTGCGTTATATTATGTTCAATGTATTAATTAATCACGTGAAGTTGGTTCTTGCGGTGCTTGGAGATTTATTTATTTTTTAAACAAACACAGAATAAAAATTAGGCTGAAATAAGTAAATCTTTTACAGAAACAAAACCAACAGGAAAAAAAAAACTTCAAAGTGATTGGTTTAGGATGCCTCTATTGCCACTGTTGGTTGTTGCACTGTTTTTTCTGCTGATACGTGTTGCGAATATGTGTATTCAAGCTTGTTTGCTGCTTAATTTTTATATACATACATACGTATTTTACTATTTAAACTTTTGTATATTTGCACAATATTTTACTACTCCATCAACACCAACACTAATACACTAAAACACACGAGCATTGGGAAACATAAAGAAAACGTTTTTCTTTTGCTTTTTTGCTCCACCATTTTTGCACTATTTTCTTGACCATTTTTACTGGCCTTTCATATATGTAACTTTGGGTTAACGGCAATTTCCCAAAAAACTTTTTCACAATAAATAGCCGACGTATGTAAGTATGAGATCCGCGCTTAGAAGTTCCGAATAACAATTTGTTTTGTTATCTACATATCACAAAAAAAAAAGTAATGCAAAAATAATTCCGCTTCTATTCTAGAATTTTGTACTCGTAAATGTATGTATCCGTTCATTTATTGTAAAGATTTTGTATCTTAAACAGTAAACTAAAGACTAAAGCAACCCTAGGAATTGTTTAGCTAAAACAAACAATAACACAAACAAATTTTATCTGTTGCTTTAATGGCAAAAAACTGGTAGATCTCTGGCAACATAAACATTCATGGGTATGCTGTTGCTGTGCCTGCTTTTAGTATTTTTTATAAACAAACGTTTCAAATCATTCAACTATAGTGGAGATCATTAATAAGAATAAAATAAGCTCCCCATCAAGAGAGTGGTTTTCAGAAAACTTATTCTCTCCTGAATATACACAGAAACTCTTTTAAAAAATACAGGTTTTTCACAATTTCGAGAATCTGAAGAGATGTAAGTTTGTATTACAGTACTGACTAAACGTTTAAGTGCCGCTGAATTTGCTATGCGCGCAAGTAGAAAAGAATAATGCAAGCAATAAATAGCTAAAGTTTCTTTTAAAACAACAATATTAAAAACCCCTTTTTAAACACTAAAGGTACGGTCACATTAGAGAAACATTTGCATCAAATATGTTTTCCCTTGTTTGCCGAAAATATGATCGTTTATAAACAAATTTTGTTTTCTAGTCACACGAGGTAAATTTATTTGTCACAACCAGGGGTGTTAGGAAAATGTTTTCAGAAAACGTCAAAAAGAAATTCGTAAAACGTCAAAAAAAACGTAATTTATAAAAATGTACAAATAAACCCAAAATTAATTTATTTTATTTCATAAAATCTTTTATATTGTACAAAAAACAATTCAACATGCATTTTATTATAACAAAACAAGTACGATTTAAAAATTTAGCGAAAAATATTAGTATTTATATATGTACATATGTATATGTACATATGTATGTACGTACGTATTATAAACATTTTAAGCTGATATTATTCATACAAATTTATTGCTTTATGCCTTTTAATTAAACTTTTTATAATGTTTACATTAAGACACTCTGAAGAGTTATATTTAAAATAGTCCTTAGCAAACAAAATCGCATCAATTGTTTTTGTCCCCAAGGAATTTCTAATATTAGTTTTGTTTAAATTGACTTGACTAGAAATTCGTTCAAAGTTAGCTAGAAGAGCTTCTGTGAAGAAAAACGTCATTATAGTGTTTTTTGATAAAAATTACGTCAAAATGACTTAAAATCGTCATATGTAACACCCCTGGTCACAACAGAAAAATATTGCTTGAAAACACATATTTTCCCTATGGTCTCACTGAAATAAATATTTCCTGTTAAACAAACTCGTTCAAACGGTAAAAAAATTGAAATATATTTTTCGGCAGGAATTTTAAAATTTAACGAAAATTTTTAAGATTTTGTCATGTTATGTTGTGTAGCAGCGTTTACAATACTCTAAAAAAATAAGTAAGCAATAGGAGTAATACTGCTGAAATATAGTATAGTTTAGGTATGGGGCCATCCTTTAACTTTCACTTTTTTGCTTTTAGTACTTGATGTCGAGGCAATTATTGAACTGATATATGGCACAAAATGTGGTTAAATACATGTAAGGAATATGGTTTCTTTTATGGGGACGCCGTTGAATTTTTAGTTAGCTTAATTTTCTTGTTAATAATATAACAATTACTTGTATGTGCGCATATCCTGTGAAAATACAAGTGTATGCATGATACAACTACATATATTTATACAATTTATTATATGATGCACCTATTACCTTTAAAGTAGTGGCATTTGTAGCAATTATGGTTTTAAACATCATACGGTTCAAAAGTTACAGCCAATTTTCATTCTCTTGTGTAAGTGCATCATTTAGTTTTCCCTTTTTTGTAGTTTTTAGTATAGTGGTTAAAGAAGTATGTACATGATACAACTAACAAGGTAGCCTTATCAGCTAAACCGTTAATCATCTGACTACTTTAGGTTTTCAAAAGAATGCAGAGATGAAAGGCAGCCAAAAGGAGCAAATCAATGTAACTTCTGTTCATATCTCTTTTATAAATGTAGAAGCGGTGACTTTTTGACAGTTTAGAGAAGTTGTACAAAAACAAAATGCATGTTATTTTTATTGAAGTTGTTCTTATTGTAGGGAAAAGGTTACCTTGTTAATTGTATCATGAGGAAGTACACCTTCTCTAAGTCTACCCTGTGAGTAGGGAACTCATAAAAAAGAGAATGGGTGTAAAGTGTGAGAAGGAGAAATGTGATTGTAACTTGTAAGGTCAAAATATACAGCTCCTTCTGTGAATTTTGATTTTCAAAATTGTAAATTTTGCAGTTATTTTAGGCAAGCAAAGAGCATAAGCTCAAAATTATTACTAATTCAGGTCCAAAAATTAACCTTTTCAAAATATTTACTGTAAGTTTCAGGCCTTCCGATGGCCGCAGACATTTCGATGGCTAATCAACTCATCAGTAGACTAGAAAAATTCTTAAAAGTTTGTTTGAAACATAACTACTTATTCCATAATTCCCATGAACAAAATGAGAATCAGAAATGTTCAAATAAACCTTTAACACAGCAAACATTTCTTTTCGTTTTGCAACTTTTTTACTTTTCTTTGCAACCTTCTATACAACGAGTCACGAACATACGATTTGTATTTTTGAAAGTATCAAAAATAAAACCTTTTTGAATATTCAAATATGAACTTAATTATTTATTTGCAGCTTGTTAAACCTTTGGTTTAATCAAATTTTATTATTTTTTATAATGAGGTTTTATTCAAAATGCTTTCTTTCAAAAATTTATTAATTACGTATATATTTTTACAATCAAACTTAGTTATTAAATTCAAAGGTAAATATTTATTTTTATGTATTTTAAAAACAAGTAGTATTGCAACAAGGTACTCCGCTACATATACTCCTCCACTGAAAAATACAGCAATTATTTTGAAAAGGGTCATTTTTGGAGCTGAATTAATACATTTCAATTGGCTCTTACTTAAAGCAAATAAATAATTAAGTTCATGCAAGATTATTACTTTTAGTTCAACAAATTTAGTTGCAATTTTGTGGAAACAATATTTTTAATAAGTCGCTTAATGTAAAAAATCAAAGTAAAACAAGTAAGAGTGCTGTACTCGGCTGTGCCGAATCTTATATACCCAAAAATAGTTATAATTAAACGTGTAATATCAGGTGTAATATCAGGTTATATATGGACTTTGATATTTCCCAGTTTATTTGAAAAACAGGCGCTTATGTATATTAAAATGGTATTATAATGAGTTTTAACCAGGCATTAGCAAAAATCGGACACTATAAAAACATTTTTTAAATAAGAACGAATGAGAATATGTTAATAAAATACTTAAAAGAACAATCTATGTTTAGTAACTAATGTTTGTAGCATACCACCGAAGACTTTATTCACAAGTACATATTGCCAGCATTACATTGCAAATATGTTTATATATTTGCCACTTTTTGCATTACATTGTGTGTGTTTTATAACGCATTCTTTTCTACTACAATAAATCATTATTATACAGTGACAACTGTTAAGCCAAGAGGTACGAGTTCAAATCCCAGATGGGCCGAACATAAAAATTGATTTTTATATTTTTTTGCGTTTAACTGATGTTTGGTAACTAAAATTGGCATAAGCAAAATTTGATTAAAAATCATGCTTAACTCGTATAGAAATATTAACCTGATTCAATATCATAGTGTAACACAACATCTATTTAAATTGCTTGTTGTACCTTTTTATTATGATGGCGATTTGAATCCTACTAAAGGTAAACGGAAAACTTTGCAATGCAAAAGAAATTAAGTCAGAAGTTAATTACATAAAAAAGATAAAAACATTAATAAAAGAAAATTACTTATAAATTTTTTTCTATATGTAGTTTTATATTCGTCTAGAGTCATGATTTCCACTGCGTTTGTGAGCATAAAACTATGGGTTATTATTTTAATTACACATTTAACAAGTGTAATGCATTACTTTTGGAACATCGTGAACAAAAATATGAACTTCTATTATCAGAAATTTAAGTATTTGCTATTACGTTTCTGATCACTAAATACATCAAATGGTAGGCGAAGTTTTTGGTGGAATACGTACTAAATAATAAAACTTGCATGAAAAAGATGTACATATTTTGTACTTTATGCTAACTGCCTTTGTTGACACAATGTTTCATGACTGACATACATATAAATTTTTTTGTATTTATCTAAATATTTTTGTCTATGTTTCACTTCATTGTCCTGCAGAAGCTATCCGAAGGAAAGCGATATATCGGCAAAAAATATTCGAATAAATACACAAAACATATGCAATAAAAATACTTCAGCTCAAAAAAATAATAATACTAAATCACTTCAAGCAACACTAAACTAAGGCTCCTTACAAAATGAATTTATTAAAAAGAATTATTTCTCTTAAAGAATATATAAAGTTTAATAGCTGAACTTATATGCCCACATGGTGGGCATATTAAAACGTCAAACACATATGTATGTATGTAGGTTCATAAGCATAAACAGTTTTTTATTTTTGAAAGCAGTTAGCAGAAGCTACTATATGTTATTAAAATTAAATTACCCTAAGTACAAACTACAATCTTGTGTATAAATTTTTTATTATTGTTAGGTATATTATAAACATTAATTACTAGTAATAAATTGTTCTTTTAAGTAATTTTTGTTTGCAAATAAAAGCATATTCTTTTATCAACAAAGAAGTTTATTTTTAGTCTGACGATTTTTTTTCAAAAATTATGTTTTTGAGCAGTTGACTGGCATCACTGTTTACAACACATACACGCATGAGACTCATCGTCGGTGTGTATGTTTTCTTTCTCATAATTTGTGCAACTTTTTCAATTTTAGAAAGAAATATTCATTGTTTTCTTAATTTGCTTCATTTACACAGGGTGGCTCACAATTACCGAAAGGTCTTGTCTGACACCATTGATTGAAGCAGGTATACCTACCATGTTTATTTTCAAAAGACATGTACAATTATCCTTTCCGACTCAATATCGCACCAAATAGAACAATTAAGTCGGTGTTATATGGCATTAATCTCACTAGAATATTAAAACTTCTATCTTAACATAAGAAAGAAAAGTTCGAAATAAGTGTATGCGTAACAAATATGTATACATTTATAATGGGTTATCCATTTTGCGGTTTCAAAAGTAAACGTAAATGAAACGCATTTATTTATATAAATTTTTTTATCATGATATTTCTTTTTTATTATAAAGTTTCAACGTTGACATTATGAGTGAAACACTACATCATTTAAATGACCACCACGCGAGTTGTTGCAAGCATTGATTCTTTTGAGGTGATTTTCGATCACTTTTTAACACATATTGGGCGGTATCTCAGCCATAACTTGACGAATGTTGGTTTTTAAGTGCTAAACAGTTAAAGGCTTATCTGCACAAACACGGTCTTTCGCGTAGCCCCACAGAAAACAGTATAATAGCATCAAATCGCATGATCTTGGTGGCCAGTGGATAGCGCCACAAACAGAAATTATGCGGCCAGGAAATGTCTCGTACAAAAAGCTATATTCGATCGAGTTGTTTTTTTGCCTGCTATTGAAGAATACGACTTTGAGAATATATGATTTCAACAAGGCGGCATTATGGCGTATTTTGCATGTAGATCTACACCTACCTATGAATGTATTAAAAATAACTATTTCTAAAATATAAATTAAAAATAACTATTTAACTAGTTGTGTTGGTAGGGATATTAAAACTAATATAATAAACACGTTAAATACGCATGTGAAACACTTATTTCTACAGTTTTGAAAGCAGGTTGCATAGACTACCAAGTGTTATTAAAAGAAATTACATAGACATTTCACTAACAATACATGTATTATTGACCAGGAGGCCAAACGTTTCGAAGAGCATAGAATAAACTATTTTATAGGTACGTTTCGTTAAAATTAAACGAAAAAGAGTAGTCAGTAGCAATTTTAACAATATAAAACTGAATCACATGGAAAAAACTTCCGCTGCACAAATTTTTTCAAAGAAAAAAAGGATAAATAAACCTATAAAGACATTAGTGCATAAGCCTGGTTCCAAATGCAATTACCATATTAATATGGCAAAATCGAAATTCAAAACAAAATCATTGTAATGGCAACGCTCAATTAATTAGTAATTAATCCAGCAAGAACAGTGTCGGTCATTTGATGACCGACACTGCTGATTGGTTTATACATCAGGGTTTCTAACATTTTCTTAACCTGGGGGTTACACGATCAAGTTTTGCCTTTCAAGTTTTAATACATTCACACTTTTTTACTAATACACTCACAATTTTGAAAATTGATGCAAACTTGATGACAATTTTTGCTTTCCATAGAGAGCATCAAGTCACAATCAAGAAAACAGCTGACAACAATATTTTTTTTTGTTTTGTTTGAAAGTGGCAATTAAAAGTGATAAAAATTAAACAGATTCAAGCTTAAAAATAGAAATAAAGATGTTTACGAGCAAAACCAACAAATATAATGATGTGCTGCGATTTATAGAGCTATACAGAAGCCACGAAGTTCTGTGGAATATTAATGTGGCGTCATATCGTCAGTATTTCCTTTCTACCCTCCAGCTTTTTTCTTCTTCTTTTATTTTCTTTGTTTCCGATAGTATTTTTAATGAAGCAGCTATTTTTAATTTTCTTCTTGACGGCATCTTGAAAACGAATTGTTATGAAATTGCATGCAGCCTACGTCACAGCAATCAATTTTATTGAATTTTGACAAGCAGTATGTGAAAAAAACTTGATAGCAAAACTTGATCGTGTAACTGCAGGGCAAAATGAAAAAAACTGATGTAAACATTCGTGTACGTGTGATTTCCTTTTTGTACCAGCGTTACCACCTCAGCAAAGTGGTCATTGAAAATCTTTTTTGCAAAATTACATAGAATGCTATTAATTTCTTTATTATTAAATAAAAAAAGAATTTTTCGAAAATTTTCAAAAAACAATTCAAAGAGAATATAATATGCTATGTTTAGAGAAAAAATGGACAGATGAACCTATTAAAACATTAATGCATAAACGTAGTTCCAAATGAAATTGCCAAATTAATACGGGAAAATCAAAATACTAAAACAATCATTGTAATGGCAACGCTGAAATCTATAAAATTGCTTTGCATGGGTTAGTAATTAAGTTGTTAATGTGTTAGTTTCCATCAGTTCCATGCCAGCAAATTGGTAGTCGACTACAAATAAAATCGACTTATAGTTCATCCTTGTCGGACATTGAGTAGTCGGCTACTAAAATAATTAACTTTACGTTAACTTTTATGGACTAGCTTCAAATTAGCTACAATACAATCGATTTGTGATTCACTTTTTGTGTACTGGCTATAAGCTAGCTGAAACGTAGTGCAGAGTTAGCCCAAAATTCAAATAATAACATACACATATAAACGGTAAATAACTCTTTAATTAAATTGCCTATTGTCGCATTCGTTTTAAATGTTGCGATGGCTGAGTGGGTATGTTGGCTGCTCACCAGTCTTGAGGCTTAGTGGTTCGATTCCCACCAGATGCTAACAAAAAAAAAAAAAAAAAGTAGGATGAAATTTAATTTAATAAAGTATAATATTACCAACGAAAAATGTAAAATCAGCCTTGATTTGTACATTTTTTTCTGTGGGTACTGACTTTTATGTAGCTAACTTTAAGTTAGTTGAAAAGTAATGCAGCGTCGGACAATTGACTACCTCCTATGACATCGTAATGTTAAAATAGTCAGTCATCTCCATTAAAAATAATCTAAGTGTCAACCACCACCAGCTGTAAAAAAGTTAGCTTATAATTCATTACTAGTTAACTGAGTTGCCGGCAGGGCTATTTCTTGCAGGGGTTATTTATTGTAAGTGAGCACAAGATGTACATACATATATACACATATACATACATAGCAACTTGTTGACAAACAAAGCGGTAGCGCTGCGAGTGTTCACATACGGACACACTACGACAAAATGACTAAAAAGCCACCACCGAACGATGCAATCAATATTCGTGTGTGCATGTATGTCAGCGACTCGCATGCTTAAGTTACATTACCGCGTGTATGTATAACGGTGTGTGTATGTCTTTTGTCCAGCTTCTGTAAACTTCTTGACTGTTCGAGCAATGATCATTGAGAGGTATGAAAGCAGCTCAGCTTAACGCTGAGAGAGTTCAGTCGATTTTTAACTGCGCTAACGTGTAAAGTGTCTTAAGTAATAAGAAGTGAGTAAGTAAAAGCGTTTTTCAGTAAATTGTTTGCGAGTACGGTGTGTTTAAGTAAATAAAGTATTGAACTGTTGAGTACTGTAAGCTGAAGAATAGAGTATTTCAAATTCATTACAATTGAATAATCTACGGAAAACGCGGAAAACGTTTTTAAAAGGTAAAAACGTAACAATATTAAATCACTTTAAGCAACACGAAACTGTAGGTGGGATCACAAGATTGCCGCAATGCACCAACTTTACACAATTTTTATTGGGCTGAATTGGAGCACAATAAAAAATTTGTCCCAATCAAATTCTCTGCTATCACATGATTTTCACATTTTACTTAAATTTTATTGTCGCAAATTGGTGCAAAACAATTTAGTACCAATAATTGCCGCATTATAGTCACACGATTGCTAAATAATACGTCAACTCTGAGAAGCCGCTGTTGTAGCTGATGACAAACTTTATTTTGCAAAAATCAGAAAAGGTAACTCCTTTTTTGTTTTTAGTTTTAACTATAGCTAAAACTATAGTTTGTTCGTTAAGAAGAAAGAAAATTGCTTCGGCTATTTTTATAATGTTGTGCAGGCTGGGCGTTTTCTACTCCCTGACCAGACTGTGTTTTTATTTTATTTTTAAAATTTGAAATGCAGTTTTAACATTGGCCCATTTGGCTTTACAGTCAGTCTTCCACCATATGCCGCGGACAAATTTTTTGGATTCCTCGTCATCCGCTTTCCCGTTCATACCGATCCTTATAGTCCGGGGAAGAGTATTCCCAAACATATGGGTGCATCTCTACAGCTTGCATTAGTTGATGAACTTCACTGTAGGTCCAGAATAAAGCTACACTTAGCTTCTTGCTTTTATTCAAAAGTCTCTGCTGTAGCTGAGCCAGAAGGCAGTATTTCACTGCAAATGGAATCGTCCATAACAATGCACTCTTCGAAATCCATATTGAAACTGCAAGAATTTTAGAATTGTTATAATAGTAACAACAGTTGAATTTTACTCGCTGAAAAGCAAAAATTATGTGTGGAAGACACGTTTAAGCAATTTTGAAACTAAATAAATATATAAATATGTATGTATATTATTCGTGCGTTTTGTCGTCTTTGGTTGCCGCATGAGAACACAATAAATATTGGTGCATTTTTAGAATTTTTATTGGTGAATAGTTATACAGGGTGGCGCAAAAATAACCTTCCGATGTTTTTTGGCTGAAATTAAAAAAAAAATGAAAAACTTTGATTCTTCTTGTGGATTATTTTTATTTGGTCTCTTAATTTTTTTACATCAAGTCGAGAATATGATGTCATATAAATGGCCGCCGCCACAGTTGATTGTCATTTGAGCCCTTTTTATAGCATTTTCCATCACATTGGCCAAAACTTCCTGCGATAGGTCCTCACATTCTTGACGGATATTGTCTTTAAGAGCTGCAAGAGTCTGAGGCTTGTTGACATAAGCCCGCGACTTCAAAAAGCCCCACAAAAAGAAGTCTGCAGCGGTCAAATCAGGCGATCTTACTGGCCAGTGCAAATCACCAAAACGGGAGATTAGGCGCCCGGGAAATACATCCTTCAGCATATCGGTTGTGGCACGTGCAGTGTGTGCCGTAGCATCGTCCTGTTGGAACCACATGCTTTCTAATCCCAATTCATAAAGTTGCGGCAAAAAGAATTCGTTGATCATTGCTCTGTAGCGCTCACCATTCACAGTAACCGTTTGGCCCGCGACGTCTTCGAAGAAAAAAGGTCCGATGACTCCTCCAGCGAAAACAGCACACCATACAGTGACTTTGAGCGGGTGTAATATCTCTTCGTGGGTTACACGCGGATTTTCAGTGCCCCAGAAACGTAAATTTTGCGTATTTACGTACCCGCTAAGATGTAAATGGGCAATGACATGATTATTTTTTATGAAAAATCATCTTCCTCTTGGTGGTGATCAAGGATGGCTTGAGCGTATGTTAGACGCGATTGGCTGTCAGCAGCTAACAGCTGATGCACAGTCTGGACTTTGTACGGAAACATATTCAAATTTTGTAACAAAATTCGCTGTAAAGACCGTCGACTGATACCCATTTGCGTGACACGTCGTCTGGTCGATGTCGACGGCGCTTCCATGACATGCTCGGCTATAGCAGCAATATTCTCTGCAGAACGGCTACTCCGGGGTCTGCCACGCCTGGCAGCATCTCGTGTTGTGCCAGTCTCTTCGAGGTGAGCGGCTAAACGTCTCAGTGTTTCACCAGTAGGCGTTGGACGGCCAGGAAATCTGCGATGAAATTCACGTTGTGCCAAAGTCACCGACTGATTATTGGTCAAATAAATAGTCACCAATATTCCGCGTTCTGGAGCAGTGTAGCGTAATATTGTTTATTAACGTGTATTTCGCATGTGTTTACTGCACAAATGTCAAAACAGAACTGACGTTAGGGGCCATGACGCATTCTCATTTTTATTATGTATACAAAAACCAGTCTTTTACATTTATATGAAATATTTCATAAATACTAACACTCTTATTCATAAAATATATAACAGTTTTATAATGCTGTTATTTGTCTAATTTGTATGGAAAAGTTGTCAAATAAGAGTTTCATAAACCTAAAATATTTATTAAGAATAAGGCCCTAAGATTTGAACATTGGAAAATTATTTATGAAAAATTTCATTATTGCTAAATTTTTTTTCCATTCATTTTAGGTATTTTTCATAAAATGTTCATATGTATATACACTATACAAAATGTTTTCAACTATTTTTTACCTTTTTTATGAATTTTATTATCGATGCAAAAGTTCCTGAATAGTACGAAAATCGTTCGTCGGCAAATTTTTCATAAAATATTCATAAATACTATGAACCTTCTTGTTTTGTGTATATCTATAGCATCGAAGCTAATCAATTGCAGTACGCTGCGTAATTTAGTTCTTAAGGACTGAGAACCGTGATCAATCTCAAATAGTTTTGAACTGATAGCTTACGAAAACACTGTATAATTTATACATAATTTATGTTTGCGAGTTGAGCATCTTGACAAAATGTTACCACCTCGAGTACAGTAACTGTACAGTTTTGTAAAATTTTTGACAAACATGAAGCTCTACCATTTTCCTCACGACTAAATCTGAACCGATATTTATATTCAAGTGTGCAGAAATCAAATGAAAATGAAAACACGTTTGATAAGTGTATACGTTTGTATCTGCATGCTCATCTCTACCTGTTCTTATGTATATTTTTTTGTTATTGTATGGGTGTGTTCCTGACCATCAAACATTTTAGTTGAACATAATTTCATTCTTTACACTGTCACATCACGTAAACACTCATGTGTAAGATGAGCGTGTATCAAAAAGGTAGACAGACTACATTTTTTCACGATGGGACACATGCAGTTCAACAGTATCTTTGCTTGGTCGGCCGTTGCTTTCTTGGTCGGTAGAATGACTACATAGTTGAATGAATGCAGTTCTGCGGACTTCGCTCATACATATCAGCAGGCTTTGCAAGATCACTGGCAATCTGATCAAGAAAACGGTTGGTTGCTATAGGTTTGTAAAAGGATGTGTCATGCGCTTGTTGTTGATTTTTGATGATGCTGCTGTTTCTTAACTTTGTTACTGTTAGTTAATTCTGTAGTCCGATAAAACTAAATATTGTCTTATTTTTTCTTAATATAAATATTTCCTTAATGCAAACTGGATATGCGTGTTCGTATTTGTTTTTTTTTTTTACTTTTCTTGTTCTTGCTGCCCTTTCTGTTTAAGTTACTTCGTGGAACCTTTGAAAAAATCTAATTAAAATTGTACAAACAGAGTTTTGTTGCTACATGTATGTGTATTTGCTATAAGTAGGTATTGTTAATAGTTTCCTCCTCTCAAACAAGTCGATGAATTACTTCTTGCATGCTGACTATTCGCTTCAAAACATATTCAAGTGACACTACAGCCGCCTTCTTAACCACTATTGTCAGGGCAGCCAGGTAAGTTTTTTTACTGTCAACAAAATAATTCCCCAAGTGAAATGTTTCTTAATATTTCATAGAATTTTTATTATGCGATACAGTATTTTCATATTTCAGCATTTTATTTAGATATTTTTGCGTCGTTCCAACGAAGAATCACCAGCACCATGATGTATTTTTGGACACACTACTACTGATTTGTAGCTATCCGAAACATCACCTACCGGTTTCCACCAGCCTTCGTTATTAATGACATTAAACTTTTTACATTGAACTAATCGAACGTACATACGTTCGATTTTCGTATTTTTTCTGTTATGTTGGTATACATGTTTGTTATATGCATGTATGTATATGTATGTTGGAAATATCAGCCGTTTTGGATTGTCAATTTGTTTTTGACAGAACAAAAGGTTAGTTGTGTTTTGGTGTGCTCTTCGATTGTTTACAATTCGAACAAATGGATCAAAGAAACTGTATTCAGTTTTGTGCGAAAAACTAAATTAAATGCCCAAGGACATATGAAATGTTGACTGTGGCGTTTGGCGAGTCTACTGTGAGCGGAAAACAAGCTCAATTGTGGTGTAACCGGTTTAAGGAAGGCCGGGAAGATGTCAAGGACGATGCTCGTCCTGGTCGCCCGAGCACGTCAACAACCGATGAAGAAGCAGTGCATAAAATGATTTTGGATAATCGTCGAAACACTATCAGAGAGGTTGCTGATGACAGTTCGGCTTATACCAAATTTTTAAGGATATTTTAGGCTTGAAACATGTGCGAAGGTTGTTCCAAAGTTGCTAAATTTTGAGCAAAACCAACGTCGCATGGACATCGCTCAGGGGCTGTTGAAAATCATCAATGTAATCGTCAGTGTAACGTTGACATTCTGCCTTTTTTCATCAATTTGTGATTGACTGGGTCTATGGTCGAATGAATATGGATAGCAATTGCTGCTGTCACCTGCAAAGGCAGGTGGATATACTAATAAGAAGATCATTACAATATACAAGAAATAGAGTAGGAGAAGGAACAGAACCTTACTGTACACTCGGATTAAACTTGCACTTATGTGAAAGCATCCCATCTATAATGACTGGTATTGTACGGTATATTAGAAAACTCGACACAAGTCGAGAGTAATCATTACCGACACCAAAAACAACAGGCTCTGACGACAATACTATCAGCCATACTCTGCCTTGGAGATATGGGGAGCCATCACTTTACTTTCCCCAAAATTATGAATCGAGTAGCACCAATTTCCTAAAAGGTATGTCAGTAGATCTCCCGTAGAGCAAACGCTACGAAATCCATATAGACTGTAACACAGCACAGTATGCGACACTAGATATCTTACAAGATGGCAGTTGATCATACTTTCCATTACTTTGGAATGTACGCCGTTGCAATTGGGCAGGAATTTTCAGGGATTGTTGCCTCCTCAGTTTTTGGGATGGAAGTTACATTTCCAACTTTCCAACACATCGGAAACTTGCAGAACTATGTTTCACGATGGTGCTGAAACGCCAACTTATTAAGATTGAAATTTGCAGGATCCAGTTTAACTGCTCCAACTCGAAAATATATTTTTAGCACAGTTAAATATACACTTTCGAGCCCGCGAAGTGGCTGGCTGCATTCTGGCAAGCTAGAGTTACTTGGGGATACTTCAGATAGCAGGTTAGCTTTATCAAGCGGGTCATTGAATTCTTGGTCACTTATAAAGAGAATTAGAATGACGGAAGTAGTATTAACCTTCACTCTAGTAATGAATGTCCAAAAGCTCTTTTACGCCTTAGCATGCAAAGACCTTGCCTCCTACCAGCATTTTTTTCTCATGCCATATAATGAACGCTTCTTCCTGGATCTGATTGCATTTTTACATGTCTGATTGAATCAATACTTCCTTCTCGGCTCAATCGAAATTTGCGTATGAGGTCACTAATTATAGGCCCATTGTTAAGCAAAGTCCATTTGCAAAGAATTCTGACATCATTTTGAAGAGCGTAAAAGTGATATTGTATCTACAATGGAACGGAGGTATCAATATAATGTTATATATAACGATTTTGCTAAGGCATTTGACATAATTAACTATTGTATTATACTGATTAACCTGGACAAATGGGCTTTTAAAATAATGTGTCACCATTTTTCAAAAGCTTTTCCACCGAAAGAGAGTTCAAAGTCAAAATTGGAAATGCTTCCTCTTCCATTTCAATCGATGCCTATTCTGGTAGTCCTCAAGAAATTCATATTGGTCCAGTCTTTTTTATAGTATTCATTTACGATTTATCACATAACTTCAAATTTTCAAAACGTCTCTTATTAGCGGACGATCTAAAATTGTTCTCTAGTATATCTAAAATTGACGACACAAGCTGGTGTCGTCAAATCTTCTTGTAAATCTGAACAGGCTGGTGTTCCTGCTTAAACGTTTAGCTGAAGTGAAGTATCTTGGTGTAATTTTCGATTCCAAATTAACATTTTCTAGATAAATAGACTGTGTTGTTGCTAGAGCTTGTTGTAGGTCTGGTTTTATTTGGAAAAGTTCTGTAGATTTTACACGCTTATACCCTCAAATTATTATATATTTCCTTGGTTCGAAGCATTTCGGAATATTGTTCTATTGTTTGGAATGAAAGTTATTTGGGTTCATCTGGTCGTATTGAATGGACTAAAAAAATATTTTTTAAGGCTGCCTTAAAGTTAGTTTGGCCTCGTTAGCTATCTTCATATGAAGTTAGAATAAAATTGCTACGAATGCAGTCCTTATAGAACCGCAGATCTTGTTTCTCACTGCTGTTTGCCTATGTGTTTATATGGATTGGCTGGAAATAGAAAACCGTTTTACTTTTCGCAGCCCTCCTTGACACTTACGAATCAATCTTTTTTTGTTCGAAGAGTCTTATTTCAGAACGAACTAAGTCAGTAATGAGTCGATTGCAAGATGCTTACATTTATGTAACTGTTTTACCCTACATTTAAACTTTAATGTTAACAGTAGTAAATTCAAATTGGTAATACTTAAATATTCACCCCTATAATGAAAAATGTTTTCGCTAAAAGTTGTTCCCATTTCTCAAAAGTGCGATCCTGAATAACTTTTCCCATAAAATGTGTTCCCATTCGAAATTTTCCCTCATCGTGAATGCATTTTTCAAAGACATTTTTCCCATTTTTTGTATCAATTTGTTCATTTTATTTTCTTTGGGGAACTAGAAAAAAAAATGCAAGTAGTTGCTACTTATTAATGGATATATAAATCAGCTGAAAACTATTTTTAGGTCTAAATCAATAAATAATGTGCAACGTGACATGATTCTCAATACGGTGCAAAATAACCGACCCATGTGGTTTTGTGAAGGTTTCTAAAGATGTGGGGGCCGAATTTTGGTATTCGCTTACAGAAGAACCAAAAAGTGCTGGCCCTCCTATTATATTCTGCGCATAGACTTTTCTAAAGTATCCAACACTTTTGAGAGCACTTTGCAAAAAGTGGATTGCGCCATTCCTACTTCGTAATCTCTTCCAACACTTTTTTGGTATCCACCCTCTGCAAAAAATACGTAAGCATGCGCTTAATTTTACGATGGGTGGAATATCAAATGATTTTTTTTTTCCGACAGATAATCTGTCAAACAGGCATGGAAACTCCGATTTATTCACCCTTTTTACCTTTCAAATTACAAATTTCTGTTTATTAATTATAAAACATGAATTTAATTACTTTTTGCATCACTTACCCACAAATTGTCAATAAATTTCCTTTGTATTTATATTTGTGTCTTCCCAAACGTTCCCATAATATTCATGATAGCAAATTTCCCTACTTGGGAAATGAAAATTTTATGGGAATAAAAATTTCACATTCTACTCACGTTAGGGGTGATAAAATCTAGTAATCTGTAAGAATTCAATTCTGTGGTAGAAGATTGCTGAAGCAGTGTAACTTGAATGGCGAAACCAGAATGAGTTAAAAATATTAAAATCAACAGCAACAACAACTTGACTCTTCGAACATCCTTCCAAGTTCTTCGATATGAAATCAGAGGGTGCATCGCAACGGGAAAATGCAATATCCCTTCCAACATTTGGACTTCTATACCAAAAACAGAAGTGCAAAAACTGTGTCCTGATTTTGTGCTTAACTCAGAGGCAGTTAAATTCAGCATCATTAATGCCTAATGGTAGCGTATACTAGTAGACATCCTAATTGCGAATGTACATTGTCAGATCGAGATGGAAGTGAAAAAGCGAAAGTAAATGATGCCCAGGTATATTGAAATCCTGTGGATCAACTTTCCCAGATACCAAGGTGTCACATAACGTGAAAACATCTGGACTGTGGATGCAATAAAAACTGCCCTTATCGGTCAATATATAGCCGTGATATAACGGAAACCAATTTCTTGTAAAGTTGAGAACTTAGCCAAAATTTGGTGGAAAAAAGCGGGTTCAATAATAATATGTACATAGTTATCCAAAGCCAAAAAAAATAAAATGTTTGACATCGCTCCATATATAGCCAAGATATAGCAAACACCGTATTTTCAGCAATTTGGGCGTGCATACATAAAATAATCTTACTTTGAGGCAAAATGTGTGTGAAGATAAATACGTATTTAAGTTCCGGGACTCAAACCACAATTTTTAGGAAAGCCACATTTTGAAGTTAGCAGAGCACTGTTAACGAGTTAACGGCGCTATTTTTATAACAGATGACAATTGTGGAGAAGATGAGTGGGCTTTATGGAAAAATGAGGACTTCTGCGAAGTACTGACCACATGAAAATGGTGGTCTAGAGAGTTAGCTATGACTTGTGGTACCTAGAATGTCTGCAATAATTTTTTTAGTCCCACAAAATTACTTTTAAAAACACACCACATATGAAATTTCTGGAGAAGATGAGTGGGCTCATGGAAAAATGAGGACTTCTGCGAAGTACTGACCATATGACTTCTGATACCTGGGATGTCTGAAATTATCTTTGGAGTCCCACAAAATGACTTTTAAAACACTCCATTTATGAAATTTCTGGAGAAGATGACCGATATCGTCGATATCATTCATTGTTTCTATTATAAATAGTAACAACGGCAACCCTAAACGAAACAATTAAAGATAAAGAATATCACGTTTTCATCAGCTACTGAGAGAGATCAGTAGTTGATTAAACGTCAAGAAAGCAGGAGTACAACGGATATTTTTATGATTTTGTTGTACTTATTTATTCTCTGTAAAACAAGGCTCTTTATTTGCTTTTCACTGGCACAAACAAAGAAATCAATGTAAAATTAACAAACTACATATGTATTTCTTAATATCCCTGTAGTACATTGAGGAGTCGACTACTAAAATAGTTAACTTTAAGTTATCTTTTATACACCAGCTTCAAGTTAGCTGCAATACAATTTATGTGTAACTCACTTCTTGTGAGTCAACTGAGCTAACTCCATAAACTAACTGAAAAGTAGTGCGGAGTTGACCTAAAATTTAAATAATAACATACGCACATACGCGGTTAACTCTTTACTTGTTGACCCGTTCATTCTAATATTGCGATAGCTTAATGGGAATGTTTGCTGCTCACAAGTCGTGAAGCTTAGTAGTTCGATCCCAACCAGAGGCTAACAAAACAACATGGCAGTAGAGAAATCAAGTAAGTGAAATATAAAAAGAAAATGAAACAGAATGAAATTTATTTTAACAAATCAAAATATATCACCACCGAAAAATATAAAACCAGCCTTGATTTGTACATTTTTTTCTGTGGGCACTAACTTCTAAGTTGCTAACTTTAAGTTAGTTGAAAAGTAATGCGGCGTCGTACAATTGACTACTTCCTAGGACGTTATCGTATTAAAATAGTCAGTTGTTTGCATAGAAGAGTAATCCAGGCGTCAGTCAACCAGTACCTGTTGTGAAATACATAGCTTTAAGTTAGTTTAAAGTTAACTTCGTTTCAGACAGGGGCATTTTAACAACCAAAAAAAAAAAAAAAAAAATCATAAACATTTCTAGACAACACACACGATCGCAAAAACGTGTAAGATTTGTTGTTGTTGTGTGTTAAGCCTAAATTTACTGCTACAAGCAACCTTACAAAACTGGCCTTTTAATATTTATGACCTTAAGTGATCTCAATACAAATAGCTACATAATTGACATAGATACTGAGTGAGGACTCATTATTGTTGTTAAGATCTTTCCAGCCATGCAATTTAGGAAAATTTAATAAACACAATTTTCCTAAATATAATTCAGTATAAAACCAATAAACTGAATGTAAAATTAATTGCTCATTAACAAGCGCATAAATATTTGTTGGCAATATAAAACAAGAGACGCTCAGAGGAAATAACCAGATCATATTATGTACACTACAAACAAAACCATCAGCGTTTATAAAAATGTTGAACAGCTACACAGAGCATAAGTTATATTTTCCTATTTGACACACAGTTCTTATAATTATAAACGTAGTCACATCCTTGTGGTAAACTATAATTTTCACTCTTGTGTTAAATCAAAGTTTTCAAAGTTATGGTAATGCAGAACTACCTCTACCAAAGAGAATTCTTAAAATACATACTTACTTACAATCAAAAAATTATTTAATCTTACGGTACAATATAAATAAAATCAATGGGAGTGTTCAAACTATAATTGCAAGAGGATTTTTCATATTGAAATTTGGATCTAAGAGAATTCCACTATGTTATAGAACACTTTTAATTGTAATCTAATAGGAAGTCCTTTAAAATGAGTCATCGGAGAAACATTTCATTACTCTAACCATCATAAGAATGAACTCATAAGCATATCTAGCTAAAGGGTGTTTTTTCGATGTATAGAACTTTAATTTGGCATTACTGTTCAAGATGGAGACCGATTTAACAGCTGTCAGGTGATTTATTCTCAGTTTGGTTTGGCAATTCATCACGAATAGACTCACGCCTGAACAACGCTTGCAAATAGTCGATTTCCATAAGCGAATTATTTTTAGCGATGAAGAGCACTTCTGGTTGAATGGCAACGTCAACAAACAAAACTGCCGCATTTCGAGTGAAGCTAATCCTCAAGTGTATGTCGAAACACCGTTATATCCAGAAAAACTGAATGTTTGGTGCACTTAATGGTCTGGTGGAATCATTGGTCCGTACTTCTTCAAAAACGATGATGGACAGAACGTTACAGTCAACGGTGATCGGTATAGAGCCATGATTACTAACCTTTTCATTCCTGAATTGAATAATCATGATGTCCAGGAGATGTGGTTTCAACAAGACGGCGCAACATGTCACACAACTCGTGCCACAATTGATTTATTGAAAGACACGTTGGGTGACCGCCTGATTTCACACTTTGGACCTACGAATTGGCCTCCAAGATCTTGTGATTCAACACCGCTAGACTACTTTCTGTGGACCTGTGTAAAGATATTGGTCTATGCGGATAAGCCACAAACGCTTGACCATTTGGAAAACAACATTCTCCGTGTTATTGCCGATATACGGCCACAATAATTGGACGTCCAGATTAGACTACATGAGCGCCAGCCGTGGCGGTCGTATGCCAGAAATCATATTTAAAATGTAATGCCACAAGATTATCTTTCGGATAAATTAAATTCGTGTCAATCGAATAATCCATCGTTGTTTTATTGCAACTCAAAGTTCTATACATCGAAAAAAACACCCTTTACCAACGAAACCGTCAGCATTTACAAAAATGTTGGCAACTGTTTTTGCAAAAATGCAGGCAAAACGTATTAATCCCCCACAGTAATTAAGGAATTCCAAATCATTTGCAGCCAATGTACAAACTCGAAAGCTCAATATAAGTAAATAACAAGATCTTAATATCTACAGTAAGTATAGAAAAAAACTAAAGTCCATTTTAGCCATTCACCGCAAAAACATACCTATTTTAGCGTACAGTTTTTACAATGTACGTATTCTTACATTCTAAATTGTTCCATAATACACATACATATGTATCTATATGTACGTCGGCAGACATATTTTACATTGTTTCTTATCCATGAGGAAGCAGAAAATCCACTCATACAACTGTCACACAGAAAAAAATAGTTTGTAAATACAAACACCGTTTTTGTAAATACAAACAAAAATTTGCTTAAAACAGCACCTACAACGGTTTTTGTAAATACAAACATGAAAGGTTTGTAATATTGTTAAAAAGAAACTGAATTTTATTTAACAAAACTTTTTGACATTTTTAATAATTTTTTTGTCAGACACCGGAAATATTTTTAGCAATTTTTGTTGTTAAAATATTTTTTTTTACAACTAACTTCGTTGTCAATAAGGAATGTTAATTTTCTTCTTATGATTGATAAAATTCGTTGTTGATCATTATTAAAAAAGCAGCAATGCATGATTGTTATATTAACTAAATTTTTTGTTTTATTTTAATAAAAAATTTGACAAAAAGTTTTGTCATTCACAATTTGAAATGTGACAAAACTAATTGTTACATACATATGTATGTACATACATAGACATGTATTCCCTTATTGGAAAAAAGTCGTTTGTGTAGTATTTTAATGTTTTTATTTAGACAGAAAATAAATCAAATACAATATTTTCATAAATTTAATAAAATTTTTAAATTTATTTTTTTTTTTGTCTCCTTTTAAAAGAAGAATATGTAGTTATTATTTATATTTTTTAGGAAGTTGTTAAATTGAAAAATCAATAAATTTTAAAAACTTTTCATATAATTATTTATTTGAAAATTAAAGAATACATAAAAAAAACGAACCCGATTATTTATTTGCTTTAAGAGCCAATTGAAATGTATTAATTCAGGTCCAAAAATGAACCTTTTCAGAAAATATTTGCTGTATTTCTCAGCCATCTATATGCCGACGACATTTTGTTGGTGCTAATCAACTCATCAGTAGACTTGAAAAATTCTTAAAAGTTTGTTTGAAACTTAACCATAATTCCCATGAACAAAATGAGAATCAGAAATGTTAAAACAAACCTTTAACACAGCAAAGAAAAGTAGAAGTGTTGCAAAACAAAACAAGAAATGTTTGCTGTTAAAGGTCTGTTTGAACATTTCTGATTCTTATTCTGTAATTTAAGCTATGAAATTAATATTGAAAACTTCAATTTATCGACAGTTAATGAAATTATGCTATGGGCAAAATCTTATCAGATGAGTTGACCATATTTTTAATAAGTCAAAACTATTTTATTTATTGAACAAATAGTAAAAAGGAATATTTTTACAAAACAAAATAAATTTGGGATACTGTGCATTACAAGATGTTATAAATCAACTTTTCATGATTGCTTTACACATTTTCAAAATTTACAGTTTGAACTAGACATTAACAACAACATCAAGCATAATTGTATGCTGTTTGGTGGCATACGAATATGTGTACAAGAAAATGCTTAATATTTTCAACAACATATTTTGTTGAAATGTTTAATTAAAGCAAAAATATGTTGTTTGAAATATTAACAATGTTCATTGTTGAACTGACTATAATTGAATCGGAAAAAAGTATGAACGACATACATACATACATATGCACGTATGTATGTAAGTACTTCTTTCTGATTAAATTCAGCAAAAAGTTTAATTGTAAAAGTTTGTCAATATTATTTTTATAACATTAAAAAAATATTTAATCATATTAAAAAATTTTTTGTTGAAACTTCTGAAAATTCTGGTCAGTTAATTAAGAAAAATGTGAAAAATCTGACAAAATGTGCTGTTAAGTGATTTTATTAAAAAAAAAAGGATTCAATTTGTCATATTAAAGAAAATCGTTGTCATATTTAATATTTTGTTTGTTGTATTTGTTTTTTAAATTAACAACTAGCTTTGTCACTCCGAAATTCCTCTTTGTTCCTTACGGACGGGGCAGAGAACATAGAGGCACACGGCGCACTGTGGCTCTATTTCCCAAAAACCGTGACAAATATACAAAATTTAAACACAAAATTTAGCAAATTGAATGAATACATCGCATAAAGGTCTTCTTACTGATCCTAATTCAAAACTGTATTTCTTAATTAAATAAAAATTATAGCTGCTTTAGCTGCTTAAAATCGAAATTTTTTTTAGAACGCATAAAAAAGGTGATGTTGAAAAACAAACTGCATTTAATAATTGAAGTGTCAGAAATGTTTCAATTTGATCATAATGTTTTTGGTGTATTAAAAACAACGTAACAAAATGCCTATTAGATATATAAATTTTACAGTGTTGCTTATGGATGGGGAGGCAGAGAAATTCTGTCAAGTTTGACACTTTACAACAAGTTTGTCATTCTGCTTGTAACATCCCTAAGTTTTAATTTCAGACCCATGTATTACATACACATATTCTGGATCAGTATCGATAGAGAAATCGATGAAGAGATGCTCGTCTGTAGGCTGTTGAAAGGCCGTTTCTGAGAGAAATATTTGTTCAGAAAAATTGGGTTGTACCAAACTGTTTGTATATCGTGTCATGTATTTGCATTTGAAATTCAGTTTACCAATATGAGAGATTGAAAGGAAAAAATAGGAATCTTTTGATAGCATATTACCGTCTCCGAGAAAACTACTTTGGACAAAAAACTTTTTTGATGCCAAACTATTAATGTATCGTGGTATGTATTTGCTATGAAAATTCAGTAAAATCGATTCACGATAACCGAGATATATCACTTTCTGTAAACATTTTTGAACAATTTGTTTTGCTTCAAATTTATTAATATTTTTGAAACAGGTTGAAAAAAGCTGAAAAATAAAAATTTTCGATTTCTTTGGGAAATTTCATATTCATATATAAACGAACCAAGTCAAATTTTGATGAATCTTGTGATAGAAATGAGTAAGTAGAGTCAATATATACCCGACATTTTAAAAAAACCGGGACTTTAAAAAAATTTCATGTATAATTCAAGAAGTGAATTTGAAGAAGTCTATTTAGAGTGAGAAGATTTTTTTCGATATGGGTTTGTATAGACCCGTGTAACCAAAAAGTGAATCTTGTGATAAAAAAAGACCAATTTCAAGTGGATTTTTTCTAGGTATTGGTCCACACATACCCGATATACAAATAGCCGAGTTTTAAGAAATTTCATACCTGAGCTAACCAAATCAAGTTTTTAAATAAAAAGTAATACAGGTAATAGTGAAATCCTATTTACATTGAAAACATTTTCGCCGGTATCGGTCCACATAGACCGGTTATAGAGCGAAAACATGGCTCTATGCAATTTCAACTCTAAGCGAACTAGCACAACTTATCATTAAAAAATATGAGTCTGGTTATAAAAGTAGTTTTAGAGAGGAGTTTTGTCGATATCTGTCCATATAGCCAAAGTCGAGTTTTTCAGAAATTTCAGCGATAAGCGACCTAAAACATGTTTTTAAAAACCAACGAATTTGGAGCTAAAAAGGACTTACTGGTAGCAGAAATTTGTTTCCCGATATCGGTCTATATACACGTACCCGATGTATAGCAAAGACTGTATCTTTTATACCAAAGTGATATTAAGTGTTTAATGTGTTTTTTAACTGGTTCTAGGTAATATAAAACTGTAGTTTGCGGAGGAAATACCTAATAGTGTAAACTAAGGCCCCGAATATGGTTGACAACATTTGTTCATTTAATGTTGTATTTTTTGAAAAGTGATTATGGTTTACAACTATTGTAGCAAGTGCTGTCAAAAACTTACAACACATAACAAGATGTTGTCAAAAACTTACAACACCTAATTAAGTGTTGTCTTGTTGATGTTACAAGTTAAATGATGTTACGAGCTAAATGGAATATGTATGTTTTGCAAAAATATAAAAAAACAATTCCTTATTAAAATTTATTAACAAAATATAAATAAAAAAAAAGCATCTCTACACATAATTAATCCCAATTTTTTGATTACAAAAGAGTTTTATTTTGTAGTTGCAGTGAATTTAAACTGCAATGTAAAATTTTTTGGTCCTTTCATTATCATAACCAAATTAAACATTAACATAAATTTGTATGGCTTTGTTTTTATTTTTCTAACAAAAACGTTTTTCATTCATTTTTACCAATGCCTTTCTACGCGGTAGCTGCGCTGTTATATGAAATACAACAGAACCTGACAAAAAACTGTCAAAATTTGTTGTTTTTCGTTTGTGTTTGTGTATTGAAAGCAATATACGCGTGTATCTTTCTGGAAGGGTTCCTTTACTTGAAAGTTTTATGTTTGCAGGCATGTATTTTTATTACACATGAAAAAAAACAACGCTGCGACATACACAACACTTAGATGTTCTGAACCATAATCACTCACAAAATTAGTTGTAAGGTGTGTTGTAAATCTAACAACACAACATTTAGATGTTGTGAACCATAATCGGGGGTACACTTTGAAGAAGTTTGTTTTGCAAGTGAACTAAGAGAACTTTCTCAATGCTAAAGATCTGGTGATAAAACAAATTTATTTAAATATATTGACATATGTATATATCGATATATATATATATATATATATGTATATATATACATAATTTTCATTAAATTATTGGACATTCATTTGTAAATACTAGGCAAACCATGTAGTAACATGGGAATGTGTGAAACTGTACTTCTTAAGCCTAATTAGAGTTCGACCAACACGGTCGATATTTTAAATCACTTCACGATCACGTACATATGATTCACACGACGTTTTCATGACAACCTAGCATGTGAAATTTTTTATATATAAGAGATGCACCTTGGCTTTTATGCAATAGTATAAATATTAAAAATTATTACTAAAATGAAAATTGTTTAAAAAATGCGTCAGAGATTCGATGTAAAAAACAGTGTTCGGAAAATAAAGTGTTTCATTTTGTTTCTCTCTTGTTGAAATAACCCGAACGGCAAAGTAAGTTTAAGCAAAATTTCTTTCTTTTTTGCTTGTATAAAAATGCGTTTTGAATCTTAAAACCTGAAATCGTGTTCTTTGCGTGCCTCATGAAAGTTAAAGCAAACCAGCACATAGAAGACCAGGAAATAGCTTGTTTTGAGTAAAAGTATCTGTGAGCAGCACATCAAACGTGATTGTAACTACATTACATTGTCCAGTCAAATGTTTCTTTTAGCTTCTTTTTGTTTGTTTTTTCTGGACTCTTCATGTTGAGCGCTGTATGTGCGCCTGTTTGCCTCTTCTTAAAGTACAATACTCAACAAGGTATAAATTCAGGTTATCTCTGTTAATATTATCAGTCATTAAAACAATTCTCCATAAAAGAGTTGCTCATTGCGAAAAACAAAAACATCAAAGTAAATCAAGTATCATGCATTTTTATTAAAAATGTTTTGTGTTTTAAGTACGTGTTTTGAAGGGAAATACTGAAGAGCTTCACACATTAATTTATTTATTTTTTTTGTATTCTCAACAGTCAAGTTAACTCTGCTGCTGTCATTGTTCGGCCCAAATTATGCCAACACCATTGAAGAACGCAATTTATTTGCCACCGAACTGTTCCAAATTGTTGCGACACAAAGCCAAAATGATAATGTTATTATTTCTCCAGTGTCCGTCCAAACTGCGTTGGGTCTAGCTTATTACGGAGCACTAGGCCCAACAGCCACCGAGTTACAAAAAGCACTACATGCAACGGCCCACCAGAGTAAGGATGGTTTGGCGCACGGATACCACAAACTTTTACACTCTTTCATTAAATCAAAAACTGTGCTTGAGATTGCCAACAAGATTTTTGTTAGTGATCGCTTGCAAATATCTACGGAGTTCAAAAGAATTGCGCAAAACTACTTTGACTCGGATGCAGAACAGATAGATTTCTCCAACGAATCATATTCTGTGACTCATGTCAATCGATGGCTTGCCGAAAAAACAAATGGCAAGATAGTTAATGCCATACAAAAACTTGCCGCAGATACGAATGTGGCGCTTATAAATGCTATTTACTTCAAAGCCAAATGGGCGCGACCTTTCATGGACGACGATACCACTGATAGAGATTTTTGGCTTAACAATGAACAGTCGATTAAAGTACCCACAATGTTTGCGGAAAATTGGTACTACTATGCCGATTATCTCGACTTGGATGCTAAGGCCTTGGAGCTTTCTTTTGAAAACATCGATCTTACTATGTGGTTTATTTTGCCCAACAAGCGGGATGGGTTGCTTGAGTTGGAACAAAAACTGAGAGGAGTGAATTTCAATGACCTCGAAGCACTATGGGAATGGAAGAGCACAACAGTTCATTTGCCAAAATTCAAAATTGAATTCGATACCGACCTGAAGTCATCGCTGCAAAAGGTAATTGAAATAATTCAAGCAATTCTATTCAATTATGTACATACATATTTGTTTGTAATATATTGCCGTTGCAGTTGGGCATTAATACCATGTTCTCGAAGAGTGCCGATTTTAGTAACATGTTTGAAAAACGTACGGCCAATATGTATGTTTCACAGGTTCATCACAAGGCTTTTATTGATGTCAATGAAATTGGCTGTGAAGCTGCTGCTGCCAGCGGTAAGTAAAAAAGAACACATTTTGTGTATTTTCTTCAACAAAAAAAGTAACGAAAATGAAAGCAAATAAGAAACATCCCATTAGCAATAATCAAACTCATCTCTCTTTCAATTTGTGTGTGTAATTTATTGCAGTTGCTGTTGGAGTACCTATGTCACTGCCCTTGGATCCCAAAACATTTATGGCGGATCATCCATTTGTTTTCATAATACGTGACAAGACTGCTGTCTACTTCGCTGGCCATATTGTTAAGTTCTAGGATACTGGATCTCAATGACATTCAAAGTAGTTTCTAATAATAAAAAACTCCATCGATTCTTTCTTATTATGCCAAGAAATTACGATAGTAAAAATTTTAATAAAGTTGGCCTTATTACTTAATCTTTCATATTTTAATTCGATTTAAGGGAATTCTTTCTAAGTCATAATATTTAAAATTATTAAACTAAAGGATATGGTTTATTATTTGTTTTTACAGAATAACTTTATATACATATATCATAACTATGTATGTATACTTCCAGTAGACACACATAAATGTGTGTGCCCTACATTTTCATACCCTCCACATCAAGTACAGTATTTTTCGGTTAATTGCACATCAAAATTTGCACAATTTTTGGTTCAATTAACCGGGGAACCAATAAGCCGATACCCGTTTAATTGAACAATTCGTTCAATTACAAGAACCCTATTTAATTGAACAGTTTGTTCAATTACAGAAATCACGCATAATTGGAACTATGTACTAATGAATTAAAAGAAATCGCATATGTGCACTTTAAGTTTTTCAAAATAATTTTTTTTACCTTAAACGAAAAAAAAATGCAAGTAACAGCAAAAAATTTACATATACATATGTGTATAGTAGAGATGCCCCCCAGTGTTTTTCACAAATGATGTCAAATATGTACATATGTGCAAAAATGCCAGATTATTTTTCAATGCAATTAACCGGGTAAAAGTAAGAGG
Source organism: Sturmia bella (assembly GCA_963662145.1). NCBI lineage: Eukaryota > Metazoa > Arthropoda > Insecta > Diptera > Tachinidae > Sturmia > Sturmia bella. The sequence goes on from OY759172.1 coordinate 36,967,746, forward strand.
AAATTTATTTTTGATGACATGAATTTTGAACGAATTAAGCGGGAAAATCAATTAAACGGGTTAAATTATCCGAGGAAATTCACATGGTGTTCGTATGCAATATTTTTTTTGCATGATCATGTGGTTCAATTAAGCGTGGAAACCAATTAACCGTAGGGTCAATTAACCGAAAAATACTGTACTAGTTAACTGAGTTGCCGGCAGGGTTATTTCAAAATATTTTACTTAACAATAATAAATTTAATTTTAAGGCTTATTTTACTTAACTGTAAATTTTTAAATACATATGTATAAATGTACATATGCTTGTTCTTTTATATTCTTAAGTATGTAGTTTTCCATTAGAGGCTATTATAAATAAAAATACATGATAAAAAAACCTTTTCTCCGTAAGTCGAAGTTTTTTTTTGGGATAATGGTGATTTGAGTTATGGAAGTTCGACTGTACTTTATATAATACCGTCTTTTTGAACTTTTAATAATGGTAAAATATTTCGTTAAATGAACTTTTTACTGGTTCGTTCTTTACAAAGTATTTCTCTACATTGGGAGCAATATCTAATAAAATTAGCAATTCAGAACTAAAGTCAGAAATGAACTGATGATGGAAGAGGATTTTCCCAGTACTCTGACGTTTCACTTCTAAGTCTTAAAGGAACTACAGAAGCCATAAACATATTTCCATCTGTAGTTGTTATGTCATTTATATTTATCGAATGCTTGTAGGCGGTTTGACCCGATGATCCATTTATTTATTGAGTAATGTGATTTATCCGGAAGTAGTTCTGCTTGTCCTTCAGGTAAACTTTGAATTAGACGTCTTGCTGTATGATCCATTAAAGATTGTAGTTTCACCTCTGCTGATATTTTAGTTATCTGCAAGCCAATCGGAATCGCTTCTTTTTTTTGCAATAGTAATTTGATTGTATGAAGGAAGTACATTAAGATTATGATGCTTCAAAGACTTTCGTAAAATAGAATAATTTTCCTTTGATAATCCCAAGTCCAAAAATAATGCTAAAACTTCTTCTAAAGTATACTTTGCAGGAAAAGTATTTGTTGGAGTAGGTATGCTCTCTTCTATCCTGCTTAGACGTTGTGGACTTGCTATCGAGACCGCCTTTATGATGTCTGATTTTGCCTTTTCCTGGTCTTTTACGTATTTTATAAATAACGCTTCTGATAAATGATGCGTAGTTATTGAGGCGGTAGCATCTTGAATTTTCCGCTTTCTTGTATATGGTGCACAGTCTTCAAGAGATTTTCTCGGTCTACGTCTTGTTTGGCCAGTAGAAGTATGAGGATATTCAACTTCTAAAATAGTTGTGAATTCATCTATCCATTTTTTCAAAAAATTATATAATGAATGAAGTCTAGCTTTCAGATCCTCGTTTTGTTCCGCCTCTGTGAAAATGTTCAACCTTTGTTCAACAGCTAGCTTAAAAGTACCTTCAGCATCGGAGTTTCCAAATAACTCAAACAACTCGGAATCAGGGACATCTCTATTCTTTTAATATCCGTCTAACACAATTTAAATAGTGAAAATAAATAATTTATTTACTTTCGTATGTATTTATTACGTAACACGTCTTATCGCAGCACTTGCTTATTGAAAGGAATTTTCAGACTAACTTAAAAATATAATTTGTACCTTATTTATAGTGAACAAGTGTTTGTTTTTTAGGTGGTTGTTTTGTCAATATTATTTCTTTGCTTAGGATGATCGCCATCCGTAATAAATATTTTCTCGGCTTAATCTTAAGTCTACACATATTGTGTGCTTGAAGATAAATACAACTGTAATATTACACTACCGATATTCTAAACAGGTAGCGGCTTACGGAGTCGTTGAGATTGAACCAATATAATACTGTGTATTTAAAATGCTCATTTGTGTCTTTAATTTGGCTTAACGGTTTAAGGGGCGAGTGCCTGAAGCTTGCTACCTCTGCATATATACATATTCATAAGTAAGTATGTGCATGTGCTGTCAAAAACACAACTTTTTCATATTTTGAAGTCTTAAGAAATTAGTGATAAATTACTTGTTGCTAGTTTTTAAGATCAGTTGCTTAGAATTATCTAATATTGTTTACCACCTAAAAAATTGTGAGTAGTATTGATAATTGGCGAAAAGTCTTTACGGCCTTTACGGGCGTGGCATTATTTGCAAGCATTTGTTTTATAGTGTGAACTTTTTTATGAAATGCTTTTTGAATCTTAGCGAAATCTTTATTTAGATAAAAGTTATATGGCTTTTAATGAAAAAAGTCATATACATACATATATCTATACACTACGTATTTTCGCCTTAATAACGAGGTTGTGATAGTTTTTTCTTTCTTGCAAGTGAACGGGCAGGATCCGGCAGATACTTTTTTTTAATGTAGTTAGTATACAAGAAAGGCAAAGTGCTCATACCAATACTACCTGAAACTTCGTGTGACTTTATTAGTTCTACTCTATTTAATTCCCAAAAACTACCCATATAGAGAGCTTTTGAAGAACTCCGCCCAGTAATGAAAGAAAAAAATTCAACAAATTTTGTTTGTCGAATTTAAATAATAAACAAACTACATTTTTTAACAAAATCAAAAAAGTAGTAATCGGTTACAAATTTGTGTAAAAAATAAATCTGAAACTTAACCTGTTTTTGTTCCAAACTTACTTTTTTCGCAGTAAAAAAAAATTACGAACTTTGAGCGGCCACAACACCCACAATTTTCATTCTTTTTAAGAACGGCTTTTTGATTTTTGACCAGTAAAATATAACTTGCAATATGGTTTAGCTTAGTTCTCCAAATTTTTTTTATTTTTGCCACTGTTTTCAGAACCTGTTTTCTTAGTCACAAAAATATACTTTTTTATTTTATTTTTATTCATTTATTTACATTTCCTGTACATCAAGATTTTATTTATATTTAAAATACAGAAAAACGTTAAAAGGGCACTACCTTTTTTTTAATTTTTTTTTTTTTATTTTTTATAAACAAAGCTTTTGGCTTGTCTGCAGAAACACCCAAAGCCTTCGGCAGGAATTTATGTAATGAACTAACGGTCGGATGGAGGTAGAACCAGGGTCGAGAAAGGAAAAAAATAAACAATGTTATCAACACCTGTAATGTTACATCGGCGAATATAGTATCTCGTTCTTAGAGTAAGGAAAGATGCCTGGGAGCCATTGAAGCTGCTAGCAATCAGCCGGGTGGGGAGGTTCTTATCTTTGCCAAACTCCCTTGCCGAAAAAAATTTGTCAGAACATAAAATATATTACTATAGACTCCCGGTAAACATAATAAATAATGGTCTAGTTTGTTGATATGAAAATAAATTTGTGGTTACGGTTTCTTCCCCTAATGTATTGTTACGTTTTAACCTTTTCAAAAAGTTTTCCGTAGATTCTTTAATTGTAATGAAGTTACAACACTCACGTCTTCAGTTTACAATAATCAACAGTTCAACACTTTATTTATTTTAACACACTATACTTGTAAACACTTTACTAAGAACACTTTACTAAAAGAACAACACTTTCACTTAATCACTTTTTATTACTTAAGACACTTTACACGTTAGCGCAGCTAAAAATCGACTGACTTGCTCAGCGTTAAGCTCAGCTGCTTTTATACCTCTAATGATCATTACTAGAACATGCTAGACATTTACAGAAGCTAATCACGCCACATCTTTAGTGCGATGTGCGATGACTCATCATGAACAAAAGATATACACACACACCGACATACATACACGCAGCAGTAAAACTCAAGCATCTGAGCCGCGCACATACATACACACACGAATATTGTATCGTGCGGTGGTGGTTTCTTTTATTTTGCTGTTGTGCCTATTTATCTACACATGTGTGTCAGTATGTGCACACTCGTTGTGCTGCCGTTTTGTTTATCAACAAGTTTCTATGTTTCCATGTGTGTATATACCTCCTGTGTTCATTTATAAATAATAACAAGGCAATATAAGCACATATAAAATAACCATGATTCAGTACGTTCTAGAACAATCACAATCGGTCCGTTCACGACCAAATTTGTAACAGTATCAACAATAAACAGAAAAAGAAGAAAAAGGTAGAGCGAAAAAAAAAATCTCATGAAAAGTGTATGTCTTTGGATGTTATTTCGACAAACACATCGTTACCCTCCCAACCTATGATCTTAGGGTGTTGAATTTGTTTCTAAGATCCCGTACACAGGTTATTCTACGTCAATCACTTCAGTAAGAAACAAAAAGGTAAAGTCTAAGGTTCCATTATAATGCAGTGTTTATTAATTCAATGAAAATCAGAACATCTTAACCAAACTACAAAATAATACATAATTCGGAAATTAGAGAGAGAAAAATGATTCAATTACATGCCAGAAATTTCTTTGTCAAACAATTCAAATACTTTTTGTTTTTTTTTTCTACTTTCTTTTGTTTTAGGCACCACTGGAGAAAATATCTTTATTATATAAATTAAAACTAAACGAGTTAAAAATACAAAATAACAAAGTAAGTTAAGTAAATTGATTAAACAATAACTTTTTGCGTTGCTATTAAGTTACTGAGTATCTGGTAGAAGGTTCCAAAGACGCGCTGCATTTATAAAAAAAACTACCACTCTCAAACCTTATAACTATGACGCGGAATAATGATTTTGCTACCTCTAAGTGATCTGTTAAATTTAATTTTATCGCAAAGGTACGATTGAGATTGCAGATAAATAATCTTATGAAGAAATATGAGTACACGAATCTTAAGTAGACTATCGAGAGATACGCCGTAAAGTTGTGAAGAAAAATTAGAAATACGGTCATGTTTTCGTAGGCCATACACATACCTCAAAATGTTAATGTATAAATCATTTAGTTTACGTTTACTAGCAGAATCGCAACTTGAAAAGATTTCGCAGATATATAACAGGCGAGGCAAGGCACCAAAAAGGTTTTGGCAAGGAATGCTTTCTTTTATCCACAGAGTTGTCAACAGCAGACGCAACAGTATTGAGGCAGGGAAATTTAAACATATGCATAGCATCAGTGTACTTGTCGTATGATATGCCGACACTACCACCAACGCACAGTGGGGGATTTGGAAAAAAAAGTGGAAATAATTCTGCATTTTCTAAAGGGATAAACCGATTGTAATAAAAATTCACACACGTTTTAAGGGAGTATTGCTAAGCTTAAGTTTGTAGTTTAAAATTTATACACTCAAAGGGGGCGGAGTTATATGCCCCTAAAGTGGGCATCCTCGGATGTGTGAAAAACTCGAAAGCATGTGAAACTTATGATTGTGATCCAAATAACACAAAATTTAGTAGGTAGATATTCCGGTACAGAGCTTTACAAAACTGTGCAACATTGATGGATTTTCATTTGCAGGTTAGGAGATGTACGCCGAATACTATTGAAATTTTAAATTTTTTCGCTGTTCTGGCCTACTGTTTCGCTAATAGCAAAGAAAAAACCAGCCAGATTTACAAAATCTTTTCTTTTCTGAATTTGAAACAAAATTTTTAATCTTGCAAAAGAAGAATTAGTTTAAAAACCTTATTTGGTCAAAATTTATACGCAGTTTAAATTCAAATTCCTAAAAAAACTCGATTTTCCCCGTTTTTTGTGGAAAAAAGTACATTCATTAATCGTAATTATAAAAAACTTTGCGGGAACATCTACGCTATTTGTTTCAAAGAATATACTATGTTGTATATTATAACAGAAAAGAAAATTAAAAATGTGTATTTTTTAAGAAAGCAGAGTGTTGCCAAATAGAGGAATTTTTATAGCAAGTTCTCGGCTTATGGCTTTTTTTCTTGAATCTTAAAGCTAGGAACAAATAATTTTTTATAAGATCCTAAGGACTAGCATGTTTCTAAAAATTCACCATACTTCCAGCTGCACCTCGCAAAAAATAGAGCAAAAATATTTTAAAAAAAACCATTTTTGTTACATGACAGTTTTTAGTAGAAAATAATACAAATTTTGTAGCATAAGAAAAAAGCGCTGAATACTGAAAAATTACATTTGATAAATTTTTTTTAATTTTTCTGGGAATTCTGGGATTCTAAGAAGTAAATCTCATCGGTTTCAACTTGTATCTATTAACTACGTCACATTCTACCAACATGCGGGATTTTGGAAGAAAATGTTCATAAATAAAAATATTGTAGTGTAAGGAGGTAGGCCTTTATATGTATAAGTACATACATGCATATATTCGTTCTTTTTTCCAGAACTCTTCCGGTTGAGATAGATTTGAGTACCTAAGGAAATCATTTGTTCTGATGCGATGTTTGATTATGTACTTAATTTGATGTGTCTGAAGCCTATTTAATCCTGACTTCGTACCTAAAATATTCTGCTCTACTTCTTTTATTTAATAATAATTTATAAATCATTTTGTTTCCTTATCGATTTGAACCTGGAGAACCCAACTGCTGCCAGTCCAGCCACTCTATCATCGTAGCAGTAAAAAGATGAAACAAAATTCAATATTTATACAAGCAAGCACAAGTACTATTTATAAATCCACCCAAGAATTTCATACTCATTTTAAGCCTTAACAGGATTGATTCTCTTCAATAATCCCCATTTGTCTTAAGTACACTTGTGTGTTATCCATACTTAAATTTTGCGAGTATACTTCGTACTAAAATCAAGCAGAAAAAACTTAAATTTAGAACGAGCTTTTTCTTTCGGTGTAGTTTTTTAAATTATTAGTTAGCATACATACATACATAAATAAGCACGTGTTGTAGACGGAGGTAAATTATAGTGCCATAAATGTAGCTTTTCATGTCATGGTACATACTAAAATAAACTTCAAAGAACATTCTATTCGTCCCTTGATCAATAGCTATCCTGAAGGAAATGTCAGTAGAAAAACTCTAGTAATTTTCTATTGACATGGTCACCAGTACTAGTGGCATATTATACCTCATACAATGATTTTTTCTGTTGACATTCAGCATGTGCTTGTGACTAGGTGGTTCTAATCCGACTATATGACGACCATGGTACTAGTGTTTATCCGTAGGCATTGCCGCTTCCCTGAAAGAAATGTCAGTAGAAAAACTCAATTGAAAAATCAAGAAATATAATTTATCTGCTCATTAACAATGTTGCCAATTCAATGTTTTCTTTCCAAATAAAAACGATTTTTATTTCACGATTTTGGTGGCCCTACAAATTTAAAAGAGTCACCAATATAGGCGAAAAATGTAGCGACTTAGAGCCACTTGACTCTAGGTTTCCTTCCGGGTTAGCACTCAAATACATATACATATGTATGTACATGTCTCTTTGGGTATATATTTATAAAATTTCGTGCTTATACCCACATATGTACATATGTATGTTCATATGACGAATTGTTTGAGAGAAAATTATACACATAAGAAATACAAATTGTTCATTAAATTGGTAAAATATCACAAACTATAATAAATAAAATAAGTGTAAAGTATAAATTTTGTTTTAAAGTAAAACTAAAAAATAATAATAAACCAATTTGAATGCAGCACTTTTTAATTTTGGATGATTTTGTGCAGAGCTTAAATTCTAAAACAAAACAATTCTTTTATTTTTTCTCGTATTTTTTTTATAGAATTTTCAAATGCTTAAAATACAGTTGCATTATTCGAAAATAAACTCAGAAACAGTACATATATTTCTAGTGCTTCTGTATTTTTACATAACCCGGACACAGTACATAACGATTTTTTAATGAAAATAACGAACAATACGTAATGTTGTGATTTTCGATTTAAAACAGTGCAATTTTAGTGGTTGTGTATTTCCTTGATACTTTTGTGTTCTGTAGTGTTTTCTTACTCCTTGATTGAAGATCGACAGTGCTTGTAATTGAAATAAATTACACAATACTTAAATAGTGTTAAATACATTTTTTATTCGAATGATTAATAAATGTCCCGTTACAGATGCAAATTAACACAAATGAGAAAATTCACGAAAAATTTGGCCAACACAAAAAATATATTCAAAATGATTTAGAAATAATTTAGTCAGTTACAAGCAACGCAACTAGACCAAGAGCTCAAAAATGCGCGAGAAACTTGAACGTCACAAAAAAATAGTCAGCTGCAAGCATCACAATTAGACTAAGAGCGCAAAGATTAGCACAAAATTTGCAGCGGCTACCTTGCCGCTACAACAACAAATACTAAAAACAACAACAAGTCGAAAACTACCAGGTCGCCCTATACAACGAAAAGTTACAATTAGCTATAACTCTCGAACCGTAAAAGATAGAAAGAAAGATAGATAGAAATTTGCACAGTGTATGTATTTACATATGCCCTACAACAAATGCTAAAAACAACGACATGGCGAAATTGTCCCTATACAACGTAAAGTAAAAATTAGCCGTAACTCCCAAACTGTAAGAGACAGAGAGATGAAATGTGCACAATATATGTACTCACATATGGCCTACAATAACAAATTCTAACAACAACAAGTCGAAAACTACCAGGTGTCCCTATACAACGTGAAGTAACAATTAGCCGTTACTCACGAACCGTGAGAGAAAGAGGGATGAAATTTGTACAATATGTGTATTCACATGTGCTCCACAAAAACAATTGCTACAAACAGCAACAACTGGAAAACTACCAGGTGTCCCTTTACAATGTAGAGGAACAGCTTTAACTCTCGAATAATAAGAGATAGAGAGCCAATATTTGCACAGTGTATGTACTTCCAGATGCCTTACAACAGCAAATGACAACAACAACAAGTCGGAAATTACTAGGTGTCCCCATACAACATAATGTAGCAATTAAACGTAACTCTGAAGCTGTAAAAACAGAGAGATGAAATTTATACAATATACATATGTATGTATTCACATATGCCATTCCATACGTACATTACACATACATACGCACCGACCCCTAAGTGTGCGAGCCAGCCTCGTACTTGACTAAATATATTTTATATAATTTTAATGTCTATCGCGCTTTGAAAGGGTAACTGCCTGCTCCTCAATGTCGAAGTCGAGCGATTGTTCGCATTCTAAGCGAAAGAAAATTGTTTTGGGTTCCTCTATGACGTTTTTTATTCGAACGATGACTCGATCAACAAGTCGAAAAGACTCGTTTTCATACAAAATCCGATTCCTCTATTTCGATCATATCGTCAGCACTGCGAACACAATCATCAATATCAGTCACTTGCTGTTTTGCTATAGAGTGGGTGTTTGTGTCGAAAAAATTTCATGTTTATTTGTTAAAAAAAAAAACAGAGCACTATGGCTTGTGGTAACAATATTGCTGTGTTGGCTCAGTACAGTATTCTCTTATAGTATTTTCAGTAGACACCGTTCACTAACAAAATATGCTTTTGTTTTTTTTGTTATTTTCTACATAAATACTTTTACCGCCTGTTAGCTTAATACATGAGTGCATTTTATATAATGTGTATTTTCGAACACTGTTCTAAATTAAATTAATTTGTATTTCGTTGTCAGGGACACATAAAACCGATTTTCTTCATTTGCCGTACTCGCTGCTGCTTTGGGAGAGCAAAATCAAAAATCTAGCAAACAATAATAAATAATATACATACATACATAAATATATTCTACGTATTTTAAGATCCAAACCAGCATATGGATGTGCAGACAGAAATTAATGAGTTTCATCCCGTACTTTTTGGGCAAAGTTCAGCCAAATGAAGGCAATCATGAATTTTTCTCAATGATAGACAAAAATACATAAAAGTTAGGGAGCACCAAAAACCACATTTTCATGCTGTAATGAAAATTGAAAAGTACATTTTGGGAAGATGAAATGTTTTTCTTCACGCATTTAGATTTTTATAGAGAAAAACATCAAAATTATTGTTCGTTGATTCAGTTCAACTGTTTTTTTTTTTTGCTGTTGCTTTCTTCTTGCAACAGCTTGCGTAAACTATGTAGAATGAAGAACAAGTGTGAGCTGCTTCGTGCAAGAAAAACAGGAATATTTCTTGCACGAAGTGCTCTCTCACTTGCACGAACTATGAGGATAGGAACACTTTTCATGCAAATTGGGATCTCGCGATCTCCCAATGTTGAGTACGGGATCACAACTAATATGCCATCTGAACGATGTTTACAACTTATTCCAAATTATAAAGAATTAAAAAAAAGAAGAATCTGCTGTTGTTCCTAAACTGACACACGCACGCAACGCAAGGGAGGCGAAAGTGAACGTCAATTTTTCATGAGGGTTTTTATGGCATCGTATTGAAAACCGCATTTTAGTTTGATTTTACTGGAGACATGCGAGGGTGTGTCTTTCGTTCTTTTAAAATTAGTTTTTGCTTCTTTTAATAATTAGTGAGTCTTTTAGGCAATAATGCCGAATTTCTCTAAATTTCTGCAACCAAGAGGTGACTTGCTTGAGAGATACAAAAGTGCTCGAAAAAATCACAAGTTTATTGAAAATATACATATATAACTCGTTTCACTTAGATTGAATTATATTTAAAACTGTTTGCATATTTTTCATGTTTCTTATCAATAGGTATTGAAACTCAATTATTGAAATGCACCCTTCGTTGCTACTCTTCTACAGCCACAGCACAAGAACAATTTCGTGAGATACTTTCTGAACAAATCAAATTAATTAAGGAGGCTGGCACATTTAAATCAGAACGCATTATCACATCGGCTCAAAGTACGCAAATTACAGTTGAGGGCAGCAGTAAACCGGTATTGAACTTCTGTGCAAATAATTACTTGGGCTTAGCTGTAAGTCTTTTAACTAAACGATTATTTACGTCGTGAAAAGTGTAAACGTAAATTTATATTAATTTTCGTTTAAAGAATCACTCAGATGTAGTGAATTATTCTCGTGATATAGCTAAACAATATGGTGCTGGCTTAAGTTCAGTGCGTTTTATTTGTGGTACTCAAGATATTCACAAAATCTTAGAAAAAAAATTGGCACAATTTCATGCTCGTGAAGACACTATTCTCTATGCCTCTTGCTTTGACGCCAATGCTGGTCTATTTGAAGCTATCCTCACACCCGATGACGCTGTGTTTTCTGATGAACTGAACCATGCCTCCATTATAGACGGAATTCGTTTGTGCAAGGCGCAGAAATATCGTTACAGGCATCGTGATTTGAGTGGTAAGTTGGATATTGCTGAACAACTACGAGTATCGATATTTTATCATACGTACATTCTAACCTCTTATGAGGCACAGAACAAATTTTACAGACTTAGCGATAGGAAGAAAAATGCTCTTGGAAGGTATATATAGAATTATATAAATCCCATTAAAAATCTTTTAGATTAGCAAATGTTACCTGTTCTGTGTCCAGTGTATGACTTTCAATTTACATATTTACAGACTTGGAAACCCAATTAAAGTCATCGAATGCGCGTATTAAATTAATCGCTACTGATGGCGTTTTCTCTATGGACGGGAATATTGCCCCTCTTAATGACATCGTGTCGTTGGCCAAACAGTATAATGCTTTAACTTTCATTGATGAATGTCATGCCACAGGTTTCTTCGGCAAGACAGGACGCGGCACTGAGGAATATTGCAAAGTAATGGGAAAAGTTGATATTATCAATTCTACATTGGGCAAAGCCCTAGGCGGTGCTGCCGGTGGTTACACTACTGGCCCCAAGGAACTTGTTACATTTTTGAGGCAAAAATCGCGGCCTTATCTCTTCTCAAACACTTTGCCACCGGCTGTTGTGGCCACTGGAACAAAAGTTATCGACATGCTGTTGTCATCAAGTGAGCTTACGGCTAAAGTTCAAACCAACACTCAGCATTTTAGAGAGGCTATGACGAATGCAGGTTTCACCATCGCCGGTGAAAATCATCCTATCTGCCCAGTGATGTTAGGTGATGCCCGTTTAGCTTCAATTTTTGCAGATGAAATGTTAAGTAAGTGCTTTTTTAATAAACTCATGTTTATTTTTTATACACTCATCAATTACTTCTCAGAGCGTGCGATATACGTCATCGGATTTAGCTTCCCTGTGGTACCAAAGGGAAAAGCTCGCATTCGTGTTCAAATATCAGCAGCACATTCTCCACATGACATTGATCGCGCAATCGCTGCTTTTATTGAAGTTGGAAAGGCTTTCAAGGTTATTCCATAATTTCTTACCGTCCTAAAGCCATATGTTAATTGAACATTCATTGCATGGCCTTAATGTTCATTTGCTTGAAATTAATTTAAAAAAATTACTTTTCATTCTCGTGATGGAAAAAAGGCCCATAGTCAGAGATAAATAATAATGTCGGGGTTTAATAAAAAAACCTTTAGTTTTAAGTCGTTTTTTACCAATTCGTAATTAAAGTGAGACAAACTCTAGTAGCAAATCGCTTCATTGTAATTTTGTTTTTTATTTCAACAAACTTTTGAAGCGAAACATATAATAAAAAACGCTTTATTTTCATGTAGAATTGTGATCAAGAACTGGTCCTTTAAAAGTAAGTAAAAGTAAAGGGTGCTTTTTTCGATGTATAGAACCGAATTTTGTTTAGCGATGAAGCGCACTTCTGGTTGAATGGGTACGTCAACAAACAAAACTGGCGCATTTGGAGTGAAGCTAATCCTCAAGTGTATGTCGAAACACCGTTACGTCCAGAAAAACTGACTGTTTGGTGCGCCTTTATGGGCTGGTGGAATCATTGGTCCGTACTGGTGCAAAAACGATGATGGCCAGAACGTTACAGTCAATGGTGATCGTTTTTCATTCCTGAATTGAATAACCATGATGACCAGGAGCTGTGGTTTCAACAAGACGGCGCAACATGTCACACATCTCGTGCCACAATCGATTTATTAAAAGACACGTTTGGTGACCGCCTAATTTCACGTTTTGGACCTGTGAATTGGCCTCCAAGATGTTGTGATTTAACACCGCTAGACTACTTTCTGTAGGGCTATGTAAAGTCATTGGCCTATGCGGATAAGGCACAAACGTTGGACCATTTGGAAGAAAACATTTGCCGTGTTATTGCCAATATACGGCCACAAATGTTGGAAAAAAGTCATCGAAAATTGGACGTCCAGGTTGGACGATTTTTTGTATCTTTATTGAATTCTAGTCTCGAACTCATTATTACAAAATTGTTTTTGAAGTAAAATTAATTCTTAAAACTAATAAATTAAGTCAAGTACGAGGCTGGCTCGCACACTTAGGGTTCCGTACATATGTATGTGTAATGTATGTATGGAATGACGTATGTGAATACACATGGTGTCCACATACAACATAAAGTACAGCTACTTTATGTTATATGTGGACACTTAGTAATTTTCCACTTGTTGTTGTTGTTGTAATTTGCTGTTGTAAGGCATCTGGGAATACATACACTGTTCGAATTTCAGCTCTTAATCTCTTGCGGTTCGAGAGTTATAGCTATTACTCTACGTTGTAAAGGGACACCTGGTAGTTTTACAGTTGTTGTTGTTTTTAGCAAGTGTTGTTGTGGAGCATATGTGAATACACATATTGTGCAAATTTCATCCCTCTGTCTCTCACGGTTCGAGAGTAACGGCTAGTTTTTACTTTACGTTGTATAGGGACACCTGGTAGTTTTCGACTTGTTGTTGTTTTTAGCATTTGTTATTGTAGGCCATATGCAAGTAAATACATTGTGCACATTTCATCTCTCTGTCTCTTACAGTTTGAAAGTTACGGCTAATGTTTTTTTACGTTGTATAGGGACACCTGGTAGTTTTCGACATGTTGTTGTTTTTAGCATTTGTTGTTGTAGCGCATATGCAAATACATGTATTGTGCGAATTTCAGCTCTCAGTATTTTACAGCTTAGCAGCTACGGCTAATTGTTACTTTAGGTTGTATAAGGACACCTGGTAGTTTTCAACTTGTTGTTCTTAGCATTTGTTGTTGTAAAGCATCTATAAATACATACACTGTGCAAATTTCAGCTTTCTATCTTTTACGGTTCGAGAGTTATAGCTAATTGCAAATTTTCGTTGTATGGGGACACCTGGTAGTTTTCGACTTGTTGTTGTTTTTAGTATTTGTTGTTGTAGCGGCAGGGTACAACAACATCCTGTGAAAATTTCAGCTCTCTAGCTCTTGCCGTTTCGGAAAATGGACGCTGTGACGGACGGACGGACGTACTTGTCTCGGTAATAGGGTTCCGTTTCATTCTGATGAGTACGGAACCCTAAAAATGCTTATTCATAATATTTGGTTTTTGCTTAAAATGCTTATTCTAAAGTTATTTAGTTTTTGCTTAAAACGCTTATTCTTAAGTTGTTTTGTTTTTGCTTAAAATTATAGAAATATTAGGTTACACTATAATCATGTCGTTGACCAACAGTTCAGTAGCATTTGGTTAATAATAAGTGCTGAATTTGCTGAGTGTGTCAATTGCACGATTTGGTTGGGTAATTGACCTCTTTATTTAGATTTATATTAAATTACTTTGTCAGGCTCAAGTTCAACCCTTAGTTTGTCACCTTTAAATCAATATTAATTAAGTATAGAAGAGTAAAATTTTTATAGCTAGGTGTTTCTGGGTAGCAAACACCCTTCATCAGCACCCTATGAACTTTGGACGTGTCAAATTTCACAATTTTGACACAACCGCTTTAACAACTCAGCAACCAAAACTCACGCAATTTTACTTTCTATTTTTATACTTAATCAACATTAACCAAAGCAATGATCTTTTTTTTTTCTTCTCTTTATTATCGCCCATGTTCTGAAAAACGCTGCGTTTTCAAATCGCATTTAACCATGTTCTGAAAACAAAGCGATTTGCTGGCGTTTTGCTTTTTTCGAAATTGTGTTCGAACAAATAAAAAACATAGGTTTTATAATAACAAAACATGTGTCTCCATAAACTGCAGAATTATTTTCCACAGCTCCATTGATTTTTGCAGTGCCCTTCATGGACTTATTATTAAGCTTAAAAAATATTTCTGTATGTACTTACATGTAAGAATGTATTTAAGATTTTTATATTTATTGTCAAAGGGCAACACGCAGCTTTTTTATTTAATTTTATTTATTTTATTTTTAAAATATCAGTGCAGTAACCACAAATGCTTCTTCCTTTTATTTAGAGATGTTACCTATAAGCACTTGCGAATAATTGGTAAGTTTCATCACGGGTAACCGGTTTCAAATAGGATCTTGTATAATTTTTTAGCATTCGTAAATGTTTTTATGTGCTGCAACAGGCTTTAAATTATTTTTGAACTTTTATAATAAAAATATGCGAACTTAATAAATTTCAAATAATATTATCAGAAGTTTGAAAAAAAATAACCGAATAGGTAATTTTAAAGTTAACATCGCTAGCACAAAAATTTTTGAAGATCAATTTGATCAGCTGTTTGCATAAATCACCAGTTGAAAAGTAAACAAATGATGCCGATAATTGACAAACACAAAGCAAAATTTTAAATTGCATATTTTTAATTAAAATAGTAAAAAAATTTTAAAAGTTTTTCTTCAAATAAAAACAAAACATATTGGGCCTTAACTATAGTCAAACACTAAAGTCGGTTCTTTTTAGCAACAACTTAAATTTTAAAACGTGTTGCTAACTTTTTTCTAACTATAGTCAAAATTAAAGTTGACTTTAAACTGAATCAGCTTTAAATGGGTGCCACATTATTTATCGAAAATGCCAAGTTATTTATCATACAAGCTCTTCCAAATTTACGTAAAATCCCATCGCTAATAAGATGACTCTCAAAAATTATGTATACATGTGAACACATACCTACATAAATGTAAGATTGTATTAGTAAGTAAACAAAAAACATCAAAGCGAATTGGATAAAAGTCAAATTTTAAAGAAAATTCTAATTAATAATAGTTATTAAAAAATCTTTAATTTAATTATTTAATTTACAAAATTTTACATTAAAAAGCTTTTACATATAAAAGTGACATTTGCTTGAGCAAAGCTGTTGCTAAATAAGTTAAAGACAACTTCTGCTGGTTTTAAGTTTAGAGTAAACTTTTGAGCGTAAAGTCGGCTTTTTCTCGTCTATAGTAGACAAAAAGCATACTTTTATTTAGCAGTGGCTTAAAATTGCTTAAAGCATACTTTTTCGATGTCTATAGTTATGGGCCATTAAATTTAAATTTTACATCATTTTATTTTCTCTACACTAGAAGTTTAAATAAAAATGGCCAGATTGTTTCAGCATACACTAGCGGTTTGAAAACGCCAGCTTTCTAGCGTTTTTGTTTCCCAGAACACCTGTTTGGCGTTTTCAAATTGAAAACGCAAATTTTAAGCGAAATGCGTTTCATTATTAGTTTATGTTGGATGTTATTAGACATGTTGGATTGTAAAAAACAAACAGCTGTTTCAGCATTTAGCAACATTTGCAAATACGGATCTGCAATGGTTTATGGTTATGCATATTTGCTTAAGTGATGCAAATCTCGGTTTCGTACATTTTGTTCTTGTAGTCTTGCAGACTATGGTACATACGCTACGTTTGCAATATCTGCAAGGTCTGCAAGAGTAATTTGCAATGAACCGTGAGTTCCGCAAATAATTTTTTACCAAAATCTAGTCACGAAACACAGAAGTGTAGGAAGGAACAAGGAACATTGTTAAAGAAAATAATAATTTTACTTACAACATCCCAGACGCTCCTCAAAACTATGGACAAATAACATATGCTCGACCATCACAGGCACAACTGATGGAGTCAACAGCGTTCTTAAAAAAATCGAGACAATGTTAGAAAAACAGATTGAATTAACTAATACATAGGTACATTGATGAATATGATGCCAATGTTAATGACAAAACTATGCAAATATATTTAATAATTGCACAATGGAATGCTAATGGCATTTTAAATCATATAAATGAAATAGAATTTTTTTTTAAAAGACAACTTTGTTGATATTTTACTACTTTCGGAGACACAACCATTAGATAATTTTTTCGTTTAAGAGCGTTCGACGTAATAACAGCCAATCAACCTAATGACAGAGCTTATGCTGGAGCATGAGCTCATCATCACGTCCACTTTAAAATATGAAATACTAAAACCGACAACTGAGGTATATTTACTAGCTGCTGGAGTCCAAATTAATTGTAACAATTGTTTTATCTCGATTTACGCAATTTATTGCCCACCAAGATATTGTATTAAATTTGAACAATATGAAAATTTTTTAAAAATTCTGGGATACAGATTTCTAATTAGTGGAGCCTTCAATGCCAAACATATATGGTGGCGATCACGCCCGACAAATCCTAGAGCTAGAGAACTTTTTTAATGTATCTCCAAAAATAATTACAAATCGTTATCAACAGGGGAACCCACTTACTGGCCAACTGATCCTAACAAAATTCCCGATCTGTTAGACTTTTTTGTTTACAAAGGAATCTCTTCAAATTCTCGTAGTATCGTTTCTAGTGATGATTTGAGTTCAGTTCACAGCCCAATTATTGTTAGCTTTTCTACAATTTGTGAAAAACGAATGCCAAATTCAAAAATTATTTATCTATATATCTCGGATATATATGGACCGATTTCAACAATTTTCGAATTTTTCTTTTAACCACCCTATATGTACCATTCTGATCGATTTTTGGTACCAAAAGTTGTTTTATTTGGCTTTTAGAGCCGACTTCTTGAGAAAACGGGAGGAGCGTTATCTGTGGTCCATATGGGCCGATTTCCAAAAATATTCTAATTTTGTCTCTAAACAGCCTATATGTACCATTCTGACAAATTTTTAGTGCAAAAAATTGTTTCGTTTGGCTTCCAGCACCAACTTCTTGAGATACCGAAAGGCGCTATATCTCGAGTCTATATGCGCCGATGTCAAAAGTTTTCTAGTTTTGCCTCTAAATAGCCCATATATACCATTCTGATTAATTTTTGGTGCCACAAGTTGTTTTATTTGGTTTATAAAGCCGATTTCTTGAAAAATTGGGAGACGCTACATCTTGGGTATATATGGGCCAATTTGAAAAATTCTTTGATTTTTGGGATCTAATGGGCATTAAAAATGATAAATCTAAATTTTTTAGGAAAAATTTTTTTTTCAAAAATCTGACCCAAAAAATGGTCGAAAATACCCCTCAAAACCCGGTTTTTTGGATATATCTCGGCTATCCGTAACCCATCTTACTAAATTTCAGTAGCAGACCCACTACCGGGTTTTAACACATTTTAGCGAAAGAATGAGGTTTCTATCTCAAACCGTTTTCTCAGAAACGGTATTTCAACGACTACAGACGGACATCGCTTAATCGTAATCTCTATTGATTCTGATCCAGAATATATATATATATATATATATATATATATATATATATACTTTATGGGGTCTTATATGGTTATTTCAATGCGTTACACACGGAATCACAAACTTATATATACCCTTACACATTTTTGTGAAGGGTATAAAAATACTGATCTCAACAGATTCCAAGAGTGTATTGAAGCCAGACTTGACTTAAATTTATCATTTGAAACTGGAAACGACATTGATATGGCTATTGAAGACGTTGTAAAACTAATTTACGAAGCTTCCTTAATATAAACACCACAAGACTTGATTACCTTCAGATAAAAGAAATTTTAACCATGCGGCCTATTTTTTTAAAAAAAGACTAAATGATTTAAATAATGAATCTATTAGCAAATATTTAGTTAAGTTACGCCCAAACTATAAAAATGAGCACAAATTTTGGAATGCTACAAAGTACCTTATACAAGCACAAAAAAGAAATATCCCAATTAAGAACTCAGATGGCGTTTGGTGTAGATCCGATGTAAGCAAAGCTACTGCTTTTAGGTCTCAGCTTGAAAACATTTTTACGCCATTTTCATTCTGTACATCACGGGAAGATGCGGAAGTTAAGAATTTTTTAGACGTTGCATGTCAAATGAGTAAGCCTAAAAATCCTTCAGATACAGAAAGATTATTAAAGAAATTTTAAAACTTAATATTAAAAAATGTCCCGTTTATGACAATATAGATGCTAAATACAACAACAAGTCGAAGACTACCAGGTGTCCCTGTACAACGTAAAGTAACAATTAGCCGTTACTCTCGAACGGTGAGAGACAGAGAGATGGAATTTGCATAATATCTACATATATATTAACAGACGCTCCACAACAACAAATGCCAAAAACAACAACAACTCTAAAACTACCAGGTTTCCCTTTACGACGTAGTGCAACAGTTAGCTACACTTCTCGAACCGTGAGAGATAGAGAGTCGAAATTTGCATAGTGTACGTGTTCCCAGATGCCTTACAACAAGTCGAAAACTACTAAGTGTCACCATACAACGTAAACTAACTGTTAAACGTAACTTTCCAGCTGTAGGAGACAGGGAGATGAAATTTATACAATATCCCCCTAATACATGAAAATTTCCTTTCATCTTATAAGCTGGTAATAGTTATCATACACTAACAGTATTATAAGCAACTCATAAAAAATTCAATTAATAACACATTATACGGGTGAAATAGCTATTAAACTCTTTTGTTACTTTTGTACTTTATTGTTGGCAATACCATGCACTTTGTTGGCAATACCATGCATGCATGTTCACTCTCATTTTGTGCCTAGTGCTGCATATATGAGATGTATGTAAAAAACTGATTGTTTTAGTAGCTTCGAAAAATGCAAAATATTATTTACTTATATATAACATAATTTTGTTCGAATATGAAATAATTTATTAGTTTACATATTTTTATTGCGAAAAATATATATACAAGGCTCTGAATTGTAAAAAAAAATTGTTTCTAAACACATTTGTTTAACGACTGGTACCAAAAGTAGTCGACTACTTACTCTCTAGCATTTGTTTGTGCAGCACTATAATTACATATTTGCAAATATTTTTTATGAAAACATAATTCAAAATGGTAAATATTATTTAATTCGCAAATATCTTTTATTAAAATTATTTTATTGATGAAATTCTTCTTCACAACTGTTCACCAACTCAGCGAATGTCACTTTATCAAACGCTTATAGTTAAGTAGAGGCCAATGCGTGTGTATACATTGTAAATACAGGCAGGATCGCTACTGTTCCCTGCCAGCAAATTGGTAGTCGACTACAAATAAAATCGACTTATAGTTCATCCCTGTCGGACATTGAGTAGTCGACTACCAAAATAACGTTAACTTTTATGGACTAGCTTCAAATTAGCTACAATACAATCGATTTGTAATTCACTTTTTGTGTCCTGGCTATAAGCTAGCTGAAACGTAGTGCAGAGTTAACCCAAAATTCAAATAACAACATACACACATACATCGTAAATAACTCTTTAATTAAATTGCTTATTGTCGCATTCGTTTTAAATGTTGCGATGGCTGAGTGAGTATGTTGGCTGCTCACCAAGTCTTGAGGCTTAGTGGTTCGATTCCCACCAGAGGCTAACAAAAAAAAACAAACTAGGATGAAACTTAATTTAATGAAATATAATATTACCAACGAAAAATGTAAAATCAGCGTTGATTTGTACATTTTTTTCTGTGGGTACTGACTTTTATGTAGCTAACTTTAAGTTAGTTGAAAAGTAATGCAACGTCGGATAATTGACTACCTCCTAGGACATCGTAATGTTAAAATAGTCAGTCATCTCCATTAAAAATAATCTAAGTGTCAACCACCACCAGTTGTAAAAAAGTTAGCTTATAATTCATTACTAGTTAACTGAGTTGCCGGCAGGGTTGTTTGTGCGTAGATATGTATGTGTATGCATTAAGGCGGGTCGATTTATTTTTCGACAATTTCCCTATGATTTCCGTATTCTATGGGTTATTCCATGAAAATTTGCCAAAGGAACCATACCTCTATCGTTAAAATCGAGTCCCCTACTTTTTGTTGGTAGATTATTTCCCAAATTGACGTTCGTATGAAATATTACCTACACGTTCACATCCATGACTCAAAAACTATCGATCGAGTTTAAGGCGCGTTGGAAAGGTGAGCTCATTTTGATCAATTTACAAAAAAAAATCTCCAACATTGGTCCAACGGTTCAAAAGTTACGGGCATTTTGGTCCAAATTTTGGAGCATTTTTCCATTTTTTTCATGATTTTGTCCAAGAATATTACTTTCATGGCCATTTTTTTGGCTCAATTTATTTGACTTACGAAGCTTGCGAACCTTACGTTACGACTTTACTGATTTCCACTTTACATTATTGGCATATTTAAAGGTAAATGTAAAAACATTGCTAACTATTATAGTTAATAGTTATATTATTATTCTATGAAAAACATATTTAATTCTTTTAGTGACGGTTTAAAAAATGGATTCAGAGCCTGGTTCATCGCAAAATCCAACAGATACCCAACGCAGTAGTTTGCAACATTTGGTCTCTCATGATGTTTTTTCTTTTGGCGTGGCCTGTGAATTACCTGATATTAATCTGGCAACTAAACGAGATATATTGAAGTATATAATAAAAGTATACACGCCAATGTATTTCAATGTTAAGTATTATAGCTCTGCCGCATACAGTAGTACATTACTTTTTCAATTTATTACTTGGACACGATTTTTACCACCGAATTTACTTGGAGTTGTAAATACAGTAATTCAAGATAATCCATATTTTGCACACTCAGAAAATATCTTGCTATCTATGTTGTTTGATGATAGAATAGAAAAACGAAACATTGCTATAAAGAAGATTTTACATTACCGAAGAGATATTGTCGACCCAACGGAACTTAGAGTTTAGAAAAAATCTCTTATAAACTTTAATTGTACGGAATATACAAATATGATTGATTTAAATGACGATACCATTTTATTCGAACCACCGTTTACGCAAAGTTATTCGTATGAACATTTGGAGGGATATTTAAATTACGAAGTGCCACCGTTCGATGATCCACAAATTCCTATACACATTCAAGGAACGGAAAGACATGTCCAATTACTGGCTGCCACTGCTAAACGAGTTGCAGGAAAGAATGTAGAAGGCGCTATGGCGACGACATTAGAGAGCCGTACGAAAACACCCAGACTTGAAAGCAAACAAGACTTTCAGAAAAAATTATGTTTTTTTTTCACATTTTGTCTTTTACTACACTCAAATTGAATATATTTTTTTAATAGGTTGATAGATACTTTATTATCTCATAATTTTTGTAGAAAAAAAAATAAAAAGGGAAAAACATCAAAAAGTTGGTTTTATGTGTTATTTTGTTTTAGCAATATCGCATGAATTAATCAACCGAATTCGATAAATTTGGGCTTAAGCTCTTCGTTTTGAATTGTAAATTGAATTAAATAATGGATTGCGCCAAAAAAAAATGGCCATGAAAGTAATATTCTTGGACAAAATCATGAAAAAAATGGAAAAATGGTCCAATATTTGGACAAAAATGCTCGTAACTTTTGAACTTTTTACCAACAAAAAGTAGGGGACTCGATTTTAACGATAGAGGTATGGTTCCTTCTGCAAATTTTCATGGAATAACCCATAGAATACGGAAATCATAGGGAAATTGGTAAATTTTTTCACTCCCTACAAATCGACCTGCCCTAGTATGCATGCATACATATGTACATGTCAATTCAAATTTGTAAAAGAGATAGTACTCTACATAAGTATGTATGTACGTCTGTATTTCTTTGTGTATTGTATCGATATAATTCGTCATAATATTTGTAATTTATATGAAAACTAAAGAAAAATTTGTTTGATAAAAAAATGAGATGATTTTTGCAGAGTTAAAGTGTCTTTATGACTGTATATTACTGATTCTTAGACCATATCATCAGTAGAATTTAAAGTATGTACATCTTTTCGAATTTCATACTTTAATGTGTAATGATAATTTGGTATAAGAAACAGTGAAATGCAATCATATACACATTCAAGAAGCAAAAAATTGGTAAATAGTGTTAAAATAAAAAAAAAATCATCAATTCAATAATTTTCACTATTCACGCTTATAGTTGGGTAGAGGCCACAATAAAAATATCCAATTTATAAGATAATAACCAATTTATAAGCATAATAACCTATAAGTCGATTATGAATACACTTTTCTGGATTTTTGCTTATAAGTTGGTTATAACACTCTTATAATGTGTTTATGAATTAGGCCGTATATATGTATGTATATGTATTCACATATGCCATACGAGAGTACATTACACATACGTACGAGGGTGCGAGCCAGCCTCGTAATTGACTGAAATTTTTATTTATGGTTTATCTGGTTTCTTTCATATTAACATTTCTTTGTTTGGCTTTTTCAATATTTCTGCTTTTAATTTAATTTTACAATTGTTTGCTTGGGTTCTTCCAAATGAACTTTACATATATAGTTTTGCAGCTCAAAATATTCAATGTATCTATATATTCCAAATACAACTTCTCTTAAGCACACCGTCTTTAGTTGAGCACCCACGTAACAAGTATTCCTTTCTTTTATTGGAGAAAACACATTATTTTATTAATTTTATTTAAATTATATTAATTTTATTATTTTCTATATAAATAATGATACTAGTTTTATATTATAAGTCTATTTTATAAATTATGTTTCCTCCGCTATGTGTCCGTTGTGCTCGGCTGTCTAATATGTATTCCATTTTTATATTTTTCATTTCGATTAGTTTTTTTTTTTTATTTAGGGTTTTCTCTCATATCAAATGTGTGTTTTTACCCATTACTTTAACCCACGTCGCTCGCTGGGCTCAGTGTGTTCAGTTAGCATAAGCTACTAAATTTTATTAAAAGAAATTACTCCAAAGTACAAACTACAATCTTGTGTATACAATTTTATTTATTATATATACAATTTTTATTATTTTATACGTATAATATAAATGTTTGGTTATTAATAATAAATTGCTCTTTTAAATACTTTTCTTTTTTTCAAGTTAATATACAGGGTTTCATCAACAAAGAAGTTTATTTTTAATCTTCCAATTTCTAATTTGCCGATTTTTTTCTTCCAAAAATTATGTTTTTGAGCAAAGTTGACTGGCATCACTGTTTACAACACATACACACATGAGACTCATTGTTTGTATCTTGGCAAGGGAAGGTTTTATGTTTTATGTTTTATGAAAAATCTAACTTAAGGTGGGATTATAAGATTGCCGCAAGCACCAATTTTTGTTACATTTTGTGTGCCAATCGTGTGATAGCACAATTTATTGGCTCATGCGGCAACCAAAACGAATGTTGTTCCTATTTGTCCCAATCAAATACAACCCTGATGCGACAACCGTGTGAACACCTGACATACAACTAATCACCAATAAAAATTCTAAGAATGCACCAATATTTATTGTGTTCTCATGCGGCAACCAAAGAAGACAATGCCCGCCAATAATATACTATGTATGTACATACATACATATGTATAAATTTTTTAGTTTCAAAATTGTTTAAACGCGACTTCCAAACATGATTTCTGCTTTTCGATCAGTAAATTTCAATTGTTGTTACTATTCATTTTTTGCTTTTTCAGCCCGCACAACATTATAATAATAGCCGAAGCAATATTCTTTTTTTTTAATAAACAAACTATATTTTTAACATTTAATTAATTTTTTTTTTTGGGAAAACAAAGTTTGTCATTAGCTACAACAGCTGTTTCTCAGAGTTGCCGTATAATATAACAATCGTGTGACTATAATGTGGCAATTATTGGTACTAAATTGTTTTACGGCAATTTGCGACAATAAAATTTCAGTAAAATGTGACAATCATGTGATTGCAGAGAATTTGATTGGGACAAATTTTTTATTATGCTCCAATTCAGCCCAATAAAATAGTGTAAAATTCGTGCATTGCGGCAATCGTGTGATCCCACCTTTACAAGAAAGAGGGTAAAATTCCGGATATGGCTAAATGGTAGTGTTAGCTGCTTTCGAAACTGTTAATCAACAATAAAAATTTTTATTATAATAAGTAAGTGTGTATTCATTTTAATTTATTAAAAATAATTTGAAGTAATCTCTTATGTGCAAATATAACAAAATCTGGAAGTAAATCATTTTGGAAAAGCTGATTATTTCAAAAACAGTTATAAGAAGTTCGGTCATCATGTTTGGAAAAAGTGCTTAAGTATCGAGAAGAACTTATTCAATCATTATTAAATTTATTTATTAGAATATTACTAAATTTTTAATAATTAACTTTAAAGTTTAAAATTTCTCTCCAGCAAAATCAAAAACTCAGACCAAAGCATGTTTTCCTTATTGCCACAGACATTATGATCTATACGTACTTTTTCTTAGCCATTTCCCATCAATCACTAAACATTCTGCCAGTATTTATTTGAGCTTTTAGATTTTCCCAAGTTGAACAGATTCCAAGAACGTCGGAAGCAACCTGAGTTTTTCTTCATGGCGACGTGCCTACTCTCCTCGGAAATGTATCCAATATAGTTATAATAACTCATCAAATTGAGCGGTAGTGGAGGCAAGATTAGAGGTTGTCATGATATAATGCAATTTTTTCCGTTACTACAACCATTCGTTGTAACGGCTTTCGTTGTTGCCGCCACAGAAGCGTTTGCTATAGAATTTGTATCGGCAGACGAATATTTGCTGCCAAACATTGATTGTGTGCCACTAGAGTTATTGCAGGGATTGTTTGCTTGCTTTTTAATTTTTTTCTCATACGCAATTGCATCGTTGGGCACATAAGAAACACGCACTCCACCATAATGTTTGCGTGCTGGCAAGCGGTAAGCATAATCATCCATGTCACTAGACGAACTGGACGAGCAAGTTGAACAAACATCTGCAGCATTGCAGTGGTTTGAATTTCTAATAGCACTTGTACCAACCTCTGTCTGAGCATTGTGTAGTCTTAAATTCCTTTGATTGATTTGCATATCAGAACTACTACGTGATTTGTTGCGGTTGCGTCTTCGTCGTCGAGCATTTAAGTTATCTGTGTAGCTTTTTGAACGTGACAATGTGTCGTGGATGCTACGAAATCTAACTTCTTTTGTTGTGTGGCAATTATTTTGTTCATCTTCGACGTCATCATCCACGTCGTGCCTCATGCACTCATAATTATCGATTCGTTGTAATTCGTTGTGGTCTTCATTATCATTCTCTTGAACTATTTTCGGTTCATTTGGTATCTCTTGAGTACTTTCAGTAATGTCAGAGTTGCTGCGTGAGTGAATATTTATTTTGTCATTACTCTGATAGCTGTGAGAGTCATCAGCTTTCGAAACCAGCATGTGGAGCGGGGAGGGTGTGGAGTCACTGGAACAAATGTTTTCTAAACTGATGCCCATGTCCATTAAATCTATAGGTGGTGGATGAGCTGGCCTGGGTATGCCTGCCGTAACAGCAGTGTCAATGTTTTTAACCATTATCAAACGTCCTAAGTTTTTCCTTATTTGACGTTCTTGTCTCTCCAATAAATCCATACCACTACCGGCACCGTTTTTTACATAACCATTTTTATTACTTCCCCGCTTTGCTGGTAGTGGAGATCTCGCTATTTGACTTTTGGTGCTAGCTCGCTGCCTAGGTCTTATTTGAGGTCCCGAACTTGTAGAGCATGGTGTTGGTTGTTCGCCTTTGCTGCAGGCTATAGAACAATAAATTTTACCACGCCTGGTTAAAAGTGGTCTACCAAGCAGGGAGCAATGACACGTACTGCAAGAAAAACATTGATTGGCTGCATGCCAATGCTGGCTATCGTGTGACATTTGACCTTGATCCACACCAATAACATCGCCACAATAATCACAGTATTCGGAAAACATGGTATCGAAACAGCTCAGACAGTAGGGTTTCCCATTGCGCATTATATACCGCTGCCCGCCCAACTGCAAATCACATTCGAAACAGGCAAAATGTTTCATATGCCAAGTGCGTCCATCAGCTTCCGTACACTCGTCAGAGAAGATAATCTATTAAAAAGAAAGTAGAGGAAAAATAACTAGTTGTTGAGATGAATATATAATAAAACAATTCAAAATGTTCATAGTCGTCGTACGAGTTTGCTAAAGGCTATCAGTTTTTGGTCGAACCTTTTTCATCTTGAGTCTACTTTTGTTTCATAATAAATATCACTTGAAAATTTTTTATAAAATGTCAAACGGGAAAAAAATGTTGCGAACATTTATTCCAAAGCAGAATTGTCTCCAGGGGCGAATGCTTAAATTGGAAAATAAGAAGTGGCATTTGACTTAAAAACAAAGGACTATAGCAGTAGACATCGAAAAAGTATGTTTTTAGTTATTTTAAGTCACTGATAAACAAAAGTGAGCTTTTCGCTACCAGACGTTGCTTTTCGCATGGCCATGTCAGGCACAAATCATTCATAATTTCTACAAAACCCATAAAAAACAATCAATAGAAGTCGTCAATGGCATTTTCCAACCGGTGTCGTGAAAATCGTACATAGCTTGTTACAAGACGATGTCGATCAACGTGTCCTACAGCCAAACAACTATTACATATTCAACAATATCTTCCATTTAGTCAACAAAGAATGCATTTAGGACGATGTCATTGTCTATGACGACATTTTCGTAGATGACAATGGCCTTATCGTCAGCTTTTCAGAGAAAAGCTGCCTAAAATACATTTTAAATTTCTTTCAAAAAGTATTTATTTATTCATCAATATCTACCTTGACCACTTCAAGATAACCCCCCCCCCCCGCCCCAGATATAATACACTTATGCCAGCGTTTTTTCCGATCCTCGAAGTACTGCTTATGGTATCGCTCCTTTTGGTATCGCCAACAGCTTCTATTTTGATTTTTCTTTTATCTCTTTAATCGTAGCAAAACGCGTTCCTTTCATCGGTGTTTACAGTTATGGTAAGATAGAGGAAAAAGTCAACGGGGGTCAACTCCGGTGGTTGAGGCATGATAACGTGTTTGTTTTTGACCAAAACACAGCCACAAGCACAGATGTGTGAGCTGGTGCGTTATCATGGTTCAAAATCCATTATTGTTTTTTCCACAGTTCTGAGCGTTTCCGACGAATTGGTTCTCGCAAACGGCGTATAACTTCAAGGTAGTATTCCCTATTGCCATTGCAGTCCAAGAAAACAGTGAGCAAACCCTTCACATTTGACCGAACTTTACATTCTTTTTTCGGTCTTGGCTCTTCTGGGATGATTGGGTTTTAGTTTCAACCTCATAGCCATATACGCATGATTCCTCACCAGTTATGACCTTTTTAAGAAAATCTTTTGCAAAAAAAATTATATTTTGAGTAAAATTATATTTTTTTGACCATAAAAAGGTATTAACTTTTAATTCGTGCTCGGGCGACCAGGATGAGCATCTTCTCGGCCTACCTTAAACCTGTTATAGCACAATTGAAGTTGTGTTCTACTTATAGTGGACTCGCCAAACGCTACAATCAACATTTCAAATGTCCTTGTGCATTTAATTTCATTTTTTACACTTTAATCTATTTTTTCGAATAGTAAATAAATTAAGTCAAGTACGAGGCTGGCTCGCACACTCAGGGTTCCGTAAGTATGTATGTGTAATGTATGTATGGAATGGCGTGCATACATATGTATATTTTATAAATTTCATTTCTCTGTTTTTACAGCTACTTTATGTTGTATGTGGACACCTAGTAATTTTCCACTTGTTGTTGTTGTTGTAATTTGCTGTTGTAAGGCATCTGGGAATACATACACGGTTCGTTTAATTTTTTTTTAATTTTTTTCATCTTCTACCTTATTTTCTTTTGTATTGCAAAGTTTGCCGTTTACCTCTGGTGGGATTTAAATCGTCATCGCAATAAAAAGGTACAACAATCAATTTAAATAGATGTTGTGATGATATTGAATCAGATTATTATTTCTGTACAAATTTAGGAAGATTTTTTATCAACATTTTTTTTTACTCATACCAAATTTAGTTACCAAACATCAAATAAATGCAAACAAATAAAAATAACTTCTTATGTTCGGCCCATCTGGGATTCGAACTCGAACCTCTTGGCTTAATAGTTAACGCTGTATAACAATGAGTTATATAATACACAAAAAAAGAATGCGTTATAGTGTAATACAAAAGGTGGCAGATATGTAAATAAATATAGTTACAATGTAATGCAGGCAATATAAATTGTAAGAGAAGTTTTCTTTGGTATGCTACAAACATTAGTTACTAGAACTAGATTGTTCTTTTAAGTAATTTATAAACATATTATTATTTATTTTATCTATAGTTTCCGATTTTTGCGAATGCTTGGTCAAAATTCATTATTTTAATATACATAAGTGTCTATTTTTCAAATAAACTTAGGGATTTCAAAGTTCATACACGACCTGATATTACACATTTATATAGAAAAGCTTCTTACTACCCTTTGGTAAAGGGTATATAAGATTCGGCACAGTCGAATATAGCACCCTTACTCGTTTAAGTTGGTTTTGTAGCGCTATTTCCTTGGTTGTTTATAAATACTTCTCTTCTTACGAGACATTGTCGTGGATAGATTTTGATACAGGACAATTGACTTTATGCTGTAGAGCACATTGTCGCTTATAACCTTCTAAATACAATGATGAGCAATTTTGCATTAATGACATTTTGCTTATCGTTTTCATTCAGAAATCCGAAGTAATGGATGACAAGTCGAGCACAAATCGTCGAAGATATTTTTGCCAACAGAGTATTTAGCAACAGCTTCGATAAAACAAAAATTAATTTTATAAGTTAATGTAAAGTTTTTCCATTAAGCAATTAAACTAATATTGATTTTTAAATCTTTCGATGTTATGTGTTTTTTTGTTAGTAAGTTTGCTATGAACTACCCTGTAATGTCCCGTAGAAATTGCAGGATATTCTATTTAATTATTTATTGATATCCTATATTAGGGCCCAAGTGTTTCCACTATCTATAGTTTATATGGCGGACTCTGCTGTTGCTGTACATGCTGCAGCTCTTGCTATTTGCAGCTGTTCTCTTTGTAAAGCTAGGTATAGACGATTGTAAGATCTTACAATATTGTCAGAAAATGTATAGAATATGTTTGACCAATCGTGAGAACTTACAATTTCTTCCTGACAATATTGTAAGTAAAAGCATTGGCAGGCCACATACCTAACAATTAATTGTCAGTTAACTGTCAATCGCCTGAACACTTTAGCATCATCATTGCTATTACATTGTCAGGCATTGGCCTATTGTAAGATGCATAAATTCTCAACACCTGACAATGGCGTCATTGTCATAGTAATGACAAGGAATATTAAAGAAAAATATGTGTGTACAAAAGGGAGAGAAAAACAAGAGAATAGTAAAATTGTGAGTACGAGAGGAAAAAAGTTGCAGAAAAAAGAATAAAAAAATTAAACACATGGTAATTGAGTGAGAAAAATAAAGAATGAATAATGGCATGTGTGTGTGTATATTGATAATGACAATTGGCTGACAACTTTTGGTATGCCAAAAATCTTACATCCGTGTAAGCTGACAATTTTCGTTGGTAGCTAAATTTATTGTCAGGCAATTATGTGGCAATGAAATTGTAAGATTTTCTTGCAATTGTCTGAACTGATAATTTTCTTAATGCTGACAATTTTGTATTTCTAGTAGATTACCAGTACGTTGTTAGGTCTTACAATATTGTAAGATCTGACGACTTTAGTGATTGTCTATTATGGCCCCAAGATTTTAACATGATATTTGTGTGATGATAACCCATTTTAAACTGTAGTTATATGTATTTCTCTGTAAAACTCTACTTACGGATTTGTTTTCAATGAAATGTCTGATGTATATTAATAAAGAAAGTTTTAACGAATTGAGCAAGAACTGCTCAGCGTAAAAAACTGTTCTTCTATTAGTATTTTTTTTTATATCAATTTACCTGCTGTCTAAACAACTAAAGTCTCTGTCTAAAAAAGCTAAGTCTTGAAGTCAAAGTAAAAAGTTGCTCGTGTACACATGATCGCATATGGTTGTATGGTTTAGTCTGCGGAACGCACAACAATTCTACTCTGGCCTAAGTGCATGTCAGAAGACATGGGCTGTAATACCCTTCCTATCAACCTATCCTAACATATGATTGTTGGTGAGCTGTTGCAGGTACGCCTTGGGTTTTGCTTTTAAAACTGTACTAAAAATATTTATGGTTTCATACAAAAAACTTACCTCATCACAAGCTGAACAACGTGGCTTTTGTATTTCAGCATGATGACGTCCACAGTAGAGGTTGCCATCACGATGGAAGTATAACAAATCTACCAGTAATTCCTTGCAAATGCAGCAAACGAAACAAGTGGGATGCCAACAGGCCTGGGAGCCAAGATGTTGAGAAAACACTGCAATGTCGCCGGAGGAAAATTGGTCGTTGCACTAAAGTAAATATTAGGAGAAAAAATGCAAAATTGTTCTTGTTTACAATGTCTGAAAAGTCAGTTACAAATGGTTTTAAACATATCAGGAGTACTGCTTCTCGCAAGAGAACACCTTTTAATTTTTAACTTAATTTTGTTCTCATTATTTCATATTTGAACATTATTAACTGCGAAATTCTTTGAAAATTTCATGTGGATGTCTGTTACAATTCGAAGGTTAAAATTCTATTTAGCAAAAAAAGAAGTGTGTTGCATGGCGACATTTCTTAGATGTTAACTTTGTTACAGTCCCTGGTACTGGTGTTTATTGCAATTATAGGACTGCAAAAGCTTTCAGTCACTCACGGTTTTCAATTTCCCATATGAAGAAACGCACTTGTTTTCATTACTGTTCAAGATGGCTACCGATTTACCAGCTCTCAAGTGATTTATTCTCTGTTTGGTTTGGCAATTCATCATAAATAGACTCACGTGCAAAACGAGATTGCCGTTGTTCCCGATTTTCACAAGCGAATTTTGTTTAGCGATAAAGCGCACTTCTGGTTGAATGGGTACGTTAATAAAGAAAACTGCCGCATTTGGAGTGAAGCTAATCCTCAAGTGTATGTCGAAACACCGTTACATTAAGAAAAACTGACTGTTTGGTGCGCCTTTATGGGCTGGTGGAATCATTGGTCCGTACTTCTTCAAAAACGACGATGGCCAGGACGTTACAGTCAATGGTGATCGGTATAGAGCCATGACTACTAACTGTTTCATTCCTGAATTGAATAACCATGATGTCCAGGAGATGTGGTTTCAACAAGACGGCGCAACATGTCACACATCTCGTGCCACAATCGATTTATTGAAAGACACGTTTGGTGACCGCCTAATTTAACGTTTTGGACCTGTGAACTGGCCTCCAAGATCTTGTGATTTAACACCGCTAGACTACTTTCTGTAGGGCTATGTAAAGTCATTGGTCTATGCGAATAAGCCATAAACGCTTGACCATTTGGAACACAACAACATTTGCCGTGTTATTGCCGATATATGGCCACAAATGTTGGAAAAAGTCATCGAAACCTGGACGTCCAGATGGGACTACATCTGCGCCATCTAATGTCACAAGATTATCTTTCGGATAAATAAAATTCATGTCAATCGAATAATCCATCGCTGTTTTATAGCAACTTAAAGTTCTATACATCGAAAAAAACATCTTTTATATATATATTTGTTTATTTTTTTTTTTGTTACTTTTAAGTTTTTTCCATGAATAAGTATTTTCTGCTCTTTAGTTTTGTTTTAATGAAGACTTAACAGCTTTTCGTCATCAGTTGCGATTTTTTTTTTAGCAATAAATGTAAGAACGATGGTTTTTCTCTCCGTACTTGTAGTAAACAAACAATAATTTGTGGCAAAAGTGCGACCACCAGTTGCAAATGTTGCATTTTATGGTTTCCTTTCAGGGGCTCTTTAATACTCAGATGTAGGCACCCAGAATTAATTTTTGGAATCCTTGCATTCAACACGATAACTAAAAATTTTACAAAAATATTTTCAACTGCAGTGGAAAATGCAGATCTGGATGCAGTTTCAGTTTTTGTAAAACTTTTTGATTTACATGTAGTGCAGTTGTGAATGTGAATATAACTACTACACGCCTGTTTTAACATGCAAATGCATAGATTAAGAATAAATATGTTAATATAAACATCTAAACTCATTTACTTACGTTTTGACAAGGACGTTGATCGGATACGAGACCCACAACGCCACGTCCTAGTGCTTCACGTTTTCTTTGGGCCGAAAATATCCTAAACTCCTTGCATTCTTCTTCACTGAGCGAGTGGCAGTAACGTACCTTTAAGCATTATAAATATGATTTTTTAACATGTAATAAAATTTGGTATATTTCACACAATTTAAAAGTTTTGCTATAAAAGTTCAAGTCAAATTTACACCTTCTTATATTTACAAAAACTTAAATTGATGTTAAATGCCATACTAAAGAGACAAACAACAATAAACACAATTAAAGAAAATATTTGGCCCAATATTAGGACCAACTGTTGCGTAACGCATTTTTGTTGAAAAAGTACAAAAACATACCAGTGTGGTTTTCTGTTGAACTGAAGACTTGAAGTAATGAATGTACTTGTACATTCTATATGTTTATAATATTACTAATGGTAACTAAGCAATTTTGTTTCGTTTTATACAAAACTGAACTATCAATTGTATTTAAATTTTACTTACTTGAAAATAATTAAATTTTACTTACTTGAAAATAATTAAATTTTACTTACTTGAAAATAAATTTCAACGCAACAGGTTATGGGCCCAGGACAGTTATAAATAAAAAAATAAGAAGAGAAAGGAAATTTTTATTCCGAATGTCGCTTTCTGGACAACCACAAATTGAGCGGTTAAAAGGCCGTGATAACTGGGAGCAACGGAAATTTGCTGTAAAAGCTTATTTCGACATGGAGGGCTTATGGGATGCTGTAGTTGGGACAGAGCAAGATGCTAAGAAGAAGGTAATGGCATATTCAAAGCTCGTTTTGCTGACGGATCCTGTGGTGTTTGTCCGCATTTAAAATACTTCCACGGCAAAGGATATATGGGAAAAATTTGTCAAAGCCTTTCATGATTCTGGTCTTACACGAAGAGTAAGTCTGCTGAAAAAGTTAATTACAACCAAGATGGAAAACTGTGAATCTATGGAAGATTTTGTAAATATTATAATGTCAACTTCCAATAAACTGTCAAGCATTGGTATGACAGTTACTGATTAGTGGATTGGTACATTGATGCTAGCGTGCTTGCCTGAATATTATCAACATATGATAATGGGAATTGAAAGTTCGGGCGTAGAAATAACTTGAGATTATGTGAAGACCAAACTACTCCAAGACATGAAACCCTCATTTAGAAAATCAGCAGCCCTTGTTGGAAAACCACAGGTTGCAAGAATGCAATATAAGAAAATGTTCAAGAAAATTCAAGGCTATGGTTGCGTATGTATGGTCATATAAAACCAAATTATCTTAAAAATAAATTTAATGCGTCAAAAAACCCATGTCAGCATTCTCAGCAAGATCAAATGATTGGTACTTCGATTCTGGAGCAACATCACATATGTGCAATAATAAATTATTATATAACAATTTAAGAAAATGCCCAGAATTTGAAATAATGACTGCGAACAATTCTATTTTTTTATTTTATGGTTCTGATATTATTGAATCACTTCCAGTACCACTAGGAATGCCCTCAGAGGAAGCTATGGAATCGAGAAATAAAGATTTCCAAAATTACAGGGAATTAAATACTCGAAAAATTTCCAGTAAAGAAACAATGCAAGATTTATTTAATACATTGCTCTATACATCGGACCCGTTAATATGATCACATTCAAGACAATCATCTACCAGCTACCGAACTTTGGAGCCCCTTTCATATGAAGTTCGCCAACTACTTTCTGCCGAAATAAGAAATCCTATATGTACTTGATCTACAAGTAGTATATACATATTTAATTATTCATGTAATTGTTTATTTATTTTATGTTAGCTTCGTTGAAAATATGAAACTAATTAGAAAACATTTTTGCGGGAAAATATACTGCTTTTGGTTAATAAATAATGAACGAAAGCTTAAAAAGTATCGATGATACCTCTCAAACAAAGTACTTCAATTTCTTTTCGTTTGTGTACACCCTGTATTAAAACAGGGTGTTTATAAATAAAACTTTTTTAAAGCCTGCTATATCACTATAATTGCTCCATACATATATACTTTAGTCCTCAGATCAATAGTTCAGAAGATATGATTTTTTATTTGCTAGATTGGTCATTTTCCCCACTGTGCGACACTTATGGTACATTTTGTAAATTTTTCACATTTTCCTTCAGCTTGTGGGCGGATACAGCACGATTTTTTCTAATGCCATCTGTGAAATATTTTGCGCGATCCAATTTTTGGGTGAAAAATGTACCAATAGAAATAAGAAGTTCTCTAATGTACATAGATAGGGTTTTGTACTTACTTCGTTGTCTTGCGGTGGCAGCTGATGCAGCAAATGTTCGATGCGGTATTTTTCTCCAGGACTATTTACATGCGGCACTTTATTATCAGGAAGTTGAGAAAAATACAAACGTACCTGAAAGTGAAAATATTCGTAATTAGTTTAAGGCCCCGATTATGGTTCACAACATTTGTTCATTTATGTATGTATTTTTTGAAAAGTGATTATGGTTTACAACTATTGTGTTAAGTGTTGTCAAAATCTTACAACACATAATCAGATGTTGTCAAAAACTTACGACACCTACTGAAGTGTTGTCTTGTTGATATTACCAGTTAAATTACGAAAAAATTATAAAATTTGTAAGTGTGCATACAAAATGTTTTGCAAAAATATAAAAAAACAATTAATTGTTAAAATTTATTAACAAAATATAAATAAAAATACATCTATACACATAATTATTACCCATTTTTCGATTACAAAACAGTTTTGTTTTGTAGTTGCAATGGATTTAAACTGCAATCTATAATTTTTTGGTCCTTTCATTATCATAACCAAATTAAACATCAACATTAACATAAATTTGTATGGCTTTGTTAGTACTTTTCTAGCAAAAACGTTTTTCTTTCTTTTCATTTTTACCAATGCATTTCTACGCGGTAGTTGCGGTGTTACATGAAATCCAACACTCCATGTCTTTTTGTTGTAAAACTTGACAATGAAACGTCAAAATTTATTGTTTTTCGCTTGTGTATGTGTAATGAAAGCAACGTACGCGTGCATCTTTCTGGAAGTGTGCCTTTACTTGGTAGTTTTTTGTGTGCAGGCATGTATTTTTGCGGAAAGATGCTCTACAAATGAAAAACAACTCTGTGACATACACAACACCTAGATGTTGTGAACCATAATCACAAAAAGAGTTGTAAGTTGTGTTGTAAATCTTACAACACAACATTTAGATGTTGTGAACCATAATCGGGGGGTAAATTTCAATCCA
Source organism: Sturmia bella (assembly GCA_963662145.1). Classification (NCBI taxonomy): domain Eukaryota; kingdom Metazoa; phylum Arthropoda; class Insecta; order Diptera; family Tachinidae; genus Sturmia; species Sturmia bella. The sequence continues at coordinate 37,004,093 of OY759172.1, forward strand.
TTCAATTATTTTCATTAAAATTTGCCTTGTCTGTTTGTTATGATTTCATTCATATACGCAAGTCACATTTTTTTCAAGACAAACGTGAGAATTTTTTTTCGAGTAATTGAAAAAATTTTGCTCGTGCAGTTATAATAATATAAAAATATAATTAAATAAATTTACCTTAACAACAAAATGCACATTTTTCATACAATTTTTTTATACTTATATTATGAACATTATTTACTAACAATAAATTGTTCTTGCAAGCATTTTTTTTTTAAATAAATAGGCATTTCATTTTATTCAAAAAGGCCGATTTTTTAGAGGTGTTTGGTAAAAATTAATTGTCTGCTCAGATGTGCTTATGGGCAATTCCAGAAAAAGGTCAACCACGAGTGAAAAATGAAAAGTGCTCAGAATTTTTATTTTGTTTTCAATTATAAAGCTTAACACTCATATTCATAAGAACTATCGAAGGTTTATTACACGTTTATTTGACAAATTTTCCGTAGAAATACGTCAAATAAGAGCTTAATAAACTTACAATAATTATTATGAATATGGCCTTAAATGTCTATACTTTATAAATGTGAAAGCATTTTTAATTTATCTCATTTCGTAGCTGAAATATACACCTGTAAAGAAAAAATAGTTTTTTTCTGCACCGATTTGGGATTTATATTAATTTTTTTGTTGTTGTTTTAAGAGTATTTAAAGTAATATTATTTTTGTTTTTATAGTTTACAAATTTTCTACCAACAATTACCTTACGCATTAACATAACAGAGGGAGGTCGGAATTCTAATAACGGAAGTTTTTTAAGTTTGCTTTGTCCTACTTGTCAATGTTGAGTCCGTCGCCAAAAATACCTATTAACTGCTTTCAGTTGTATATAAGCATTTGAACAGCAAACAGTTGCGGATTTTTAAGCAAGCTCCGCGTGCTCTTTAGAAAGAGCAACACATTTATATTGGAAAAACTCATTTCACAAATTTTGTTGGCATTTAAAATTTGTCGCGTCCGAAGCCATAAGTACCTTATATTCAATAAAGTTATATCAGTAGGCTACAATTTTGTATTTTTAAGATGGAAAAAGCATTCAAAGAAAAAAAGAGGCAACAAGCGAAGAAACGTCGAGAGAAGATAAGAGAAGATGGTGACAAATGGCAGCAATATAAGATAAAAGATGCTGAAAGAAAACGAGAATATCGAAAAAAATTATTGGAAAATATGAAAAGGGATAGCTCTCTCTACAAAAAAAAGAGAGAAAAGGACCGAGTTAGACAGATAGTGTTGCGACAGAAGAAAATAAGGAATGACTCCATTAATAATTTTGAATGTAAAGCGTACAACTGTAAACAAACGATGGGAAAAGCTTTAAAAAAGGTTGAAGCTGCGTTGCCAAAAGACCCGGATAAAAAGGTAGCTGTTCTTAAATCTTTATGCAATAAGTATATTACCTCAACAAAAATGACTGATGGTAACTATACAAACACATCAGACAGCCAGAAGCGAGCAGCACTAATTGAAAAGTTTTATTTGCAAGACGGAATTAGCGTACAAGCTCCAGGAAGGAAGGATACTGTTTTAATTAATGGAAAAGTTGTTGGAAAAAGTTTTATGCTTATGACCTTGTCAGAAGCATACCAACTTTTCAAAGCTGAATTTACCACGGTGGATGTCAGTAAGACCTTATTTTGTAGTTCCAGGCCCAAATACATTCACCTTATAAATAATTTACCACACAATATGTGTTTGTGTAAATATCATGCCAATTTCAATTTCATATATAACATATATGTATGTATGTTATAGATTATAAAGATGCTAAAATGGTATAAAAATATTTTAATGTACACAACTGACTGTTTGTCAAATAAGCTACGATACCATTAAGTCCATCTCTAACGTGATATTCTACTTTGGTTAAGGGTATATAAAATTCGGCACAGCCGAAGTTTTGTTTCTTGTTTGGTAGAATTTTTTGGAGTTTTTGGTTACAGAAATGTTTTGATTGTGGGAACGCTGATATCGACAATATTATACGAAGGAATATGAGAGATACATATGTATAATCAAGGACCTTTAGCTGAAGAAAATACTTTGTTTTTCTGCAATAGTTCTATTTTTCTGCTCAGAATTTAAAATAATTTGTTTGAATGATATTTTTAAAGAATACACGAAAAGTAAAGTTAAAGACGATCCAAGTTTTAGAAAATTGTGATTTTAAGAATATTTTGTTTATAGCATTTCATGCCGGTACAACGTAAGTTGGAGAATATTACTTTAAAATTTTCGGATAAAAATATATACTGCATTTGTTAACAATATAAATTATGGCCCGCAATGGTAATTACTCCTTACAAATAAAATAAGGAAAGTTAAAAAATGCATTCACGTTAATAAATTTTATTAAAACTTACTTTATCTGGGCTCAGGCCTGGTGGTACCCACGTATACTCCTCTAACACACAACCACTGTCATCGTCAGACTGTGAATTCCGGTGGACTTCTAATTGCTGGTGATAACTGTGTAGATAAGCTGCGGTTATATAGTTGGCACACAAGGGTGATGTAATCGAACTGAGCGGCGGGTTTGACGGAGGTGGAGATTGGTGGCGTTTTGTTGGTGATGTTGACTGTAATGGTGCTACAACAAAATGTATTGATGAGGCGGTCATACTGATGCCGCCGCTACTGCTAATTGACGCTGGATCGATGGGACATGTAGCACCGGGTGTAGGAGTGGCATTTGAAGACGAAGTTATGATTGAACAATCATTGTTATTAGACGAAACATGCTGGTGATGAAAATTTCGCTGTTGCTGATGATATTGGGTTGGCTGGGTTAAACAGTTGGAGTGTAATTGTACACCAGCTGCCTCCAATTGCAAAAGTTCACTTTCCGTTTGTGTGTAATAATCACTTGGTTGTTGCATAATGACCTCAGCCAGCAACTCGTGATGGGCTTTGTTACTTGCAGCTGTTGTTACTGCTGCTGTCGATGATGATGGCAGATGTATAGCTTTAGCGGCACACGAATCCGTTGTTATTAATGGATCTACTTTACTGCAAAAACAGAAAACAAGTAAAAATAAAAACATAAAAAATATTTAAGTATTTATGGGAAATACTTTCAAGATTAAAATGATTGAAACTAAAACTTCCCACGTAAATAACTATAAACAAGCCTACTATATTATTAAACCCATATTTATCTTCCCCTGACAATGACTCTGTTGGTATCTATTTATTCATTGTTGCAGGAGTAAATAGCATTAATTTAATTAATGTTGCTGCTCAACTTATTCATTCATTTATTCATTTGTATGTGCAAATCGCTTTTTAACGACCCTCCTTATTGCTGCAGATGCATTTACGAATTTAAAACAATATACACATTTATACTTAAAAATCTTCCAAGAATCGGTCTACTTCATCCGTCAGTCAATTATTTGAATACTGCGGTCTCTCAACTGAAACATTACTAATTACATAAGTATGATTTCAGTTCATTTCTTAGATTTTCTTACTTTGAAAAAAATTCCATCCAGCAAGTGTGTAGTATGTTGTTGTGACTATAATTATGCAAACGAATGTTTCTGGTTTTTTGATTATACTTTGAAAGTCATGGAGTCTAAAATGAGTGCGCATTCACTTTGGTATTGAAGATATGTTTACGCTGAAAATAATTTTTTCGTAATTTATTTGTAAAGTTTAATTTATTTTTATTTAATCCACATCAATATATAAGATGCATGATTGACCTAACTGTATTGTTAGTGAAAATCCATTGTTACTTACAAATGGAGAAGTATTTTTCTACTTTATACAATAGTATTATGTAATATAAGCGGAATTCACCCTTCATTGCAAATTACCCTTGCAGACCTTGTAGATATTGCAACCGTAGCATATGTGCCATAGTCTGCAACACTACAAAAACAAAATGTATGAAACCGAGGTTTGCATCACTTAAGCAAATATGCATAACTAAAAACCATTGCAGACCCGTATTTGCAAATGTTGCTAAATGCTAAAACAGCTGCTTGTTTTTCTACATTTCAACACGTAAACTCCTGCGCTCAAAAAACTGTATGACGGCAAGGCCGCCACAAAACATGCCTGTGCTGGAATTAAATTAATGCTAACGTTACTCAGAGAAGCATTTACAAAATAGTAAATAATAGTATTATACCTATTATTATGCATCATTTTTATTAAATTTTATAAAATAAGCAAAAAATCGGGCGGTTGCTTCACGTGCAAATTTTATTGACGGCGTTGCTTTTCAAATATTGGCTGCGGCTTAGCTTATCTCATGCGGCAAACTCGCTTTATTAAATAAATAAAAAATAAAATGAATACGGAAGTAAAAATAAAATTAAGGCAATTAAACAAAAAGTCAACAATAAAAGACGGCCAACGAAAGGATGAATAATGAAATTTTTGCAATTTGTGTTCTAAACTTCCTTCTCAATTTGTAAAACAAAAATATTTATATTTTCCGTCACTCTAAAATCAGCTGATATAATTATTTTGCTAAACACTTGAAAAAGACACTCACGCTTTGTAGCAAAAAATCATGCTATATCTGCCAAAATTGCAGATGTGCAACCAAGGGTGATTTCCGCTATAATTTAATCCAATTTAATCAATCTGTTACGTGCTTCTATTTCAACATAAATGATTATTGGCTCCACACCCAATATAATAAATACTACCTAAGTATGATAAAATACTAACTATTTGTTAAGGCAGTGGTCAGCTTATTAGTTGTTCTGAGAAAATCTCAGATCTTGTTTTTAAGTGTGTCCCAAGGATACAAGAATATTTTTAGATCCGTGGGAAGTGAATTCCAAACACGGCAAGATCTTATCAAAAATTATCTCTTGAAAATTGACACATTGAATATTTCCAGATGAGTTCATAAAACTAAAACTAAAAACCAAGGACATGTGTAGACCAATTTTTATTACTCTATGAGATTGAAGTAAGAGTTTGATGATTTGAATGTTACGCCGACAAATTAAGGACGGAAATATTACACATGTTCGTAATTCCTCACAAGAATATTATAGACATATCTTACAGTTAATTTTTATTGTTTGAACTTTTTCTTATTTTATTCCATCATGTTTATCAAGCCCAAGTTCCTTCCACATTATTTTTGTGATTGATATTAGTTAAACAAGACAAAGAAAACATCGAAAACATAGCTGTTTGGAATCCGTCAGCACCCGCTTTTGCATTCAGGCGCTCGAGCTTGTAAATTCACACTCATGCAACTCAGCCACCCCACCCAAGTTGTTGTATAGTTGCTGTCTAATGCTAGTAACACAACTGGGACGAACGACCAATTTTGCCCAACACGACGATACGCCGGTTAAAATTCGCTGTGTAAATTCGTCGTATGAAGCATAATAACGACGAAAAACAAAAACATCTGTTATAACTGATAAAGTTGTTTATTGTTCGTTCAAAGATAAAAGAAATTACATATATAAATCAAAGAATTTCAAATTTTGTAAAAATAATTAAAATAATGAACATGATCCCAGATTGTATAAACATTCATGAAGTTTAACATTTTCAATTATAATTTCACTTGTATCCATTTATTCAGTTTTTCAATTTTATCTTATTATAGTTGAACAGCTGATGGGGTGACCATATTAAAAAAAATTGGTTGCTAAAAAATTTTGCATTACCAAAAACAAAAAATTAAACACAACAAACATGTTTTATAACCTAATATGTTGGCTTTTTATTTTAAATGCAAAAAGTCAAAGCGTGGCACTTAAAATAAAAGCTATTAACGTAAAAATTAACTGTTTTTACTAAATCACTTGAAAACTAAAACCAAAATGGCCACATGGTACTGATTTGTTCGTCGTTCACCGGCGTAAGAAATAGAAATAAATCTATTTCAAGTTTGCTGCGTACAACGAATTTCGACCGACGCTGTGACTGTGTGCATTTTTTGTTATTTTTGACGGCGAATATTCACGGCAAAAAATTCGTCGTTGCGTTTCTACCATAAATTTTTAATTATATCAAACACACTAGTTATTACTTCTTTATTTATATGCATCATTGCATATGTACTGGGTGAAAGTTTCTCACCACACAAATGTTACCTAGTTGTATTATAACTCACTGTATATATTTTTGTACATTGTTAATTCTAATTTTTATTTCCTTATGTTTTCATATAATCTGGTACACCAGCGACTGTGTTAATCAGTTTTTAAGATTCGATCTTTTTCTTATATTATTACGTTTATCGTTCTCAAGTTAATTATATATTACTTTTGTGATTGATATTAAACAAAAGAAGAAAAAATCAAAAACCTTAAGCTTCAAAGACGCTACACTTCTCGTCAGCACCCGTCCTCGCACTCAGGGGCACGTGCTTCTAAGGCGACACTTATTCACCCAAGTTACTGTATATTATCTGCGTAAATTTTTATTTATGTCAAACACACCTATTATTACTTTCTTATTTACATATATACAGTATTTATCGGATATAAGAACATCTCATATAAGAACAAAACGCTTATAAGAAACATTTGCAAAAACACCATATCTTTTTAGTGTTTTTTCTAACAAAAAATGTTTCATATAAGAAAAACGCTTATAAGAAAAAAACTGATAAAAGAACATTTTTCTTGAACACCAAAACCACAAAATGTATAGAAAAAGAATTTATATAAGAAATTTTCAAGGGCAACACTGAATTTATGTAGTTTGCATGGACAACTCTGTTTTCTGACAGTTTTACAACAACAACAACGTTTTTTTTTTACTTTTAGTGCTCATGAGAAGTTTTTGTTTCTTGCCTCGTAAATAAATAAATAAATAGTACAAAATGAATTATGTATGTACATGTATTTACTACATATAATTTTTTTTTTTCAAATTGAAGTTGTCTAGTTTTTTTATATCTATTTACTAAAGGGGGCAATAAAATAAAATTTGATTTGTTTTATTTTTCTATTTACATACATATGTACATCTACGTATATATGTACATAAAAAGGTAAAAAGCTGTTGCGGCCGATGTTTGCGCATCAAGCCAAGAACGAATTCCCAAACAATTACTGGCATACTTATCTGTTCAGAAATGCTTAATCCGAGCCGGAAAAAGGACGGATTAAAGAAAAGGTACCAGCATGTATCTGTCTGGCCACAACGGGCTGTAAATTCCATAAGGATTCTTGTTTTTTTTTTATTCTGTAACAAAAAGGCTGCTTCGCTGTAGGTAAATAAAAAGAAATGAAAGAAACCATGTGAACAGGTGTTTATTTTTGAATGCACAGGCAAATGATAGCAGAAAAATGGAACTTAATTATAACAGGGTAGCCCGGAATATTAAATTAAAATGTTAAGACAGAGTCGCTATGCCCCTCCTAGTAAGAAAAAGGCGGCAAAAGAAGGACAATATGAACGAAAATAGCAATATGCTAAAATTGATGGGCCCCTGATATAAGGAAGTCTCTACTTCAGCCTTATTTATTCAAGGGTATAAAGAAAAAAACCAAAAATCAAAAAAAAAAAGTCTTTATCTATTTTTTTTTGCACAATATTAACTCCGGCAAGTAAATCCATAAAAGATCAATGACCTGTAAATTCATTTTATTCAGGAACAAACGATGTTGAGTGGGAACAAGAAAGACAGTGGGGTCGAAGGAGTTAAGGTCGGATAAGAAAGGCGCTCTTATTGAGTGGGTCATCAATAGTAGTAGGCTCGAATAAGTGAATGATGACATGGTAGGGAGGGCAAATTTCCAGGAAACTCCACCTGTACCTGAGGAATATGGTCCATCGCAAAAATAAAAATTACGCAGAATAACGCAGTGAGTTTAGAGTTTTAGCACATTAAGAATTTTTATGTCGGCGTACCCAGGGGAGAGGGTTGGAACCCACTGAGCGGTCTCAGGCTCAGATAAGCGAAGCTGGCTGGCAACCGCAGCACCCCCCCCTGGTCACTATGGCCGTAAAAAAGCTCGTATATTCATGGGCTTATGGCCATAGCTACTTATATAAGAAATAAGTTTCTTATATTAAAATAATTGTATATAAGAAAGAAACGCTTATAAGAAAGTTTTTTCGTGGATTTTTCACGTTTCTTATATCCGATAAATACTGTAATATTATCCACTTAGCTAAATGTCCTTTATATTTTCTTTGTCTTGCTTAATTGATATTAATCACAAAAATAATATAGAACGAACTTGAGCTCGATAAACGTAATACAAAATAATAATAATAATAATATCTTGCAATGGTACGTAATATATTTTCGATGCAGTGAAGGCTTCAAGGCAGTAATTAAATTGTGACATTAGCAATGCATGGGCAAGCTTTTGTGTAACATGAAAATATTTTTGGTGTAAAACTAGTTTTTCTTGAGACGGTGTTCACGAGCACAAAAAAAAAACAATTGAATCCATATGTACTTAAATCAATTCCCAGCGGTGTCAGATGTACGGAAATAATGGATTTCCTTAAATCAAGCATGTTTTAAGTACGGATTATTCAAGCGCTAAATACTTAGCTTTTTGTAACATTCGATCCTGATTTCGGATTGAATATGGTTAAAATTATACTTAAAAACAAGTACGCTGTACTTGATTTAAGAACATTCTTAATTACCATACTTGTGACGCTGATTGGGATTGGTTTAAGTACGAAAGAATTGAATTTGTTTTGAGTGTGATGATTATGAACCTGATTCGATATTTGCTAAGCGTATTTCATCCCGAATTCGTACACGAAATATCCGCTCTACTTCCTTAATTGAATAATAATTTATGAACTAATTGATATTTTTGCTGATTTGAACCTGGAACCTAACTATTGCCAATCCAGCTTCTGCTATCACAGAAATTAAAACAGTGAAACAGAATTCAATACTTATACACGCACACACAAGTGTTGGTTACGAACACACCCAAGAAACCTACTTTGAAACCACAATAGGATTGATTTTCTTTGATTACCCCTATTCGGTTTGTTTTAAGTACACTTGTGTGGTGTTGTGCCTGCTTAAATCTTCATGTACACTTTGTACTAAAACCAGGTAGAAAATTTTAAATTTAGTAAGAGCTTTTTTTTCTGCGTAGTGCTCAAATTTTAATTTCATTTAAATTTACACATTGAACTAATTTGCCATCAATACACATTTTGAGTGAGACATATCTGCTAGTAGGGACTAACAGAGCAAAAGAGCTTTGCGTCCAGTGTGATATGCAAGCTAAATGACCGTTCAGCCTTGCTTCCATGAAGCTAGTTTCCAATGCAACTTTAAGGTTGTCAATAATGAAAACTTGGCACCAAACTCTCCAATGTTCAATTCATTTAATTCTGGAAGCTCAACCCTAAAATACTAAGTCTTACTCTATCCTAATAGATTTGGCTTTATTTCCCAACCCCCAATAGTTTTCTCAATTGTTCTGTGAACGCCCACTGTTAAGGGCTCCGTAAGCCAGATCTCTATAAGATTTTTTTATTTATTTATTAGTATTTTAAAATTTTTCAGTATTCAATATTCAAAGTTTACAATTAAAATTAAAAAGAAACATGTTTTAATTACAACCATTTCTTACAAAATTTGCACATTTTCTTTTAAGTGCAATATAGTTTTTTTCTGTTTTGATATTATTTGTAAGTGTGTTAGATAATTGAAGTCCTTTATATAATAATGACCTTTGCATTGCTGTTGTATTTATGTATTTGCTTTTCTTAGCCTGAAGTCTTCAGCATTTCGTAGTTGGTATGGTTGTATTTCATCCACATATTTGATTTGGTAGCATAGATATTCAGGAGCGTTGCCGAGTTTAATATTATGTATGAAACTGAGTGTATTGAATTTCGGTCGTTGTTCAATATTTAGCAATTTAAGTGTATCTAACATTGATCGTATTGATGTGTATCTATTGCATTTAAAAAAAGTTCTCATTGCTTTATTTTGTAACTTTTGTAGTCTTTCCAATTGTGATTCATTGCAGCATGCACATATGTATATATTATTGTGGACCCAAATTCAAAATGTGGTTTTATAATTGTATTGAAAATATTTATTGCCGCCGCTATAGACACTTTATTTCTAATTCTTTTAAAAAACCCAAGTTTTTTTTACCAATTTTTCTGCACATGTATTCTATATGATCCAAGATATTTTATATTTTTAACTTTCTCTATTAATTGATCATTAATTTTAAATGTTATATCACTATTCATATTTATTACAGCATTTTGGCTTCTTTTCATTTAACTTTAATTTGTTCATTTCTTAACAATTGTTAACTTTATTTATATCATTAATTATATTGTCTCTGCACTCTTCAATTGTAGACCCTTTTGTGTATATTAGTGTATCATCTGCATGTAACACAACTTCACTCTTATCTATTATATTTGGCAGATCATTAATATATATTATAAGCAATAAAGCACCCAATATTGAGCCTCGTGGGACACCGAAATGATTAATAATTGTTTCAGATCTGAATAGCTTTAATGCGTTGCTCGATTGTTAACATTGAATTAGTCTGAAATTGAGAAATATCAAATGAAATGCAGAAAAAAACTTGACGCATTCAACATCCGCCCTCAAAATTTGACCAGCCGTTACATGAGACTAACGATGTGTACTCTATTTTATAAATGTTTTCGATATGTTCTTAAATTATTATTTGTAAACAAAATATGATTGATTCCTTTTGAATCAGTTTAACAAATTGAATGTTGTGTTTTACAAAGAACTAACTGATAGTTTTTTAGAATATACACTTTTAGTTTTTAAGCCAACGTTTTGTGCCCGCTGATGAGTTTTTCACATTAACATAAATATAATTTTCTATTCCGTTTCGCAGAATTTTTGTTTTGTTTCTAGTTTACCACATTTATTTTTATACGAACTGCTAATTATAACAATCTTGTCTTTTCCAGCAGTATTGGTTACGAATGGAAAAAAGTATTTCATTTTGCCACCAATAAACCAGCACAATTAAATTAAGATTAATAAAACTCATTTAACTAAAACAAGTTTGTGTCTGCTCGACAAGAGTGATTCTTAAGGCAACAACATAAGTGCGTTCAAATAAATTTTAATTCATGCAATATACATAGTGAAGCAGTTAAAAATTTCAAGGAGCATTTGCTGCACTGGGTGCGTTTACAACAGTAAATAGTCTGATCACAAAACATAAAAATCCATATCGAGATGAATTTAATTGCAAAAGCCGTTTTGAGGTTGCAAGACTTTTGGACTTTAAGTTTTATATACTTTTAATTGATTGCTCAAATAGATTTATTCATAGAATTATGTAATCCAGTCATTACGCTTCTTAAAGAGTACATTTTAAAAATTTTCATTCCCACTTACAATAATAGAAATTGTATCCGCCTGAGTGTGAGTATGAGAGAACATATCTCGCTTATATTTTATATGTATACAATTTAATGCATGCATTCAAAATTCGCAATTAAATGGAGAATTGGGATAAAAAATTGTCTACGTGTTCTACAGGTAACTTTACGACTGCTACATAAAAATCCTTTTGTGTAGGCATCCCTGCCAGAAAGTTCTTTTGCATTTAATTGGTACAAATCTGGTCAAAACTATGCATCGATTACAAACTTTTCTATACCAGAGTATTATTAAGATGGAGCGTACTCGACAAAATTACGATTTCAGTATACAGCAATTCCACTTGTCGTCGATTAAATGCTTTACTACCAGTTTAGCACAAGTTCTTCTGTAGAGAAAAACATCACAATTTTCCTGAATTTGCTTCTGAACATCAGATAATTTTCATTTGAGTTTAAATGCCGTGTAATTTTTTAGTCGTAAATAAGAATACTCACTTAATTACGATTGTTAGCTGCTTATTAATACTTTTATAAATAAAAATCGATAAAAGCGTATTCCTATACGAGTGAGTTTATCAACGAAAACTAGCGAAGATTTTCATGAACAACAAGCCCAAACGTAATGCATTTAGATATACACTAAAGCCCCGACTTGCGTCGTTCCGATTTGCATCGTTTCGATTTGCGTCGCTTTTTAAAACTTGAAAAATTCGATTTGTGTCGTTGCGATTTCAAGTTGCGTCGGTTTGAGTTGCGTCGTTTTGACCCCGATTTAGGTCCATTCGATTTGCATCGTTTTGATTTCGATTTGCGTCGTTAACACGGTTACATTTTTTACGGCATCATTGTGGATGTAGTGTAGTATGTATTTATCATCTTGAATTCATTAGATTTTACAACTTCTGACAAAGAAATATATCAACAACAAAAATCTTTAAAAATTCAACAAACTTTAGATATTTTTTTTCAAATGGATATAAGTGTTGTTGATTTAGATGTATAATCTGAAGAGAGCCCAATGTAAGCTAAAAAAATAAAATTTATTAATGTTGTATATACTTTTTATGAATAGCACAAAACAACTAGAAGGGTCACCAGCTCTGCCGGACTACAAAAACTACCAATTTTCTGTCAAATTTCATGAAAGTGGCAGCCTTGCGGTGCTGGAGCATCCACTGAAGGACAGCAAACATGAAAATTTTTATATAGCTGTCTCTGTTGGTTGACTTCGCATTTGTTTAGATTTGATTTTCGATTAGAAAAATTCAGTGCAAATCTGATGCAAACAAAACAGCTTTGCAAGCAAACAAATAATAATTATTTGTATTTAATATTTTATTTACATTGAGTACATCACTAGCAGTACATCGAATATATTTAAAACTTAATTTCCAAGCTTTTCATTCATGTTTTCTACTATTTTCGGAAAAGTTACAACATAACCAATATTTTTCCAAACACTTTACAACAACATTTCTTCATTGTTTGTGCTTGTTTTTGCTAACACTAGTTTGTCTCACACACTCATATTGCTACGATTTCCTGTACTGCTCACTTCTGACTGGCCCCCAAACTAATGATATGGCCACTTTTCAAACGTCACTTTTGGGATATCTGTGTAGTGTGTGATTAATAGTGGACATATGTATGTATGTAAATGAATTTAATTTTTATGTTTTTTTTTTCTTAATTTATAGTTTTGTTATTTCTTTATAATGTATATAAACATTTGTTGAAGTAAATTAAATAAATAAAAACGTACTCATACTATTGTGTATTTTTTATAAACAATACAACATTTTTTGCTTTGTTTTACATATTTTCCCCAACAAATTAAATTTCAGTGCATTTATATAGAAAAAAGTGATTCGATTTGCGTCGCGACGCAAGTCGGGGCTCTAGTGTACTTGTATTTGAAGCAACATTTTTTAATTCAAAAATCTCTCTAAATTTGAGACCCAGAAGTATGATGTATGTATATGAAATCGAAGCCTGGTCCCTTCTCTACCATATGAAGTTTTATTTCACATAATTGAAAAAAGTTATTGAATTTTGAAAAAAAAAAAGAAAACGGAAAACTTATGAAAAATGTCGAACAATGAAAATACAAAAATCAGCGGTCAGTCCAGGGAAAAGTTCTATTCTCGAGCTTACTTTGATTCGGTTCGTTCGTTTTAAAGTTTAAGGTTGCGAGCCTTATTTAGCTATGGCTCGTCAAATTTTTGAGGCCCAGCTCGGCTCGTTGCAAAGCTTGTGCTTGCGAGCTCAATTATGGACATATATATTGAATGTGTCTGTATATAGTATGTGTGTATGTATGTATCTTTAAAAGATGATGTGTACACATACATAAGTAAAACATATTGCAAAGTATATAAAAGAATGCAACATGTAATACAGTAAAGCAAAACTTGTTGCAACCTTTTGAACTGGTTATTCTTCAAAAGTTACTGAACAAAAGGATTGTTGTCATTAAGCAAATTTTTGTGCTAAACAATTCTTAGTATGAAAATATGTAGAATTGTAAACATAATTATTTGAAAAGAAATAATTATATTTGAGTTTGGGGAAAAGAAAAACCATGTTATTTTCTTTTCAATATTGGGGGATTTATTCGGGTTTTACCTTATCAAAAGGTACCAAAAATCAGACGTCCGCTCTAACAATCAGGTTTTCTGGGGGTCACAAAAGATTAGCATTTTTTCACATCTGATTGATTCCATTGGAAAATTGCATCGAACACAGTCTTGTAGGTACTATTAAAGAGAATCAATCCTACCTACCTACCTAAAGCTATCAAATTTAGGCGTCCCATTTGGGTCGTCACAATTTTTCCAGTTGACGCTTAAAAGAACGTTGCTGTATAACTACAAATGAAGGCTATAAAAAATTTATTTCCATTTAGCAAAACAAGAAAATTCAGAAATACAAGGAACTGCTTTTCAAACAGCGATTTATTTTGTAACACAAAAAAAAAAACTTAGTCATTTAAATGTATTCGCAGTAGCGTGCTAGAACACAATTAACCACAAACTATTAACAACGGCATGTTAATAGAACAAATAATAAAGGCAACCTGTTGTACTGCAACTATGTTTATTACTGAGACCATTCCACATACTTTTACTACATATTACTATTATTTGATTCTATAATGATGATGGGTACAAAAACAAACAACATAAATAGAATAAGCCGAGTTAAGGTATGTTTTCAAGTGCATGATAATTTACAGTCGATGAAAATCCTTTATATCGAACGTGTAACATAAAGTTAACGTGTACATAAAATCGAGACTGTTTAATAGGTTTGGGTGTACATTCCAAATGCACGTAGACCGGCTTAGCAGCCACTGTGGCAGTTGTGTGTATATCTGGAGTTCAGAAACAGACCTGAAATGGCTGGCGAATATCCATTCAAAAAGATCGCTAAGACAACGAATAAGTTCTTAACTGAATATTGTGATTACGAAAAATTCATGTTTGTGTCACCCAATGTTGATGCTGTTGTTGCTTGCTTGCCATTTATAGCCGTACTCTTCTAGAGGACACATAAAATCTCTAATACAATTTTAACAATTACACTGTACGACACCAAAAAAGAAAAAATTATAATATAGGGCCTATATACATATATGATAGAGAGAAAAAAAAATAGATATGTGTATCGGCGTTTTCGAAAAGTACATCTGAATTTAATTTAAGGGGGGTTACAAGCTTCCCAGTACTGACAAATTCTTATTGTTAATCAGCATAAGAAAACATGTGACGCTTACATTTCAGGTCTAAAATGAGTTCAGCAAATTTATGTAAAATGTTACGGAAAACATTTTTATGCAATTTGTTAATCATCTAACTCCTCAGGTTATGGGTATTTTTTGTCCTTCGTAAAAGAAACAAAAGCTCAATTATAAAGGGGTTATAATAAATATTTACAACAAGTCAAACCAAAAGAATGCCGCAACAGTCAGTGGAGTTTTAATGCAAAAGAAATCAAATCCCTGTTTATTAATATCTCTGCTGATTGAAATTGTTTATATCAATTTGAATCTTCATTATTTTTGAATTTGAATTTTTATCATTTCAACTGGCTTGTATAAGCTTTTCTTTTATATTACAGCTGAGCGTTGCTCATAAACAACCACATTATTGGTGTTGGGAAAAACTGGCTCAGTTCAATTGAATATACATGTTATATTGGTAAAATAAGAACATTTTCGATAGACTTTGTAGTAAAAATATTAAACATTTTTCAATTTCTTAATTCAGGTCCAAAAATGAACATTTCTTACAAAATGTTTTCTGTCTTTTTCAGCTGTCTATATATATCGCGACAGCTGTCTATATATATCGCGACATTTCGTTGGTGCTAATCAACTTATCAAAAAGCTTTTACTTTTTGATACTTTCGAAAATACAAATCGTAGTAACCGATGGTAACTCGTTGTATAGAAGGCTGTAAAGAAAAGTAAAGGAGTTGCCAAACGAAAAGAAATGTTTGCTGTGTTAAAGGTTTGTTCTCATTTTGTTCATGGAAATTATGGAATAAGTAGTTAAGTTTCAAACAAACTTTTAAGAATTTTTCAAGTCTACTGATCAGTTGATTAGCACCAACGAAATGTCGTCGGCATATAGACAGCTGAAAAAGAGAAAAGTATTCATTTTTGGACCTGAATTAATACATTTCAATTGGCTATTAAAGGTAATAAATAATTAAGTTCATATTTGAATTTTTCAATTTCAAAATTTTTTAACAACAAAAAGCCCTGAAAACGATGGCTAAACCGTATAAAACTTCTTCAGAAGTTGTATTTTATTTTCACGCATTCGTTTTAAATTAATAAAATTAGCTAAATATGTATATGTTTTCCATTTATATTAAATTACTTTTTCAGGCTTAAGTTCAACCCTTGGTTTGTCACTACTTTTAATTAATATCAATTAAGTAAAGAAAAGTAAAAATTTAGTAGCTAGGTGGAAAACCGGCTGCTTCTGGGTAGCAAACACCCTTCATCAGCACCCTATGAACTTTGGACGTGTCAAATTTCACAATTGTATATGTTTTCTTTGAAAACTATATTTTCAAACGCTACCAGAGGTCAACGAAATTCAATGCAGTTTGGTATTGTTATGCGGTGTCTTGATCCAGGTGAACATAATGAAGCTGTATGCTATTTGTGCCAAAATAATCCTGTATTCGAGCTGAATAGATAAAGGCTAAATAGTTTTATATACAAAACTGTACCTGTTCCACACTCTGACGAAATCATTGTTACCAGCTTTCGTAAGCGTTAAGACAGTTTTCTGCTGTTCAATGATAACACGTTTGCTCGCTGAAACGACAGGAAAAATAAATGCAATGAATTTTCAGTATAACCGCGGAAACTGGTGTGTATTTATTAATTCCAGGACGAGTCTATGTTATGTTACGCGGGCCGCCGGTCCTGAGGCCGGCTCACTTGGGTCCTAGAAAGGTCCCCAAAGGACGAGTATAAAAGCTGTACCTCTGTGTTACAATAGTTCCAAAAATTTTATTTCAATTGCCCATGGAATTAACATTAAAGAAAGCTTTGGCTCTAAGAAATTAAAACTGAGCTCCATAAGACATGAAGACCGTAAGGGGATATGTTGCTACATAAAAGGGGTTAGTTTCCTATTACGTATGCAGGCCGGATACGTTAAGTACGGTTGTGTTTTATGCACTTGGGGTAGCAGATGGAATGGCGAGCAATATTACAAAAAAAAAACAATGGCAGTTGCGAGCTGAGGAAGCATTATCAGAGCACAATGTCGTTCATCAAGTATTGGTACCAACTGAAAAAATTCTCTTGCTCCGATTGCATATCAGTGCGGTAAAATACTTTGTTAAATGTCTGGAAACAAATGGCTCTGCAGTTGATTTTCTAAAAACAGTATTTCCAAAACTAAGTAAAGAAAAGATTAAACACATATACGCAATCATGTGCTCTTCAAGTCGTTATTGTTGTTAAAGGCCTTAAAATTGCTTTCAAACCAACAGGTGTTTTTTTTTTTGCATTAGCAAGACGCTGCCTTCGACTAAATGCTCTCACCGATTGAGTTTGGGGAGTGAGAAAGCATTAGTGAAGTGATATATATAAAATATATCTTAGGCAAAAATCGTTCTACTACTGCTCGAATATATGTAGACATAATGGGTAGAGCTTTTAGAAAACTAGGCGTTTAACGAAAATTCATTTGTTACATTGGCACATAGATTAATCCACATATCCGAAGAGCATGGTAAAAAATTTCATCCGACATGCGCGCCCAATAAAGAACTCTTTAAAGGCAAGAGCATTCATTTGCTTATAGCTGAAATATGCCGAACATTGTATGACAATGAATTGAAATCGCCTAGAGCTAAGAAAGTGCAATTAATGAAAACAACCTGTCCAAGTTTGTCATCGAAAGTAAAAAAAATAGTTATGTTATGTTTTGCGGGCTGACGGTCATGAGACCGGCCCATTTGGATCCTAGAAAGGTGCCACTGTGCTACCGGAAGAGGCTGCAGGGAAATAGCCTTACACACTTTCCGCCCGTTCTGTCCTGAACCAGCCAGATGAACGGATGAAAGAATCCACCCTCTCCAATTGGCATTCCGACACTTCCAAGTACTTTGCTCTCTTCGACAGATGATCTCATTTTACCTCCTTCCCTGTGCGGTTCTAAACAGCTGTCATTGTATTTGCTTTTTACAACTATTGAGGGTAACATCATCCATATCCTCGTGTTGTAAGATCTAGTCTGTTCATCCGCTATTACATTCCCGGACACAGCGTTGTGTCCAGGTACCCAGAGAAGCTCCAGGTCTGAATGTCTCGCTATCTCATTTAGAGATATCCGACTTTCATGAACCAATATAGATGCTGTATAAACACCCGCAAGCCATAAGCTGGCTTGCGGGTGTTTATACAGTATAAACACCCGCAAGCCAGTTTATGGCTTGCGGGTGTTATATATATATAAACCATGATCACACCCTCGATCTGTGTCGACACTATCTAAGGACACATTCGACAGATATACGCTGAATGCCTTATCTGTCATCAGGGTCGGTGAGGAATAGTCTGCGCAATCCGGAATGTCAAATCTTGCAGTAGGTGGTCTTTTCTAGTGTCTTATACCATACAAGCGACCCATATACAAGTATGGTACTCACAACCGTACCGAAGAGCAAATAGAAGTCTCTGTGGTTTATTCCACAGTTCTTACCAATGCCCCTTCTGGCAGCTGCCTTGCCGGCTCCTGCCCGAACATTCTGTTGTCATGTAAGCTTGGAAGCGGGGTAAGTGTCAAGATATTTCGCATTCTCCGTCAATTTAAGCCAGGTAATAAATAGCTCGTTCCTGCCAAAATTTTTCAGTACCATTAATAATAAAACTAAAATGGGAAGTCAACCCAAAGCTCTCTTTTGTTATGTCTTACTTCTAACTTTCTGTCCGAATTTTCGATTTTGGTCTTATAACGGATAATATTTTTGTGGAACATTTTAATTCCTTAAATCGCCGTTTTAAAGGTTTTTTCTGCTTTTTTCTAAAAGAGGGATGAAAATGACCCACACCCTGGGGAATTAGAGGGTTAACTTTTCCACAAAAATGTTGTACGTAACATTGCACATAACTTTGCTGAAAACATATTATATCTAAAATGAAAGGGTCGCACGGTTTGTTATGCCGATTAACAACAAGAATGTGCCAGAAATGGGAAACTTTAATCCCCCTCAAATTAAATTCAGAACGCCGATACACGTGTCTTTTGTCTCCTCTGTCAATATTTATGGATCGGACCTTGTAATTTTTGACAAACTTTATTTTGTTGTACAGTGTTATTTATGCATTTTGGCTGATGATTTTTTTCCATTTGAATTTTTATTTCTTTCTCTCTCTCTCTCTCTTATTTTTGTATGAGCATTGATCGAAAACATGTTGAATAGAAAATGGAAGGTGCATCAACACAAAATAAAAAGCAATATAAACATTTACGTTGGTAGTTGATCTACATCTTGAAACTTGTGTTGCAAACTTGTTGCTGCTTATCAGTAGAAATGAAAATAACGGTGTACGAGTACTAAATCATTTCAAGATGTTGTTTTTGCTGTTGGATCTGCAACATACCAGCACAAAGCAACTGTCTTACAACCAAACTATTATTTTTTTGGTTTTCTGTTATCTTTGAGGAGGTTTTTGCAAACGTGACTTAATAAATTGCATTCCATAATTATTGGAGAATTCTCGTCGTACTCAAATTGTTCTTTATTTATTTTATTTAAATGTACAATTTCGATTTGCTACGCAAAATACATAAATATTCATTTATATTCTCTTTGAAAATTGTATAGTTCTGTCGGTTGTGTTACATTTGTTGCACTTTATGCTGTGATAATTATTTTTAGCGCGAGTTTCGTGGGAATAAAATCAAGCTTAGATAAGTTTCTGTTAAAGTAGAATCCAAATCAACTTTTTAGTCAATGAGATGTTGTATGTATGTAGTAGAACATGATAGTGGCTACATGAGAAAATCTATAAGGTTCATATCTGTGTTATAGAACAATTATTAGATACCCGAATAAATTATTTCAAATCATTGAAAACAAATTCACAAGTTGATAAAGAGATTGAAAAAAGGGTATGTATCATTTTAAATTTCATTTACATTTTGAGTGTGTGTAAATGTAGAGGTATTTATCAATTTGTTTGGGTCATAATGCTCCTTTTATAGTAATGTAGTTTAGGATCCTGCGGGGCAAGATTTCTTGGCATCGCCAGCCTTAGGAAGAAGATGTACTTTAAATTGGAAAGTAATAAATGAACCTATCATAGCTGGGGTAAAAACCCAGACAAAATGGCTGAGGGTAAAGTCTTCGTTGTATACATCTACTTTGGAGGGATTTTTCAAAAATCAAAATATAGGGTGGCAAAAAATTGTACAAGCGGGAAAAATTTACCAAAAAAAAAAATTAGAACGTACCCCCGCAAATGATCGGACAGGCATTTTTTAGTATTTCCCATTTGAGAATAAGTGGCAAAAAACTGAATTTGGGTACGTGTTTCAGACACATTCTACTATAAAAGTTAGAAGAGCAAAACAGGGTTCAAATTGCGTCTCAGGAAGATTTGATATGGGCTTTTACATGTGTTCATAAATTTAAGCGCATAAAAGTTTAAAGATGTATATTAGGGTGCTTCGACTTAGCAACCGATTGCCAATGATTTTCCATAGCTCTTGGCATATAAAAATTTAAATCGACACCTGGAATATAATTTCTTGATATGTCGTAGCAGAACTTTTTTCCTCATACGTAAAACTACTAAAATGTAATCCTTTAATCTTTCAATGCAAAATAATGTCTGGTAGAATTTCAGTTCCTTATTGTACACCATTTTCGAGTACAGCATTAAGAATTTTTTTTTTATAATGATTTTTTTCTCTTGCGCGCTACTGTTTCTTGGAATGATTTTATAATTTTGGGGTAATTAAAAGATTATGATAATTGGTGTTGGGCTTCCATTCAAAAAGCAGTTGGGTGAGAACAACCTGTTGCTTTAACGGTTAAATTCTCGTTTTTAAGGTCACGTAAGTTTATGTTTATTTATACATGCCAACTACTAAAATTTCTTGCCGAAACCAGTTTTGCAAAAATTTCCCAAAGTAAAAGTTAGTTTTCTTGTCACATAAAACGTGTTGGCCATAAGAATGTACTGCAAAATAAGATCTTCAACTGACTCAAGCGAATCATACGATTTACAAAGAGAAAAAAAGACTCATGATGTGCAAAAAAACGTAAGCAACCTGAGGCAGTGTTCCTCAAACTAATACTATGACATTTTTCTTCGTTTTTTTTTGTGTTTTTCTTGTAAACATATGAAACCACTGATGCTAAAGTTAGTACAATTGTACTTTTTTCAGCACTATTTGATAGTGCTGAGTACAACAGCACCTCAACGCCCAATTTAGTACTTTTGCATTATATTGCACGAATAGTACTAAGAATAGCAATAAGATATTTGAGGAAAAAGGTCGTGATCGATTTTTTGGAATTAGTCCCCATTAAGGATTCTTGTACGAATGGCATATTACAAGCCACTTTTAAAGTATTGGATAAAAAAATTCCAATAAACAATATGATTGCCATAACAACAGACAACGACGTACTAAAAATCAATCCAATAGAAGATATATATTGTGGAATAGAATTTGATGTTTACTTAGCCGTAAATACTATTGAAACTCACTTGCTTCAAGAGCAAGCGAGTTAAGTAACATAAGCTTGGTATGCGCGAAACCTTTCGATGCAGTTAAATTTGAGCTAAACAACTGGGCACATAGAGTCCATTTAACTCTCTGGAATAACTCGACCGTGGGAATCAATACAAGAATTCTATAGGGGATTCAGGTGAGGAAAACACGGGGGCATTGCTAAGACTTAGCAGGCCCGAATTAAGTAGATTGATTGGGAGTTCTGACAGGCCACTCTCAGCTACTGGCACATCTTTACCGCATAGGAATAGCGAGAGGAGGTGAATGTAGAATATGTGGGGAGGAAAGCGAGACACTAAAGCACTATTTATGCCAGTGTCCCGTCTTCTCACAAATACGATCCCGACATCTTACCAGACATAGCCCAGCTACGCCCCGTATGTTGGAGGAAACTAAGGAACTTCGTGAGCAAGACGGAGTTCTTATAGACCTATGAGTCAAACTGTTTCACGGTTAAATCCACGGAGCGCACAACAAGCCTATACTGGCTTAGGTGTATCAATCAAACTTAATCTAATATACTGTTGAAAATAATGATGTTATGGAATTGAAAAATACTGCGAAAAAATTTACCCTCGAATACTGCAAAGTATTAAAGGCAAAAGTTGATTTTAATAACGAAGTGTTATTATGGTTTAGCAAGTTTACGCCAGAAAATGTTTCAGGAAGAACCTCTAGCGTTGTACCATTAATATTAAAATTGTTTCCTAACGATAATAAAAATATCGAATAAACCTTTCAAAAACGATTATTTGGATATGTGATTTTTTGTCGCAGGTATCAACCATTAAGAATGAGCCAAGAGTTTTGACGTTTAACAATATATCAAGAATTGTTAAAGGAATATTATCCATTTCGCACTCATCTGCAAATGTGGAAAGGATAATTTCGTATCAAAAGTTAATTAAAATCAAAGCAGGGAACAGATTGCTTATTTCGAGTTCTTTCTATATTTCTTTTGTGATGGATATTAATTAAATAAGGCAAAGAAGACATTGGGCCGAGTGAATAAAATGTTAGCTAAAGCTTATACTGCAAATTTTCTAGTTTTAACTAGCTTTGCGGTGAATAAAAAATTCAGCAGAAGCAAGTATTTCATACTTACTAGTAAAAGCTAGTTTTCCCAGCGTTGGCTTAAGAAAAGTGTGAATAAAAACAAATAACTATTTATGAAGCCTACTTTTGAGTAGGCATCTATTTTTTGTGTATTTGATTGGATTTTTTTTACAGTTCAACATTATAAAAATGAATAGATTTTATCTTTAGAAATATATTTTTGTATTAAACTTATCAGGCTCAAGTTCTTTCTATATTATTATATTATCTATATTATTTTTTGTGATGACAAAGAAGACATCAAAGACATTTAGCAGGGTGGACAACTACTTGTTTCGAAGCCGCCACACTTTCTGGTCAGCACCCGTCTTTGAATTCATGGCCTCATGTTTCTAAAGCGACAACCATGCCACTCAGCCGCCCAAGTTGTTGTATATTTTCTGTCAAAATTTTTTTTTTTTATTATATCAAAGACACCATTGTCATTTTATTTTTATATTTATCATACCATATTTGCCGGGTGAGAGTTTCTCACCACACAGAGGTAACCAAGTTGTATTACAACTTACTTTATATATTTTTCCTATATTGAGAATTCAAATTTCATTTCTCAGCTTTTTTCAAATGTTCAAATGTCGGTGCCCAGCGACTGTGAAGTTAATTAATTTTTATTATTCGAACTTTTTCTTATATAATTATTATACCCTTTGCCAAAAGGGTATATGTATATAGATTTGTCATAAAATACCTATTTTCGGGCACCGATTATGAAGCCACGAGACAACTTATTGATATAAATCTCACCTCAATCGTTTTATCAATGTCCCCTCTGCTTGGGCAAAACACCAACTATATATTTAGATAAAAGGCAATTTAAAAATTGGAAAATTAAAAATAAATTTCTTTGTTGATGAAAGCCTGTGTATTAATTTGGAAAAAAAAACACTTTAAAGAACAATTTATTATTAGTAACTAATGTTTATAATATACATATGTATGTACGTATAAAATAATAAAAATTTTATACAAAAGATAAGTAATTTCTTTTAATAACACTTAGTAGTTTATGCTAACTGCTTTCAAAGTTGACAAAATACGCTTTTTTTAATTTTTCATTCATATGAATATATGGATGTGTTTCACATACATATGTGTTTAAAGTTTTTATTAAATCAGTTTTAATATCCCCACCAACACCACTTCAGCTATTAAATTTTCAATATTCTTAAAGAGAAATATTTCTTTTTAATACATTCATTTTGTAAGTAGCCTCTGAGCTTCGTGTTGCTTCAGTTGATTTAATATTATTATTTTTTTGAGCTGTAGGTATTTTTTTTTTTTTTGTATATATTTTGCTTATGTATTCGAATATTTTTGTCGACATTTCTCTCTTATCCGGATAGCTTTTTCAGTACAATGAAGCGAAACATCGACAAAAATATTAAGATAAATACGACATATCCCAAAAGGAATGTAATAAACTTTTTAAATGTATAATTAAAATATTTTGTGATTACAAAAGTAGTCGAAATCATTACACTCTAGGAATATAAAAATACTTAAAAAAATTTTTTTAAATAATTGTTTTTATTAATTTTTTTCATCTTCTACCTTATTTTCTTCTGTATTGCAAAGTTTTTCATTTACCTCTGGTAGGATTTAAATAGCAATTGTAATAAAAAGCTACAAGAAACTATTTAAATAGAAGTTGTGTTACACTATGATATTGAAGCAGGTTATTATTTTTGTACGACTTTAGCATGATTTTTAATTAACTTTCGCTTATGCCAATTTTAGTTACCAAGCATCAGTTAAACGCAAAAAAAAGTATATAAATAATTTTTAATGTTCGGCCCATCTGGGATTCGAACTCGGACCTCTTGGCTTAATAGTTGGCGCTGTATAATAATGAGTTATACAACACACAAAAAAAGAGTGCGTTATCATGTAATGCAGGTAATAAGCACTTGCTATATAAATTGTAAGAGAAGTTTTCGGTGGTATGCTACAAATATTAGTTACTAAAAATATAATGTTCTTTTAAGTATGTAGTTTATAAACATATTGTTATTTACTTTGTCTAAAAAATGTATTCATTGTTTCAGATTTTTGCAAATGCTTCGTGAAAATTCATTATTTTAATATACATAAGTGTCTGTTTTTCAGATAAACTTAGGGATAGTAAAGTTCATATACGACTTGATATTACACATTTATATAGAAAAGCTTCGAATTACACTTTGGTAAAGGGTATATAAGATTCGGCACAGTCGAATATAACACTTACTTGTTTCGACTAGTGCTTATTTCGTGAATGGTAACACTTAGCTCATTTCTGATTTGCAGATAATTGGTTTTATCCTTCCGCTGAACAAATATGGTTGTGTTTAAGCTTCACTAAGTGGTCCTGCGATCGACTTACAGAAGATGCCGAATTTACCAAAAAAAAAAAATCATATTTTCAGATGAAGCTCATTTTGATCTTGACGGGTGTAGAAACAAGCACAGAAAACCTGCACGTATATATTGAAAAGCCGACGCACTCAAAACGAGTCCAGAGGCATAACTGGGCCATTTTCTTGCGAAAATGAGCAAGGAGTGGCCGTTGTCAATGGTGATTGTTATCGGGCCATGTTGAACGAATTTTTTTTCACAAAAATTGAAGAGGAGTTTATTGGCAACATTTGGTTTCAACAGGACGGAGCTACAAGATTACAAGAATCTTTGATTGATTACATACACATATTTGTAAAATATGAACACATCTCCAGCTTTAAATAAACTACTGACTGAAAAGAAATGTGTATCCCACTGACTGATGTAATAAATAATCAATTTGTATGTACATATGTATGTAGGTACAACTAAGTGAAAGTACATTACTAATCATAATGCTGTGTTCACATTTGCATGTTTAACGTCTCATTTGTTTTTAACGGCATAAACATGACGAGTTTGATGTGCTTTACCATACATTCAAGGATTTTGTTAAACATGTCAAGCCACGACATCTCGTTAAACACCTAAAATGCATAGTTGCATATACATTAGGAGTATTTTAGTGAGTTTTTTGTAACTCTGTAAATGTTTTCTGTTGTTAATAAAAAAAATAAAAAAATAAAACAAAAGGAACTATCGGGCGGATCGCCATCAGCCTGGCCACTTTATTATTCTGTGCACAGAATAATAGATAGGCATAAAATAAGTAAGGTCAGTAGCTTGATTGAAGAAAGCATAAGTGATGAGTTTACAATTCTTCTATAAACCATAATTTTGAATATTAGTTTAATTCTATTAGTTATTTTAAGTTTATATTCGTGGTGCTAAATAAGATAACTTTGAAGATTGTAAAAACAACTCTTTGCAGAAAGTGACTTTTGGTATTGACGTAATTCAACCTTCTCAGAAATTGACGAGCTCTTCGTCCACTTGAACCGACTTAGCAGAACCACATTCTTCGCCCCGTATGCCTAAAAAGAAAAGAAAGAAAATCGATTATCAACAACAGTTGCTGAGTCGAATAGGCGAAATGGGGGAGAGCTTTAATTAGCAGCATAAGGAAATAAAACAAATGGATAAAACACTACGATCTTGAAATAAACAAAACTTAGAGGATGGAAAAATTTGTCGCAAATACAGAGGACTATAAAATTTAATTCATAATTTTTTTTAAGAGCTAGAAACATATAATTTGAGCAAATGCAAAGAGTTCTTATTCTTGTTCTCTTTCAGTATGTACAGTATATTTGTATGTGAGTACATACTTATGCGTTTATGAAATGAAATATATAAGTTTATGTATTAAATATCTTACCTAAATATACTGCAATGGCTTTTCTTATTTCTCTTCCGTTTTCACTCATGTGTACCATGTTATGCGATTGAGAGCCACTGATTTCTAAGTTTTGAATTTGAAATTTTAACCATGTGAAATTGTTACCATCATGTAAATATTTCGTTCAAGCATTTATGCAGTATACAGCAAGTCTTTATTATTAATTTTACGTTAATAATATTGTTGAGCAAACTCACTTGCTGCAAGAGCAAGAGAGTTAAGTAACATAAGCTTGGTATGCGCGAAACCTTTCGATGCAGTTAAATCTGAGCTAAGGAACTGGGCACATAGGGCCCATTTAACTCTCTGGAATAACGAAACTGTGGGAAGCAATACAAAAATCCTATGGGGGGATCCAGATGAGAAAAAACGGGGGTATTGCTAAGACTTAGCAAGCCCGAATTAATTAGTGGGAGTTCTGACAGGCCACCCTCAACTACTAGGAATAGCGGGAGGAGATGAATGTAGAGCATGTGGGGAGGAGAGCGAGACACTAGAGCACTATTTATGCCAGTGCCCCGCCTTCTCACAAATACGATCCCGACATCTTGGGAGTGACACCTTACCAGACATAACCCAATTACGGGGCATATGCTGGAGGAAACTAAGGAACTTTGTGAATGACACGGAGTTCCTATAGACCTATGGGTCAAACTCTATCACGGTTAAATCCACGGAGCGCACAACAAGCCTATACTGGCTTGGGTGTATGTCGCAAGACATGAGCAAGCAAGCCCCTCCAATCAACCTAACCTAATACTGTTGCCTATTCTTTTCCTAGTCGCCAAAAACGAGCTTTTAACTGGCCGTCGGCATTTTCAACGACTCTACATGCTAACAATGAGTAAATAAAGAGTTTTTCATTTACATATGTATATTAATTTTAATGTTACAGGGAAATGGCTGCATTACTATTTTTGATAATTGTAAGGCTGAGTCTCCTAGTATTGAATCCGGAACTTCAACAACACAAAACATTTTTTTAGCAACATATATTTGTCCATATATGTATGTATTTCTCTACTAATGATTTTTCAAAGATTTGTGAGTCATTACAATGTCCGGGGTTGCCAACATTTATGTATTGAAAACGGTATCTGCAAAATAGTTTCAAATAAAAAAGTTTCAGGATGCATCATACATATAATTTGCAAACCTGTAGTCCCCCATATTAGCATATAATACTACTGAATGTCACAACTTGTAATTGAAATAGTCAACAGCATCAGACATATCAGGGTGTACTTCAATATAACATACATACATCTACACTTTAAGGCACATACATACATGAGTATGTATGTATATACACATCAGTATTATTTAATATTAGGGTGTGGGAATAAAACTAGATATTGTTGTTCAATATTTACGATACTTACCAACAGCACATAAGCATTGGGGAAATCCGTTTTATACGCTCTTCTCTTCATTTGGAAAAAGTTGAGATATTTCTGAGCAAACGTCTGCATAAAATTTAGCAGAACTCTTACAAAAAGATGCACACCGAATAAATTTCCGACGCTTCTATATTCTACGGAGGATTTGAATGAATATAAAGCAATAGCTATCTTTTTTTCTAAAGGAATCGATCATCTAAACGTTGATTCCTATTTCTGAAAACGTGTCAGTTTTCTAAAGGACTTGTTACTCATCCTCAGTTTATTTCTGAAAGTTTCCTCCCTAACCCCCCATTTACATATGCAAGTAACTTGTTGCAAGTTACAACAAAATCTGTTGCTACTTGCTTGATTGTTTACACAGGCAAGTGCAAGCGCGTTTTTAAAATGTCGTCAAAGAAAATGGTCTTAAAGAAAATTGCTTTACTTTACAAAATAAAAGAATTAAATGAAAGCAATGATAGTAAAACAATTATGCGAAAAAACTACAAAATGACTGTTCTTTTTTTATATTTAAAAATCACGGATGTCTGCCTTTTTGTGTTTTGTTTATTTTGTTTTTGTTCGTCTACATGACTTTCTAGTGACTGGGTTGCCAAAACATTGTCATGCGAATTGTTATGGGGAAGCAAATTATGCGAATAGGTTTTTTTTAACAAACAAATAGTAAATTAAGAATCCATGAAAGCCATATTTTACTTAAACTTTTTTCATAATTTATCTTATTTTTCGGTATGTAAGATAAAAAAATCATTCGTTGTAAGCTATTTATTAAAATTAAAATATGAACTTTATAAGGTACCACTGTTTTTGCTTTTTGTCATTAGAAAAAATTACTGGCAATCAAAATCTCTTGAAAGTAAGCTCACAGACGTATGATGGTATTAGTAAAAAAAATGAGAGTATTGAGTTACTTGCACTTGTACTTGCGTGTATAAATGCGGGGTAAACATTTGACAATCACTTTCCCAAAATGACTTGCAGCGTCCTTGTAAAAAGAATTCTGTAGAATTTTGTATGTATAGTACAAAAATCATTTGCCACAATCCCTTCATCATTTAAACAATTGGAATGAGCAGTTGCTAGTAAAATTATCAATCGTTTATTATTTTAATTTATGAAATTTTTTACAAGGACGCTATTTTTTCATTCATTTCACTTTTAAAAATATCATCAACACCTGTTGAATGTTTTGTACAAAGAAAATTATTCTGTGTTGCCGTTGTTATTTTTTTAACTCATTATTAAAATGAATAAGTACTTACGTATTAAATACACACATTTTATTCTTTATAGTATGTATGTTTAATTTAATAGTTAATACTGGCCACGACTTTTCCGGACGTTACACGTTCCTATTCTTAATGCATTAGCATCTTTACGAGATGGGAACTTACGGGGATTGATAAAGGTATATCTTATCCAATTTATGAAGGAACACTTGATATACATACATATGTATGAGCGTGTAAGACTGATTCGTGTGGCTTGCGAAACCTCACGCAGGAGCTTACAAAATGTAGTAACAAAGAATTCCAATACATTGGAATCTTTATTACACTGAATAGCAAAAATTAGATCGAAAATATATTATAGTATAAAATATCAAATATCAGTACTCCCATAAGCAAGCCCTGTAAAGTAAAACTTGTTGTTTAAAAGAAGCGATACAGGGTATTTCCAGCATTAAAACAATAACATATTCCCAGGGGATTTTGCAAAGAAAGGAGAAACCTTTCCTTTGTCTATAAGTTTATAACTGCACTTTATTATTATTATTCTTCAACAGCTGAAGTGTTAATTACAAGTGATTTATTGAAGTTAATTTTGCTTGTCTTTTGTCCCTTTTTATTACACCTGTCAACAAGGTGAAAATAAGTAACGGAATGTACTTAGCAGGGGGCTTAATTACCTTTAATTAATATTTAAGATAACTTATATCTATATGTTTATAAGAATGTATTTAATAATATTACATTCCAACAAGGAGTGGCGTTTGTCTGATTTGTTCTTTTGAAACAACTGGAGTGCACCCTTCTCTCTTGAAGCGTACAATGTTTGACCCTAATAACTGGTACTCAACCAACATTCGCAACAACTACAACAACAACCACAACATCATACTCATTACAATCAACGCAAAGGTCAGTAATAACAACAGTAATATCAACTGCACACACAAACTTACTGATCGCGACAAGTAAGTCACATGAAATTAATACTTCCTTAACAAATGATAAAAAAAACAAGTAAGAGTGCTATATTCGACTGTGCCGAATCTTATATACCCTTTATCAATGTGTAATTAGAAGCTTTTCTATGTAAATGTGTAATATCAGGACATGTATGGACTTTGATATCCACAGGTTTATTTAAAAAACAATCACTTATGTATATTAAAATAATACATTTCAACCAAGCATTAGCGAAAATCGGAAACTATAAATGCATTTTTTAGATAAAACAAATAATAATATGTTTATAAATTACTTTAAAAAAAACAATATATTTTTAGTAACTAATGTTTGTATCATACCACCGAAAACTTCACTTAAAGTCTATATAGCAAGGGCTTATTGCCTGCATTATATTATAACTATATTTATGTAACCGCCACTTTTTGCATTCCATTACAACGCATTTTTTTGGTTAAGTAACTCATTATTATATAGCACCATCTATTAAGCCACGAGGTCCGAGTTCGAATCCCAGTTGATCCGGACATGAAAAATTATTTTTGTATATATTTTTATACCCTTTGCCAAAAATTTATATATAGAGTTGTCATAAAATACCTATTTTCCGGCACTTATTGATCTAAATCTTACTTTAAGGGTTTTGTAAGTGTCCCCTCCGCTTGGGTATTGAAAATAAGCAAACTCGGATTTATAATTGAGATATTGCAAAAAAAAATTTAAAATTGTTTACCACATTTATTGTTATATAAAAAAAAAAAAAAAAAGCAAAATGAACCAGACGGGCTCCAGCCAGCAACATGCAGGTTGATAAGCAGCTAACACTACCAGTGAGCCATCAACGGTTGTTGGTCAAAGTGCCATTTTAGATGTATACATGTAGTTGCCAGACAAAAGCTTACCCTTTCACTTATAGGCTTGATTATTCATAAAACGAAGCCAAGTTCTATGTTCTAACACATACACACACATGAGACTCATCGTCTCATGTATCTACGTTTACACACGCCTGCATTTACACACATTAGACTCATCGTCTCAGGTGTGGATGTGTTGTAAACAATCATGCCAATTTATTTCGCATGATCAAAAAGTCATGTTTGGGGAAAAATGAGCAAATTAAAACTTGGAAGATTAGAATTAAATTTCTTCATTGATGAAAGCCTCTGTATTTATTGGGAAAAAATTACTTAAAAGAACACTTGTTTATTAGTAATTAATGCTTATAAAAAATATATAAAATAATATGTATAAAATAATTAATATATGTATGTATGTATAAAAAAACTAAAACCGAAAAAATACGTTTTTTCCAAAGTTTTTATGCATATGGACATATGTATTTCACGTTTGTGTTTAACGTTTTTATTAAATCAGTCTTAAATTTCTTTAACAGAATCAATTCTTTTTAATACATTCATGTTGTAAGGAGCCTCTAAGTTAAGTGTTGCTTAAGTTAATTTAATAGTATCATTTTTTTGAGCTGAAGGTCCTTTTATTGTACATATATACCTAATTATTCGAAAATTTTTGTTGATATTTCGCTCTCCTCCGGATAGCTTCATCAGGACAAAGAAACGAAATATCGACAAATGTAGTAAGATAACTACAAAAAAAGTATATGTGAGTCAGCTTTAAATGAAATAAAAAACATTGTGTCAACTTTTAAAGCAGCTCGCATTAAGTATAAAATACATCTTTTCAATGCAATCTTTTATATTTGATACGTATTCCACCAAAAGCTTCGCCTACCAAATGAGGTACTTAGTGATCAGAAAACGTAATACCAAGTACTTACATTTCAAATTTTTGTTCACGATTTCATAAAAGTAATGCATTATACTTTTTAAATTTGTAATTAAAATAATAACTCGTAGTTTTATGCTCACAAAAGTAGTGGAAATCATTACTTTCGAGGTATATATAAAAATACATACAGAAAAAAATTTCTAAGTAATTTTTTTATATAATTTTTTTTTATCGTTTTTTATGTAATTATCTTCTACCTTATTTTCTTTTCACATTTGACTCCTTTAAGTTTGTATTGCAATCGCCATCATAATAATTGGAATAAAAGGTACAATTTTAATTACCAAACATCAGTTAAACTCAAAAAAATATAAAAGAAATTTTTTATGTTCGGCTCATCTGGGATTCGAACTCTGACCTCTTGGCTTAATAGTTGGCGCTTTATAATAATGAGCAATATAACAACAAACTGAATACGTTATAGACATTTGACAAATTACATCTTAATAAGCATGACATATTTTTAAAAATAAGTCCGGCAAAGTATACATTTGTAATAGAACTTATCGTCGTTAATGTGTCATATTTTCGTTCTGTGTAGTCAACGTTTTGCAATACTTTCCAATAACAAAAAACTGCTTATTCTGCTTGTAAGTTTCCACAATTCGTAGATATTGAGCAACAATCTATACATTCGTTCAAGAAAATGTATCCCTTGGTAATCTCCAACTAGATGCCTCATTGGCTATACGGGATGAATACACCATGAGCCATAGTTTGCATGTAGAGGCCCTTGACATAACCTTAAAAGATCTCAGGAACTCCTCAGAATTTACGAGTGGGATAGCTTTTGTGTTATCTGGCTATTTCAGACAGAATATTTCCGTAGTTAGCAGACATATGCTAGCAGATATAATCAAAACACTCCTGAAATCATCTCCGCTAAAAACTTAGAATGAAAATTTAGAATTACGGATGAATATGCGATCTCATCTTCAGGCAGTGGCAGACAGCTACTGAGTCCGTAGTTTAGGAATTAATATATGTAATGTCTATACCGAAAATTTGAACGAAGAGGATTTTCAAGATTTAAATATAGCGACTATTATCACCAGTCCAACAGCTCAATGACTACATCATATATCAGTGATACCGATAATCCCAACTGATCTGCCGATCCCATTCAATATTCAGTAAAACAGAATTTTTGCGCTTGCCACTAATGAGTCCCAAGGTCAAACCTTCTAAATAGTGGAGATTGACCTACGAAAGCAATGTTTGAATTTGGCTAACTGTATATTGCGCTGTCGCAGGTTGAAGTTGCACAAAATCATTCGTTTTGCTGCCTCAAAATAAAACAACATCCAACATCATTTTAACTTTATACCCGAAGTTAATTCTCGGAATTGAATTTTATTTTACTTCCTCAGAATTGAGAAGGGGGTTTTGTGATAAAATTGTAGTGATCAACACCTTTAAAGAAGGCAAGAATTTAGTAAAGAAGTAAAGAAGACTTACTACGTGGGGTACATACCACAGCTGTTTCACCGCGACGCTTATCACCACACAAAATTCTTCGAAACCTGGTCATGACTAATTTTATACTGTTTTGAAGTGAAACAGCCGTGGTACGTACCCCAGGCAATACGTCTTTAACTTAACTTCTCCTGACTTATTGCTCACTACAATTTTATGACAAGAAATCCTTCTCAAGTAAAATCGATCGGAAGTAAAATCGAACTCCAGCCCCTCAAAAAAATGAACATCAAACATCGTTTATGAGAAAGCTTTTTAAGAAACATTTAGAATTTTCCAGAAACATTTACAATAAAATAAATAGTCTATAATGGTATTATTAACATTTAATGTGTGTGTGTGTGTGCGTGTGCGTGTTTGTTTTTGCATCGAATAGCCTCAAAGTTTACAAGAGCAATTTGTGAAATTCTTTCACCGTTGGGAAGATACACTATCAAAACTGAAGGTAAATATAAATAAAACGTTTATTCATTTATTAAGCAAATAATCACACTTTTATCATAACGGTTCTATTTCTTAGTAACTACCTAAAGGGTGTATTTTTCGATGTATAGAACTTTAAGCTGCAATAAAACAACGATGGATTATTCGATTGACATGAAATTTATTTATCCGAAATATAATCTTGTGGCATTAAATTTTAAATATGATTTCTGGCATATGACCACCACGGCTGGCGCGGATGTAGTCCAATCTGGACGTCCAATTTGTGGCCGTATATCGGCAATAACACGGCGAATGTTGTCTTCCAAATAGTCAAGCGTTTGCGACTTATCCGCATAGACCAATGACTGTACATAGCCCCACAGAAAGTAGTCTAGCGGTGTTAAACCACAAGATCTTGGAGGCCAATTCACAGGTCCAAAACGTGAAATTAGGCGGTCAGCAAACGTGTCTTTCAATAAATCGATTGTGGCACGAGCTGTGTGACATGTTGCGCCGTCTTGTTGAAACCACATCTCCTGGACATCATGGTTATTCAATTCAGGAATGAAAAAGTTAGTAATACTGGCTCTATACCCATCACCATCGACGTTACAGTCTGGCCATCATCGTTTTTAAAGAAGTACGGACGAATGATTCCACCAGCCCATTAAGTGCACCAAACAGTCAGTTTTTCTGGATGTAACGGTGTTTCGACATGCACTGGAGGATTAGCTTCACTCCAAATGCGGCAGTATTGTTTGTTGACTAAACAAAATTCGCTTATGAAAATCGGGAACAACGGCAATCTCATTTTTGCATTAAAATTGCACTATTTGCAAGCGGTGTTCAATCGCCATCTTGAACAGTAATGCCAGCTTAAAGTTCTATACATCGAAAAAAAAAAACACCCTTTACAAGTCTTTGAGTGCGTGAGCTAAGAACTTGAAATTTTTGACATTTTTCCTCAGCACATAAAGCATAAACGAAAACAGTTTTTCTGACGAAGGTACACAAAGGGGTACCGAAGTATTGCAAAAAGGCGGCAAAATAAGCTTAACAAATTGTTATTAATATCAAGAAAAATGATTAATAAAACAATACAATTGAGGAATAAAAACTCACTTTGCTTGTAACCACATTCCGGAATGAATTTTGAAGGATGTGCCACGGTGATCAGGGTAAGTAATCATTGCTGTTGCTGTCATTCTAATTTTTTGTAGTTGTTCTTCGATGTCGGACAGCTCTTGATCATCGGCTGTGGCATGCATCCAAACAGCATTGCGATTTCGGCATTTGTTGAAATTGTGCAAGTCTATGACGCCTACTTGACTATTATGATTATTTGCTACAGAGTTTGACTTGTTAGTGTGGAGATATGGAGTGGCGTGTGTATGTTGGCGTACGCCACTACCAGTTATCATAGCAAGTTCCATTGAGATTAAAATATCTTCTTCGTTTTCTTCGTCACTGGTAGCATTGCTATCTGTGGGCTTAATATTCTCATTATAGCGATTACTTTCGTCAAGAACATGAATGTTGCTCTGTTTGCAATAACTTTTCCTACAACTACCGCTCTTACCACTGCTACAGTCGGCATTCGTATTTTGAAATATTTTGCCAATTGCTTGGCGAGTAAAATTTGATTGATAAGATGTTGGTGAATTTCTGGCACTACATTCGGAGTAGGTTTCACTGGGACACGATATGCCAGATGAAAAAAATGTGTCATCTGGCATGTGTTGGCCATCCGAGTATTTGGCATTGTCACCTGCATCTATGGCAGTTTGTGTCTGGTGCAATTTCTGCTGACTGGTAGCGCAACTCAAGCCATAACCGATGAGACTGAACTGCTGTGAAAGATCTAGAGAATGTATTTCTTGCGGTTGGTCACAGCTTAGTGAATTAGTTGCTGATAAAGATGTCGCTGCCTTTCTTTTTTGTATTGTTGGTGTTGCTGATCTGACTAGAGTCGACGACTGCTTTACAGCTTGAAACACTTGCGGTTGATTAGTTATGGAACCGTTTCTGTTTCTGCTAGACAGCGTAGATGGCGATTTAAGGCGCTTTTTTGAACAATTTGCTTTTAACTTCTTCGGTGTCATTTTGATTTTACAGCAGATTTTGTTTTGCTTATGTTGCACATCAATATCAACGTTCTGAAGGTTTTGAGTTGTTGCAACTCTTGCAAAAGCACTTGTATGACAAGTGCTTTGGACTTCTGTGGCAACTGAAGTATCTCGGTGAGGTTGTGTTTTGGAATGCGGCTGCAAGCGCCGACGGCTACGTCTTATGCTTGGCATACTACATGGAAATAGTTTTGCTGCCTCATTAAGAGCACACAAAGAATATTTTTGAGAAATTGAATCAACCGTTGAGCTGGTTGTTGAAAGCTTCGTTGAAACATTAGAAACTGTGGAGGCTTTATCATTGAAGCATACTTCTTGCATTGTCATGTCACGACATGATATAGAAGTACCCTCAAAGCAGAAGGGCTTTTTGGAAATGGTGGCAGCAATATTGGTGCTGGGATTAATCATTAATAAATTCCATAATTTATTAGCGGCACGTTTTCCCAAAGCGGCTATATTTTTAGGATCTGCAGGTGATTTATCACAATGTATCATTTTCACAAATATTGCCTATTATTTAAATATGAAAATTTCCCACATACACGATGTTCTTCAAATTTGGGTCGATATGTCTCTGCGGCATTTGTAAGAAAGAGATTGACATTCAATGGCATATACTTATGTATCTTACTAATCAAATTATCATTAACAGCATCGTCGACAGGACAGTGAGCGGTAAGTTGAAGATGTTAACTAATGTATTGTATTCATTTGACACTTTCTTTATGCTTATTTACAACATGTTTGCATATATTTACAAACGTACATACACACGTATTTGCTCTCGTTTATTCTGCATTCGTAGATGTACTTATGTACATGATTTTTTGTTGGACGTTGGTTTGTGTGGTTATTTCTTCCTTATACCATTTAATTATTTCAAAGAAAAGTGTAAACAACTAATGGCTACATACAATTAAATTGAAAAAGTTTCAATTGTCTGAGTCAAAGTTGCAGTGCTTTGCACCAGTTATGCCTACTGACATCAAGAGTAACAACACAAAAAGAGAAGAAAAACAAAAACAAAAACACGTTGAAATGCCTTATAAACACGAAAGCTATATTAATAATTAAACTTTAGACCATTACAACGATCCGACCGCTCACGCCAATGTTTGGCTAAAAACTAAAAAATTTAAAAGAAAAAGACAAACACCACTTGCACTTCGAACTGATTCTTGTTGTTGCTGTTTATCGGTGATCTTTTTTTATTCATACACAATCATTAACTTCGGAGCTGGAATTGATGTTTGTTTACTAAACGAAAAAAAAAACCATGGAAAGAAAGTTAACAAAAAACAAAAACATCTACAAGATACGTTTTTACGACAACCCACAGCTGCCAGATAAAATAGGGTGAAAGTCGTCAAAACCTTCAAACCCGTTTATTAAAATCGTCACAAAAACATCACTTTAAAAAGTAATGCTTTTTACAAAACAGAACGATCTTTCTTAAGCAAAACAAAACATTTTCATGATGAAGAAATTCTAAAGGATTTTGTTGAAAATGAGCCATGTTAAGCCCCCCAGTTATGCAATAACTGCAAAGAAGGGAAGCTTCCATAGACAGAAAAAACAATTTAATCCATTTGTACTTAAATCAATCCCAAGCGGTGTCAGAAGTGTGGTGAGTGCGCATTTCCTTAAATCAAGTGTTATGCGTACGTAAGTTTTCATTTGCGCTTCGTACTCAAATCAAGGAGAAAAAGCTTAAATTTGGAACGAGCTTTCTTCTCGCTTCTTAGTAAGACATTTTCAATTTGTATAAAGTACAAAGAAATTTTAGCTATTAAAAAAATTCAAAAAGGTAGCAACAAATCTTCTCATTGAAAATAGCAGCTGTTTTTCTGTTACTAGACAAGTTCACTTAAATATCCATTAACATTCCGTATTATAAGCACAACTAATAGCTGCCACAGAAATTATTTATTAATATCAATAACCGTAAGCAAACAAGGGCAAAACTGATATGAAATTCCTAAAATTTCTACCGGAATCTACAAACAGATACACTAAAATCCAACTTCAAACCACGCAAAACTAAACAACAAATTGGCAGGCAAAGTCAAGAAAACGAGGCTACCGACCACTGAAAGACAACGAGTACTCAAAAACAAGTATACCTCTGTGTATTTACTCTTGCTCAATTGCTGTTAATTATTCAGATTAGAGTTTCTGTAGAACCTCTATGCCTACATATCCTGTGAAAATTTTAGATCTCTAGTTTTTATAGTTCAAAAGTTACAGCTAATTTTAGCTGGCTTTCACTGTTTCTTGTCTGGGATCACCCTTTAGATCTCAATTTTTTATTGTTTTTGCTATTTGTTGTAGTGGGACCTTTGCAGCAACATATCTTCTGAAAACTTCTGCTCGCTTGCTCTTGTGGTTCAAAAGTTACAGCTGATTTTAGCTAATATTCAGTTTTTTGTATAGGGTTCCCCTGTATCCTGTGATGGTCAGGCAGCAAAGTCTCAATAATAGGGTTTCGTTTTCACTCTATGAATACTGAACCCTAAAAAGAATAATAAAAAAACTCTAAAAATCATATGAAAACATACAAAGTTTTGAAAGATTGGAACCATTTCCTGTATATTTGTTTTGGCAAGATGATGCATTAGTGCAAATCACTACGATTTTCTTCTTGAAAGATTAAATAAAATGGGTAAATCTTCCTGACAGTTTCAAAAATATTTAACATTACATGTTAAAGTTAAAGCAAAAAGTTTAAAATGGATACCTATGTTCAAACTGTTCGCCTTTTTTAGAGAAAACAATATAAAATGCACCATCATATTTGCAAACTTTTTTATAAAGATATCAAACATTAACACATATTGTTCAAGATTAACAAAGCTTACGTTTTCATTGCCATAAAACAGATTGCATTGAAATTCTGAAGTTTTTAAACATTATGGCTGTTATTGATACGCCAATTAATGTTCTATCTATCAGGAAAGTGCGAAGATCATTGCACATATGCATTTTTTGAACACTAAACAATTTATTGTACATATATATGATTTGATGCCACTGAAAACTATTAAAGCGCCAACTATCAAGTTGACAACGGTGATTGTGCACCTGATAGTTAATAATTTAATAATATCTGAAATCGTCAAATTACTATAATCTGGCAACTACACAACAACCACCAACAGCAATGAAAATACGAATCATATAAAATAGAAGAGTGTATTCCTGTTTTGTGGCTTGACTGTTTGATCGAAACCGTCAGGGTGCCCATTTTAGCATGTTTGCATCAGAAAAACTCATGGGTTTAAGTACTGGGCATTTGTTCGAACTATTTCTTTTTGATACACAAATACCGAAAACGTATCCTTAAAGCAATTTGAAGTCACTGCTAAATAAATGTGAGCTTTTAGTATATAAAGGTGGGATCATACGATTGCCGCAATTTACCAATTTTTGTTACATTTTGTGTGCCAATCGTGTGATAGCACAATTTATTGGCTCATGCGGCAACCAAAACGAATGTTGTTCCTATTTGTCTCAATCAAATACAACCCTGATGCGACAACCGTGTGAACACTTGACAAACAACTAATCACCAATAAAAATTCTAAAAATGCACCAATATTTATTGTGTTCTCATGCGGCAACCAAAGAAGACAATGCCTGCCAATAATATATGTACATGCATACATATGTATACATTTATTTAGTTTCAAAATAGTTTAAACGCGTCTTCCAAACATGATTTCTGCTTTTCAATCAGTAAAATTCAATTGTTGTTACTATTCGCTTTTTGCTTTTTTTAGCCCGCACAACATTATAATAATAGCCGAAGCAATTTTCTTTCTTTTTAATGAACAAACCATATTTTTAACATTTAATTCATTTTTTTTTTTTTTTTTTGGGAAAACAAAGTTTGTCATCAGCTACAACAGCTGTTTCTCAGAGTTGCCGTATAATATAACAATCGTGTGACTATAATGCGGCAATTATTGGTATTAAATTGTTTTGCGGCAATTTGCGACAATAAAATTTCAGTAAAATGTGACAATCATGTGATTGCAGAGAATTTGATTGGGACAAATTTTTTATTATGCACCAATTCAGCCCAATAAAAATTGTGTAAAATTGGTGCATTACGGCAATCGTGTGATCCCACCTTTAGAGACGAGAAGACGCCTACGTTACCAGCATAGGTTGTTTTTTAACCTATTTAGCAGCAGTTTGATCAAACAAATATTACTTTAATAGTGAAAATTTTCTAAATATGGCATTTTATATTAAACAAATAAATTAATGTATTTTACTAATTCTTTTTAAGCAGAATTTTGTAAATTTTGCGTTTATTGAATTCGTTTTGATGTTTTATGTTTGCTTTACTAATACAATCTTTGTGGAAATAATACAAAATTTGTAGAAACTATTTTATTAGATTTTACTCACATACAATTTTACTCAAAATTGTATATGACTATACGAGCGCATTTTCGATAAATAATAATAAGGCACCCACTTAATGCCACTTCTACTTAAAACTAACTTTACTTTTGACTGTAGTTGAAAAATAGTTAATAGCATATGGACATTTCCAGAAAAAGGTCAACCGCGACAGAAATATTAAAAACCGGAAAAAAATTTTCTTTTTCAAATTTAATTAGAGAACTGTCTAAATTTTTACAATTTATTAACTTAAACATATATTTCCGTTTTTATTTTGAGTAAATTTGTTTGTAAGATGCACATTTGGTTTTCTTGCACTTTGCGTCTCTTTTTGTCATTTTTTCCTTTTGTTATTACTGACTCTTAAGTATCATAACGATTGCACTCTTTTTAGGCACTTATTGTATCAACACCAAATAGTTAAAAAATAGTAGCAGAGATCTAATAAAGCACGAATAACTGTTAAACTTTAAGATTCTTTTACTTACTTCTCCTCTGTCCCGTTTGCAATCAAAAATAATCATTTGTTACCAGTTCTCCGTGATCATTGATCGAAATAAGTTGTTAAAGAAAATTTACAGCGAAATTAGTGAGTTCATTAAAAAAAAAAACACAAAATTTTACAGAGACAATTTTGTTTTTTATTAATTTTCAAAGAGTGTCTGTCCCGTGCGCAATCGTAAGTGTTACTTTTTCCAACAAAAACTGATTTTTTGATTAAATTTAAAATTATCTATGTATGCAGATGGAGAATATATGTAAGTTGTGAAGACAAACAAATTGCCCAGAAGAAGTGCAGGGAAGAAACTAAAAAGCGATCCAGCCAAGAACAAGAAGTACCTAGAGAAAGCGGCAGAGAGGATGATAAAATATCGCTCAAAACTCAGACAATTGACAGAGAATAATGAAAAGGTGCGTAAAAACATACGGGAAAAGGAACGTATAAGGAAACAAAGGAGCAGCGAAAGAATTAAAAATAAAGCAAATGAAGAAATAATTAACATCGCGGTCTATAAGACCAAGCAAAGTTTTGGAAAAGCTCTGAAGCAGGCAGAAAATGCATTGCCCCAGGCAGCTGATAAAAGAGCGCAGGTTGTTAAAGCTTTATTTGAAAAATATGTTCAGCCATTAAATTTTGATGTACCTCTTACTGAAAATGTTGAAATGAAGAAGTCAATAAATCAAAGAATGTACTGGCGAACCTGTTAGTAAAACAACATTCTACGGATGTCGGCCAAGGCATATTCAGCTATCCAGTAAAATGCCACATAACATGTGTGTCTGCGTTCATCATGCCAATTTGTTCATCATCAAATATGTAATAAAAAAAGGAAAACACTAAAAAAATAATTTTTGGAAATTACGTCCCGTTTGCAATAGTTATAAATTTTTTTTTTAATAATAAAAGCTTTTGGAAAGGAATAACTTTATATAGCAAGCTTTATTATTCTGTGATACTTAAAAAAAAAATTGCTCCTAAAAAATACGACTAAATTCGCTAATTTTTCAATTATTCCACATGCTGCCAAAAATTACTTCCATTTTTTGTCCCGTTTGCAATGCTATGTTTTTTAAAGTATTTTGAGAATGTAAGAGTTGTACGATTTGCATTTTGCACTCAAAAAGTAGTGCTACTGAAATGCAATTAAACCTTTATAAAGAGCTTAAAAAATGTTTATGTTTTCATACTTTTTTTTAACTTGAATGCGTACGAATGTCCCATTCGCAATCTTGGAAATGCCCATATGTTAAAATGCAAGTTGTTCTTAAAAACAGTTGACTTCATTGATCGCCTATGGTTATGGCCCATTATTTTAAGAATTTTTCATAGACTTCAGATACACTGCCATTGTTAAGCAATTTTCCAAATCGATGAAATAAGATTTGAATAAAAAAGTCTTCTTTAGCCTTCTATGTTCAGTAAACAATTTCTTACATATTATAATCTTTGCTTCACTAAAAGAAAATATGTACATATTCGTAGGTATACAAAACATTGCTTACATAACTTTTTAGCACTTTAACTGAACACTTAACATTTTCATAATCTGGTCACGCTGAAGACTGTGTTATGTTTCTGCTACTTGTTTTTCTGCTTGTTGATTTTTATGCTTCCAAATTGGAATGCACAGGTACATACCACAAAAAAAGCACACTCTTCTCTCAAATGTTTTCCAGATAATTTAATTATTTTACTCATAAAATCTACCTTTAAAAAAAAATATATAGCACTTGTTAAAAGTACAGTATTTATCGGATATAAGAAACTTGAAAAATCCACGAAAAAAGTTTCTTATAAGCGTTTCTTTCTTATATACAAATATTTTATATAAGAAACTTCTTTCTTATATAAGTAGCTATGGCCATAAGGCATTTGTTTCTTATATGAATATATGAGCTTTTTTACCTTTTTATTTATATACGTAGATGTACTTATGTAGGTATGTAAATAGAAAAATAAAAAAAAATTAAATTTTATTTTATTAACCCTTTAGTAAATAGATATAAAAAACTAGACAACCCCAATTTGAAAATAAAAAAAATTATATGTATGAAATACATGTACATACACAATTCATTTTGTACTATTTATTTATTTATTTACGAGGCAAGAAACAAAAACTTCTCATGAGCACTAAAAGTAAAAAAAAAACGTTGTTGTTGTTGTAAAAATGTCAGAAAACAGAGTTCGCCATGCAAACTACATAAATTCAGTGTTGCCCTTGAAAGTTGCTTATATAAATTCTTTTTCTATACATTTTGTGGTTTTGGTGTTCAAGAAAAATGTTCTTTTATCAGTTTTTTTCTTATATAAAACTTTTTTTGTTACAAAAAATACTAAAAAGATATGGTGTTTTTGCAAATGTTTCTTATAAGCGTTTTGTTCTTATATGAGATGTTCTTATATCCGATAAATACTGTATATCCAAAAAGTGTTCATGTTTAATTTCCACAAAACTAGAAAATGACTTGTATGGACAAAATGCGTACAAATAGTTCAAAAAGTTAAGCGTGTAATTCATGAGATTTTTCATACCTTAGGGTATTGTATGCATATGTATGTATAGATTTGTTTCATAAAACACATTTTTCCGGGCACCGATTGTGAAGCCTCCAGACAACTTATTGATCTAAATCTTATTCTAATCGTTTTACGAATGTCCCCTCTGCTTGGGGATTGAAAATATGCAAAATCGGGTTTATATAGACAAAAAAAAACATAACACAATTTTTTGCCAAATTTATTGTTTTATAAAAAAATAAATAAAAGAAAGCAAGGGGGATCAAACCATTCACGTGCAGCTTGACAGCTCACACTACCACACCAGTCATCGCCACTTGTAGATCAAAATGGCATTTTAAGTGTATACTAGGGAATGGCATCAGAAAGTAAAAGTCGATTTTCGATATTTCGACTAACCATCGTAGCTCAAAATCGATTTTTTTAAGTCGATTAATATATTTTGCGTAAAATAAACGCACTACGACTTGAATTTTCACATGGTGCCAAACGTGGCTGGGTGACATTTTTTTAAATATTCACTTATTTTGTATTATAAATTGCACGTTTTATTTGATCAAATTTTCACAACCAAACACTTGCTTTGTTTTCTCTTCAATAACTTTAGTGGTGGTAGCTTTCTATAACAATAACAAAAACTTCTTTTGCTTGCAGTATGTAATGAAATAGACGTTTTCGTTGTCGAACTTCTACAACAGGTAATTTTGTTATGCTTTGTGGGATGGTACAACTAACAGGTAGCCTCATCAGCTAAGCCGTTAATAATCTGACTACTTTAGGTTAGGTTAGAATGCAGAGATGAAAGGC
The DNA here is from genome assembly GCA_963662145.1 of Sturmia bella. NCBI lineage: Eukaryota > Metazoa > Arthropoda > Insecta > Diptera > Tachinidae > Sturmia > Sturmia bella. Next base: position 37,048,305 of record OY759172.1, read on the forward strand.
ACCCAAAACGAAACACCAAATCAATGTAAGCTCTGTTTTTTCTCTGCTATAAATGCAGAAGCGGCGGCTTTTTGACAGCTTACAGAAGTTGTACAAAAACAAAATGCATGTTATTTTTATTGAAGTTGTTGTTATTGTAGTGAAAAGACTACCTTTTTTGTTGTATCACGCTTTGTGGCTTACCGATTCGATTAATTGACGCCAAAAATCGATTTCAACATAAAGTTGGCAATGCATAATCGATCAGAAAATAGTCGTTTTTAGGACTGAAAATCGATTATCGAATACAATCGAAATCGACTTACCATTCCCTAGTGTATATATACATATGCATTTGATCTACAAGTACTATCTCGATGGACACCATAACTCCTGAACATGTCCATATTACTAGACTATCGGGATTACAGATATAAGTATATTTCTATAACTACAAACATTAACGAAATAAACTGTTTTTGTTCTTTGTAAAAAATATAAACTCAATCAGCTTGACATTCATTTGAAAAGTCTCTTAATGCTGCTGTTCCATTCTCACTCAATAGATCTAAAATTTATATACATATGTATGAATCGAAAAAAAGGAAATTCATTGGTACATTTCTTTTAAATACATATAAATTTAATCAAATATCAAAGCATTAATAGTTTCCGCTTGATATTTTTGGGAGAGAATTAATTAAATTTATTTAATTAATTATTATTATTATTATTTAATTTAAATAATTAAATTTTGTTTGTGTGCTGTTTCTTTAACGCTTTTTAAAACGAATGCACACTTCCATTTGCTCAATTTGTTTTTTAGTGCAAATGAGGAAAAATTAAACAAAGTGCAAACAAAGGGTTATCCATTTCGTGTTTTCAAAAGTATATGTCTTCATATGTTTTCAAAAGTATATATGAGAAAAATCTGCAAAAATTGCGTTACGTAATTTGTGAACAGCCCCTAATACCATGTTCATACATGCGCCTTTATTGAGATAATCGCAATAAAGTCAATAAAGTTATTGCTTAATAAACTCAAAATTGCTTTGAATATTGAGAAAAAGATGAAACACAACACTGTAAAAGATGTGTTTAATAACCAAAGTATACAATGCGAGATGAATGACGAGATAAATGTCAACAAAAGCAAACAAAACAAAATAATAAAAAATAAAAACATAAAAATTTTTAAACATTGCAGCATTTCCAAATTTTTATTTCACTTTCTTTTTATTATTGCCGCTTTGGGGTCATAACATGAACGCACTACTTGTACAAGTTCCATATTTTTATTGTACAACACTAAAATATATTTAATAAAAGGCAGTTTTCTTCCATTTTTCTTATTTGAAAATATTTTTCACTTTTTCTTTCTCACTACCAAAACAAACACAACAACTTTTTTTCCAGCTGTCAAATACTAATTGAATTAGCGCAATATTTGTATGTATGAACGAAAAAAATATTATGTCAATAAACTGAATATTATCTCAATTAGAAATGCATGTATGAACAAGGTATAAGTTAGCTTTTAATTTTAAGTGTGAGACTATTAGAAAAAATAGAATAATAACACTGTGCTTGAATTTGGAACTTTTTTTTGCCGACAAATTCGGTTACGCTGAATTCAGTGGTGCTATCTGTTTTTGTAGGTTAGCTCGCGTTTTCGAGATTTACCGTTATTTTAAAAATGGAGGAGGTTGCACTACATGTATTGAACTAACTAAAAAAATTTTTCGTTTATTGAACTTTAGTAAAAAACCGAAATTCCGCAATAAAATAACCTTTAATCTGATATATAATTCATTAAAAACAAATTTCAGTTTTTAGAAAAAAAATTTTTTTTTTTTTTTTTTTTAAATTTTTTTTTGCAAATTCTTGAAATTTTGTGATCTTTAAAACTGCATAAAAAATTGAAAAATTAAGCTATGCCAACAAGTTTTCCCGTATATATAAAAAATTATGTTCGAAACAAAACGAGCTTAAAATGACCAAAATCTGTGGGCAACTTTTGATTTTATTCACAAAAGATGAAAAATTGTAGTTTCAACCTGTTACCAGACGAAGCCTCAAAAATTGAAAAAAATATTTTCTTGTTAATTAAAGTACATTTCTGCGTGTTCATATAAAAAGTTTTTTGTAATTATCTAACATTAAGATGTGTTAAAAAAGTGTTATGAAACCCTTTTGCATAATTTGTACTATTATGCAAAATTATGCAAAAAGGTTTTTTTTTCTAAAAACTGAAATTTTTTTTTAATGTATTATATATCAGATTAAAGGTTATTTTATTCCGGAGTTTCGGTTTTTTACTAAAGTTCAATAAATGAAAAATTTTTTTAGTTAGTTCAATACATGTAGTGCAACCTCCTCCATTTTTAAAATAACGGTAAATCTCGAAAACGCGAGCTAACCTACAAAAACGGATAGCACCACTGAATTCAGCGTACCCGAATTAGGTTTAGTCACTGGGTGCCCCGTTTGTCGGTTTTTTCAACTAGCACAGTGTAATGTTTATTACGTATTATGAAAATAGGATTATTTCGCCATCTTTGAAAGTTTGTCCTGGCAATCAAACTTTTGTTTGGCCAAATGTTTTGGTGGCTCAACAATTCATTTCTCCATTTCAGAGTAGTAAAAAATTTTTTTCGGCACACTGTTCCAGAACCCAAAAAAAAAAAATCAGAAAATTTCTCAATTTCTGTGTAACAAATCATTTGAAATACCAAACGCTATCTTTTTTATAAAGTAAACACTGTTGGTTAGAGGGCAGGTGAAAGAAAGTTTAGTTTATGGAATGCATGTAATAAAAAAATAAAGTACTTAATTTCTTACTTTCCTTTTAAAAGTTCTAGCTTATGTGAATTGTTGCAAATGCATGCAATTTCAGTAACGTGCAGTGTGCAGGTGGTAAAACACATAAATAATATGGCTTCATGGAGTAATATGAAATCTCGGTTGGTTTGTTATTATGTATTAAAAAATAATGTGCAGTTAATGAAGCATTTCTTTCAACTGACTTCTTATTGTACCCAAAATATCTAGAATAACGGCGTCTGTGCGCACTACAAGTCGCATGAATGCGTTACTTTCCGAATCTATGTTGAGCAAACGAAGGGATTTGATGAAGTTATCAACACCAGATGGTGTGAATGATGACGAAGCTGGAATCAAGAGTCCGAAAAATGATTGGCGCTATTTTCACCCGAAATTTAGCATGGAACGGGTGCATAAACTTATAGAAGCTACAATTGAAGAACGTCTGACATGGGACCGTTTTAGTCGGTCATACGATTCATGGCGTTCTTCACAATTGGCCGAAAATTTAGCTGCAGACATAAGAGATGGCATTCGTAGATTTAATAACAAGCGGTAAATGCTTTGCTGGCAAAAAAAATGTACGTGTACATATACAAATGTAATAAATTGATTTTGTTTCAGGCATCGTATTATATGCATTTTGTCAGTCATTGAAAAGCAAAATCAAGGTATAATTATACGAATGCGTCATTTGATGGATGAAAAAGTGGATAACTTCACAAGTCTGGTTCACGAACGTCCAACGTACTTTATAGTTGCGATGGTATATTTGGTTTATAAGGATTAATTCTATAAATTAAATATTAATAAACTTTTATCTAAAAGCTTTTAATTGTTATTAAATAGTATGATTAGTCCGTGTTAATTTGTATGGATAAAATTTGTAGCGGTATGGTATGTATCAGTATACTGATGAGCGATAAAAAAGAGAGTAAAACAATAGATATAATTGCAAAAAAAAAAACTTCAACGAACTTTCTGTGAAAGTATATAAGCTAAATTTTGTCCACATTAAGGCGGCCGTGTGCAACGATTTCTTAAATACTTTTCATAAGAATAATTATATCGCAAGTTTGTTCTGTATCCAGATGATCGCGGCGCACATTGGCTGAAAATTCGTTGGCCAAAATCGATCAAAATATTTAAGTAATTGTTTTTTAAGGCATAGATATTCAGTTCGGCTTGACTCAGTTTTAATTACATTAAATTTAATCAAGGAATTTTGAAGGATTTCTACGTCAAAGTTTTTTTTTATTTTTTTCTTATTTACATATTAAAATATTTAATATTTGGAAATTAATAATAATTAAAACCACATTTTGTGATAATGGATTTTTTTTAATTCTACACTCAAAAAAATGTTTACACCCACAAAAATTTTTACACTCAAAAAATGTTTACACTAAGGAAAAAAAGTAAAATTAATTGGAGATTTTGCTAATACTACAGAAAAATTTTTTTTTTTTTACTTAAAATTTGATACTTTTAAAAAACATTTTACAAATGACAACTGAAATACATTTTAATAGCATTTGTAACAATGGTAGGTTATACTTATTATTATTTTTTACTAACAGTGTACAACACATGATTTCGGGACTCAATTCTGATAGTTGTTTATGAAAGTAGCCCCAAAAAGAAGAACTGCTGCACCATTCGTTTGGTCTTGGTACCTCAAATAATAACTTAAAAATTAATTTGAAGTTAGTAAGTATTGTGTAGGGGAGTTTGTCACGTTTTAGGCTCTTTTGTTCGTCATAACTCGAGAACCACTACTCCGAATAAGCTGAAATAAATTTTAAAAAATTAAGAACTATATTTTAGGTACATGTTATTCACACATTGATCTTCAATTTCATAGCAGGTGGTACTTAAATTGTACAAAACTGCACTTAATATCAGGAAAAACTTATAAGTATCTCGCCAATATGGGGTTTCTTATCTTTAGTGGTTTAATGTCGTGATTATTACTATAAAATTGTTTATGACTTTGGTTGACCCGAAAGGTGAAGTTACATAGCCCGCTTTAGACGCGTCCACGCTTTTCATGCTTTTTATACCTTTTACGCGTTCTATGCGTTTCATACTACAAGTTACATACAACGCTTCATACGCGCCATATTTTGTTGTTTTGATCAGCTGTTGTGCAAATATTTTTAGCATACAAAACAAATATTAACAAAATGGGAAGTGAAATTTAAATTTTAAAAGAATTAAGGGACTTTATAGAGTTCATAAACATTGTTATTTGTGCGATAAGAGCTTACGAAAAGCTCCAAAATTGTACATATGTATGTAAATGAAGCTCCTTACTTATTGCACTCCATGCAGCTGCTCTTTTATTTTTGTTCCGATAGAGCAGCAAGGTTTTATTATATAAAAGCTAGTGGTTTTTAACTGTATTTATTAGCTTCTCTTCCATATCGCTTGTTTTAATAAATTGAAAATATTTGTAAACATAACAGTGATGATACTCAGTACGCAAACGCAATCGATAAATCGAATCCAAATTTCGTTAATGAAAAAAGTGTTGTAAAAAACAATTACAATTTGTTTTATTCGTGAAAATGTTTATAAAATTTGTAACAAAACTTTTCTTTTTTATTAAAAATGTTTTTTTGCAAAAGATTTTATAAATTATTTTACGATATAAAAGGTATTTATCGATAACGTTGAGAGTAGGCACATTATTGGTTATTATAAACAGCTGACATTTTCTCATGACGCTTGTGACGTATATAAAAGTAGAAAGTAGGTCTACTTTATGCGTTCTACGCGTCTTCGCGTTCTATGCTTTGTGCGCTGTAACTTGTCACATACAAATGCACTAATCCTACTTTTTTGACAACCGCGTGAAAAGCGTCGACGCGTAGAAAGCGTACTGTGTAACTTCAGCTTAACAGTTGATAAGAGGTAAATTAGAAAGAGATCGTATGTTTACTGTAGAACGTATTGTGATATTTTTAAGACCTTCTTTTTTGGCTGATCAAAAAGCCAAGCCATAAAGCCCTTTTGCAGGTATTACAGGTATGTGAAAAATAATAAGGGCATTTGTATTTACTGGCTTTGTTGATTCCGAATTTACGTAAAATGAAAGAATTTATGATTAAGGAGAGTTGTTTTGTAATGGATGTAAGTAAAATTAAGAAATCACGTTACAATTTGTGTTTTTTTTTTTTGTTTCGTTTTTTTTATAAAAAATTATTTTCGTGCGCGATTTTTGCTGTGAAAAATAAGAAGGAATTGTTTACAGTAATTTCATTAAAATGAGTGTTCTACAGGCGGGTCGTGGCGGGTTCAAAAGTAAATATAGGGTTAGAGAGGACAATTTCACCTTTCTTCGGAACATATGCGTTTCTTGTTCCCTAGAAGTTCTATTCCACCAAAGTTTAAATTTCAGAAAAATATATTAGTTTCATAAATGTTTCATAATGCACCTAATATTAAACGCTAGAGCGGTAACTACCTACAACAACTAAAGACTATAATCCTACCAACATTATAAAAAAGACCGCAGGCCATTATCGATGACATACTAGCAAGCTGTCATCGATAATGGCCTGCGGTCTTTTTGCGGTAATTAAAATTTTTGACGGAAAACACATATAAAACAAGTTTTTCTGAAGTTATTAAAAAACAAAGAGTTTGACAGCATGCCACGCCCACGATTATCAACAGTTTAACCTAGTTTTTTGACTACCTTAATATGGATATATTAGCTCCAAAATGTCGTAAAAATTTTAAAAATCAGTGACAAAAAAATATTTGACTTTTGGCCAAGGAAAGCGATTTTCAGCCACTATGCGTCGGAGTTACGGTTCGACGTTTCGACAATGATAAATGTGTAGTGGAATTGGCTAGAAATAGAAATGTATGGAGGGACGCTTCCAACCCTGTTTAAATGGTTAGCAGCACAGAAATAAAACAAGTATATTTGGCCATGTTCGTGTTTCGACAGTGCTACTAACTCATAATACCAATTTTACATCCGTTGTTCGATCTTCGATACTCAGTGCATATCGAATGTTGTTCATCATATGGACCATATTTTCACAAGATACATAGGTACATCCGGGTCTTGGATCTCTTAATTGCACGAAGCTGAAAAAGTGACAAACCAAGGGTTGAACTTGAGCCTGAAAAATTTATTTAATGTAAATGTATTACAATACCATAGTTCAATGAAATTAAAATTTTCACTAAAAATTTTTAATTATATAATTTTTATACCAACTGAAATAACAACTTAACAAAATACTCTTACTGCATGTTCCTCTAAATGCAAACGAAGGTTTGTTTTACATATTTGTATAAAAAGCAACAACAATTTTTCGATTGCTTTTGTTGTTTTGTTGGAACAGGCAGTCAAATTTGCTGAAAATGATGTATATCACGAAGTTTATATAAAATCTGCTACTTTTAAGCGCAAAGTCGGAGTATAATAAAATTGATTAGTTTAGGTCTAAAAATAGACTTTAATGTTTTCTGTCTTTTTTCAGCCGTCTATATGCCGCCGACATTTCGTTGCTGCTAAACCACTCATCAGTATAATCGAAAAATCTACAATGAATGTTTGAAGCCCAACTACGTATTCCAAAATTCTCATGAAAAAAATGAGAATCAGAAATCCGCAAACAAACTTTTTATACAGAAAACATTTTACGTCTTACAACACTTTTACTTTTCTTAGCGCTTCCTTACAACGGACCATTGACTACCAGGACTTGTATTCTTGAAAGTATCAAAAAGTTTTTTCGAATATTCAAAAATGAACTTAATTATTTATTCGCTATAAGAGCCAGCCAGCCTTTATTTATGTAGGCCAGAAATGTAGTTTGTGGAAGGCATTTACGAGTCCGCCCATCCGAATATAGCACTTACTTGTTTTTTGTTGACTCCTTAATCATGTATTGTACTGTATTAAAGTTGTTATTCAATGAAAATTAAAAAAATCTTGTAATTTATTTTAAAAAGAACAAAATATATTGAAACTTCAATTTAATGTATGCACTTTATTTAGTCTACTATTAAACATATCCATGTCGCAAATAAGACTATTAGGAAGTCCTTGCAGCTGCAGCCAATTGTTTCTTTCCTATAAATTCATTTACATACATATATTACGGCAGACTTTGCTGGTGTTGTTTAATTAAAACAAACTTTTTTTAGACTTTGGTAAACTTCTCTATTTACAGTTATGTTGCTTCAACCGCCCACAGTTTGTGGTGCCACATTTCTTAATTTTTTACTAGTTAAACGTCGCAACGTTTCACTCGCTACATGGTGCGCTTGTATGCCGTATCATTTTCTTGTTTGTTGATTTTACGCCGATTTTCTGTTGAGCTGTTATTAAGTTGGCTTGCGTGCATGAAATATTCTGTTTTGTTAGAATAAAATGCATGAAATCGCAGTTTTTTAAATAAATTTAATCATAAACAAGTTGGTGTTCAGAACTTGTTTAAGTCAAGTGTTTTTTCTTCTACCTCTCACTATTCATACTTTGCGAAGAAAACAGGCAATGCGCATAGATTTACATAAGAGACCCATAGTTAATTTTACCTTTATATTTAACATAGTTTTCTAAGAAGATTCGACGATATTACCGTTTTTAGGTTCTATATTAAGAAGCAAAGTGCGCGTTAATTTTATTCACTTAAAAATCTTTCCTTTTTTTCATAAAATAAGGGTCGGAAAAATGATTTTTCCATTGTTTTAAGCCATAATGAATATTCATATCAACATTGATAAACTGCGGTTCATTGGTGATGGACTTAACAAATTATTTAGTGTACTTATTTAGTTTTCTAGCAATATTTACCGAGCAACTTTGTGGCAGAGAACAACACCAAATTTAGGCTCATCTACTCGCAATTATAGCAACTTAGCAGTTGACAATTTTTTATGGAACAGCTGTGAGGTAATGCTAACTTCAAAGAAAAAATTTTGCAGTTGCTCGCGATTGCCGAAATTTTCCCGACAGAATGTATGTCTAGTTTCGGAACAAGTTCAATAGATCTAACATGTTGCTGCACACTTTCGAATATAAAATTTTTTTTTGAAAATCGTTCATAAGCTGTTACGCGTTGATTAGACTGTCCATAAAATGGTTCACAAAATAAAAATGGAAATAAAATCTCTACTGAACCCGAGTAAGAGGCATAATAGAGGTAAGGTCCCAGCTAGCTGATGAGGGACGTGGCAGTTGATTCTAGACTCAGGATTCAACGCGAGACAGATAAGTCTACTACATGCCTATAGCCAAATCGTAGAGACTAAAATTTATTTCAAGCTACGTACATAAAAAGGCGAGCTGTCATGCCATTAGGGTACAATTGTTCCCACCCGGTTGACATTTCATCAACACCATGTATAATCAAAATACCCTTCATTTCCTTTTGATTATCCCTAATAAAGCTTTCGACTACATTAAGATTCCCATATTGTCAATCGCCCTTGCCATTCCCAACAAATAAAATTTACTTCTTCATATCTTCAAATTCAATTAATAACATATTTATTCAAAATAGTCAAAAGGAGAAAAATATAATTATAGAACATGTTTATATGTATAAATAAAAGTATATGTGCAAACGAATGCAATTCACCTTAACCCAAAAAAAAATTATACGGAGTGCAGGGGATAAATCGAAGAGCAAAAAAAATACAAATTTTATGTATGTATGTACGTATTTGCATATGTAAGCATTAAAAAAAATGTGCGTACGTTAAATCATCTTCCCATCCAACTAGTAGCAGTAATATTAAAAGACTAACTTGGAAGAAAAAAAAATGCATTGATCTCTACTCGTTGGAGAATTTAATAAGGAGGAACGTATGGAATTGGACTAATGTTAATATGAGTTTTTATGAGAATTTAAAAAAAAGGAATTTAAGCAAAGATAGTTTTTTTTCTTTCTTTTTACTTACAATAAAATTATTATGTTGTTATTGTACGTAGATTTCATTCCATATAGTTCCAGTGATGGGCCCGGCAAGGAATATGATGGTGATGATGTTGATGAGAATTATTATTGCTATTTTTAGATGAAAAGATGTTAGCTACTATTAATAAAAAAAAACCATTGCACTACAAAAGATATAATTCAGGTTAGGGCTTCCGGCACTCGGAACAAAGAAAAATTAGGTATTAAATTTAGGAATATAGAAATGTCCTCATGTATGCATATAAACCATGAGACAGAAATTAAATTGCGTAAACCGAAATAATCACACTAAGGTTATTTTATTTCAAGACGATATTATATTAATTAGACCTGCTCATTTCTATTAAATTTTCATTTCACGTGTTTTCTACGTCACAGGTTTTGGATTGTTTCGGTTTAAGAGAGTAGCTTTAGATTAGAATTATATAGTTAATTAAATTTTCTTCACAATCTGTGTTTTTTTTTCTACATTTTGCGTAGTGCGAGTTAAAAATGGCGTATAAAAATTAGGTTAAGTTGAATCGTTGAAAAATTATACTTAGATCCAGTTGAGTTCTTCAAAATGGCGGACACCAGATTTTACTTTTTGGTTAGAGTTTCTTCCGAGCTTTGGGGATAAGTACATCAGGTACACCGGGTTTGATTTCAGGTCTGAAATTCACTGTGAAGCTGACCCTCAGAGTTGTACCACTCATGCGTTTGAGTCCTTCAGTATGTCCACAAGGAAAGGAGCAAGTTGGTCCAAGTTGGTTTTTTTATGGAATTAATTTCCGATTAGGAACCAAGGGAGTTTAGATTCCAATGGTAACAATACCAGTTTTTCTTCACTTTACTTAATTATGAAAAATTGTAATAATTATTTAATTTACTGTACTTTTACTTTTGTTTGAAGCACATGTATATTTTTAAAAGAAATTTATTTAGAGTGAATGCTTCTACTCTGCTTGAATGCGCAGCTCGAACTCGATTGCCTTCAATCAAATCTTAAGTCGTATTTTTTTCACAAGAGTTATATTCGTTTATTGTATGTATGCCAAACGTAACGGACTTAAACTGATCGCAACAAATGATCTCTTTCGTTCTCTTATGTCGTACGTTGCTGAATTTGATATGTATGTGCGTTCAGTACATACATTCCTTTCATTTACTTGAACAAATAAAGAATTAGGGGAAAAGGAGAAATAGTATTGAAAAAAATATTACATACTCTGTTATGGTAAAATTACGTTAAGCATTATTCAGGGTTTTCAGCAAATTGATTTGTTTTTGTGTAGTTGGTTCTTTTAAAACAGTTCGGCCAAAAAAAAATCATTTGGCACTTCTTGATAATTGAGATAAATCATAACAAAGCTGCTGAGTTATTCAAACAGTCCAAGATAAATCTGAAAAAAATATAACAAAAATTTTTTCGAATTGAAAACTATTTGAAATGGCAAATTGTTTGATTAAAAACGTGATAAATAAAATGGAAAAGAATCGCGTACTTAAGATCAAACGTTTTTATATATATTTAACGAGATTCCTAGAAAACCTATCTATAAAAAAGTGATAGGATTGAGCCGCCTGGTACGAGGCGGGATGCTTAATCCAACAATAATATTGATTAAAACTAACCCGATCAATATTATTTCATCTGTCAATAAATTTCTAGTAATAATTAAAAAATTCATAGATAATGATGCCAGAGAAGAGATGAAACAATGCAGGAAACTTTTGAATAAAATTATCTTAATACAAACGAAAACGGGTACTCAAGCCAGCAAACTAATACAGTTAACGTCATTGTCGTCTAATATAAAGATAAGCATCCCGGAACATTATAGACTCAACTATGCTAAAAGAGTAATAAACTCTAAGGAATTTCGTAGACCAGAAGCGCAGGAAATTCTTTCTGAACTAAAAAAAAAACGAAACATGTGTTTTCGATTGAGCTAAAATCGAACCAAAATAATAAAGAAATGTATTTTTTTAACCCACCTTTTACACTGTAAAATCAGTTTTGGTCCTCAAGGTCCCAAAAAGACTTTAAAACAATGTTTCAATTGCCAGAAACATTGCCTCACCAAACATTTCTGCGCCAAAACCCCCGTTTGCCTCAAGTAGAGATCTGGACATCACAAAACTATTCAATGCCCAATTAAAAGCAAAAGCGAAAATATAAAATGTGTATGGTGCGGTGAAAGTCACACAGCAAGCTATAAAGGATGTACGTTATAGTACTTCCCACCATTAAGATACACAAAAACAGTATCCTCTCAAGACCACCAAACTCAAAAGGTTGAGCATCTTCAAAACAAAACACGTAGAATAAATCCTTCAATAACATACACTCAGGCAATAGCCCACAATTAAGCCCCAAGTTCAAAGATAAAGTCCACTATTGACCGCGAAGAAAACATGTCAGCCAGTCCTACACGCAAATCAATAGTGATATGCAATATCTCAAAGACATGATGAAGCAACTAGTTTCAAATTTTATGAACATTATAACCGTACTTCTGACAAAACGTGATGGATAGACAAAGTGAACTAAAGATCGTACTATGGAATGCTAATGACCTTAATCAACACCGACTCGAACTAAAATTGTTTTTAAATCATTTTTTAGTAGATATATTACTTGTCTCTGAAATCCATTCCACACAAAAGATCTTAACAGCCACACAGAATGACTCAATATTTCACACTAATCATCCTAACAACACGGCTGAAGGAAGTACAGCAATAACAATACGTAACTCCATCATAGGCATTACAGTTCAAGATTTTAAAAGGGATAATATTCAAGCATCTTTGCGACGGTGAAGATTTCAATGCTACAAATTTCGTATCAAATCATCGTTTGAAAATATGTTGCGATGTTCAAATCTTTGTGTTAATTTACAAATTACAGTTTCAAATAAATTTTCTTTAAAGTTTGTGTGCAGGTCGATTGTAGGGTAGCGTCTGGATAGGTTACATATAATCTTCAAATTTTTATTTTGAAGGGTTTTCAGGTGAGTTTTTGCACATTTTGTAGACCACACCTGATATCCGTAGGTCATAATCGGTCGAATATACATTCGATAAAGTAATAACTTATTTTTATGGTTAAGGGATGAATTTCTATTTAGTAGAGGAAAGAGGGCTCTCCCACATCTTACAGCTTTAGGACTTATTTGAAAACTATGATCTCTAAAATTCAATTTTTTATCCACTGTTATTCCTAAATATTGACTGTATCCTGCATTTATATGCCTTGAATAGAAAACCCTATACCGGGTAGTCGTTTTGGCGATTTATTAAAGGGGATTTATGTATACTTGCTTGTGTTTTTAACTCGTTCATTTTAATCTTCCATTTTTCGAAATACTTTTTAATTGTTTATGAACGATTTGTCGAGCTGTTTAATAATTGCCTTCGAGACTTTGCCAGATGCTATTAGAGCTGTGTCATCCGCATATAGAGCTGTGGTTTGGTCTCTTAAGGCCATATTCATAATAATTATTGTAAGTTTATTAAGCTCTTATTTGACGTATTTCTACGGAATATTTGTCAAATGAACGTGTAATAAACCTTCCATAATTTTTTATGAATATGGGTGTTAATGTTTTAAAGTCCGATAAATATATTCAATATAGAATAGGAGATAGGACTGAACCTTGGGGTACACCAGCAGGAATTTTGCGTAAACTGGAGTACTCATTATCTATATATGTATACTAGAAAAGTTCTTTCAGATAAAAAGCTGTTTATAATCTTTTGCATATATATAGATAAAATATCCAAAAGCTTCTAGTTTATAAATTAAACCATTATGCTATATGGAGTCAAAGGCTTTTTCGATGTCTAGCAGCACTATTCCAGTGCTCCTTCTATTATTTTTGTTGCTTTGCATAAGGTTTACTATTCTTTTAACTTAGTGAATTGTGGAATGATCTTTTCTGAACCCAAATAGTCCATTCTGCAATATACCACGATTTTCTGTGAATTCATGAAGCCTTTTTAATATTATTTTTTCAAAGACTTTATCCAGTTTGCTTAATATACTAATGGGCCGGTAATTTTTTGGAGTCTTCGCATCTTTACCTTTTTGCATTCACACTATCACTCTTCAAATAAAATAGCGAAAATAGAGGCTAAACTAAAAGACCCGTATTGCGGTGTTTTATATGTTAGTTCGAATTTTCTTTTTAATAGCGCATATGTACGTCACGTCACGTCTTTTCAGATGGTGAAAGGATCATTTACCAGCTTCAATATCTCAGGCCTGCTGAGAAATATTAATGATAGAAGGCTTGGCCTTAATTTTTGCAATGGTTAAGTTCCATGTACATATATTTATTTAAGCGTAAATTTATTCTACAGATGGATCATAAGGCATTGCTAGCAAGTTTAACAGCCACTATTTAGAAATGATTTAAAAATTAAGCCGGCCTATTACAAAACTGGTGAAAACAAAAATAAATTCTCATTTTCTCAAATAAATATTTTTCGTGTGTTTCCTTATGTTTTCTGTAAATTAATTTAATAGAAAAGAGTTCTTTTGTGCAGTATTTTTCGGTTAATTGCACATCAAAATTTGCACAATTTTTTGTTCAATTAACCGGGGAACCAATTAGCCGATACCCGTTTAATTGAACAATTCGTTTAATTACAAGAACCCTATTTAATTGAACAGTTTGTTCAATTACAGAAATCACGCATAATTGGAACTATGTACTAATGAATTAAAAGAAATCGCAGATGTTCACAAAATAATTTTTTTTACCTTAAACGAAAAAAAAATGCAAGTAACACCAAAAAATGTACATATATGTATGTGTATAGTAGAGATGCCACCCAGTGTTTTTAACAAATGATTTCAAATATGTATGTGCAAGAATGCCAGATTATTTTTCAATGCAATTAACCGGGTAAAAGTAAGCGGAAATTTATTTTTGATGACATGAATTTTGAACGAATTAAGCGGGAAAATCAATTAACCGGGTTCAATTATCCGAGGAAATTTACATGCTGTTCGTATGCAATATTTTTTTTGCCCGATCATGTGGTTCAATTAAGCGTGGAAACCAATTAACCGTAGGGTCAATTAACCGAAAAATACTGTATATATGAAAAATGTTATTTTGCTTACATGCCACATTACCCTATAATTTCGATTTTAACTATAATACTAAAAAATTGTTTTTAAGTGTAACATACATATGAATGTATATACATATGTACATAAGTAGGTGCATGCGTATGATAGAAAATATCTTAAATAAATTGTCCGTGAAAAAAGTATTCAGAAAACAATGAGGTATGTATGTATGTATTTGCATTTCTTCTTGCTGCGGAATGAATTTGTTTTTCTTTAGCGACACTTAGCGTGTTTTAATAGATTTGGTGTATACCTTTAGGCACGTGTTTGATGATCTATGGTGTTGAATAAAGATGGGCTCCTGTTGAAGTTTTCAAACAAGACACGAACCAACTAGCACGAAATTAAATAGGTGTAATATGGTAGTTGTATTCAAACACATTTTTGGTTATTTTTCATACAACACTTAGTGCGCGAGCATATAATACATACCCAGCGGAAAAAGGTAATCAATTGGAATCGAGAAAGCAATGAATATCTTGTGAAAAATCTGATTCCAGAATTTATTTCAATTGTAATAAATTATTTTAGTATGACTTTAAAATGAATTCTATTAACTATTTTTATAAGTAGTTATATTACACTGTGGAACAAATTCAAGTTAGTAAAAGTTAGGTTAGAGATTGAGGGGTGAA
The DNA here is from genome assembly GCA_963662145.1 of Sturmia bella. NCBI lineage: Eukaryota > Metazoa > Arthropoda > Insecta > Diptera > Tachinidae > Sturmia > Sturmia bella. Next base: position 37,063,814 of record OY759172.1, read on the forward strand.
AATATAAGCAAAATTGGAAGACCCGTATCATGGCGTTTGTTTATGTTAATTAGATTTTTTCTAATTTACCTTCAACCTTTCCAGTCAAATGCCGATTTGACAGATGTAAAAATTTCAATTAGTCGTCGAGTTATAGCCAGAAAACCATATATATATATATATATATATATATATATATATATATATATATATATATATATATATATATATATATATATATATATATATATATATATATATATATATATATATATATATATATATATATATATATATATATATATATATATATATATATATATATATATATATATATATATATATATATATATATATATATATATGCTGAAAACCGGCGCTATATATATATTAGGATGAACGATTTGAACACCTTAATAGGCGCTTCGCGTTTCCGATTCTTGGGATTGTAGTAAGCAAAATACCATATGTTTACGGTGAAAATCGAGCTTCCCGATATTGACTTTAAGTTTTTTCTCAGACTTCTGTCACCTTTTTTCTGGATATTTTGGCCTATAACAGCCAAACCATGAGATTTTCGGTCCAATACTCAGACAAAAAGTGTAGCCAAGCAAATAGTTAAGATCTCTCTAGTACATCGCAAAAGCGTTGGAACGGTCCTTCAGGCAGTTCTGGCGCTGTAAAAGTGCAAATTTCTTTTAAAAATATTGATAAATTACCATTTTCAGTTTCTAATAGCGCAAATGCATCAAAATCTTATATTTCTTTATACATATGGTATAAAGAAATATAAATGTTAATAGATTTGTCATAAAATGTATATTTTCGGGCACCGATTGTGAAGCCACCAGACAGCTTATTGATCTAAATCTCACTTTAATCGTTTTATAAATGTCCCCTCTGCTTAGGGATTAAAAATAAGCAAAATCCGATTTGTAATTACTGAGATATAGGTAAAAAAACATTTTAAATTTTTTACCACATTTGTTGTATTATAATAAATAGAAAAGCAAAAGGAACCACAAGGGCTCGAACCATCACCATGCAGGTTGATAAGCAGCTAATGCCACGACTAAAAGTGCGTTTAGACTATGCTAATATTTGTCCAAACACAACAAATAATTGTTTGGGCTAATAGTACGGTTTGTGACAAATGTTTGGGCATGGGTTTAGATTGCACTAATATTTGTTTGAATTTTATTTACGCAAATAACAGAAAATTTTGTGTCAGCAATGTTTGGTACAAATATTTGTGTACCCCTTTACACTATACTAATAATTTTATTTGTCCGGTGTGTATGACAAACATCTGTTATAGCGGATTTATAGCGGATTTACATTTACTCACATCTTTGAGATGTGTGTTGAAGTCGTTGAAAATTGAAAAAAACTGTTTACATTACATTTTCAACATCTTTCATCTGTCAAATATTATTTCACGTGTTTGAGCAAACTAAAAAACATTACGCACACAAACTAAAAAACATTATTTTAGCCTTTTTTACTAAAAATAAAAGTATTGCATTACTAATTTTATATTATGTTTAATTTAATTAAAATTTAATTACATTGTTTGTTCACACTCATTGTAAAAATGTTTGACACTTGTATATTTTCTAGTAATGATATAAATTTTTATCATTTTTTTAACTTCTTTTTAGCGATGACATTAAAATAATCGAAAGATGTTGAATACGGCGAAATGAGAAATGAACATCTTGTAGAGATGTTGAGTTTTTTTCATATAGAATTTGTATAGGAAGATGTTAACATCTTTCATCATTTTGGCAAGATGTTAACATCTTTTTTCAATTTTCAACATATTCAACTCACATCTCAAAGATGTGAGTAAATGTAAATCCGCTATAAAAAGCCTATTAAACAATGTTGTTATGTTTATGAAATCCATCTGTCAAACATGAAGCAATGTGAAAAGTTAAAATGTTTAGTGACAGTGATATTGGAGATTTATAATTAATAACTGCTGGAGCTATAGCAGTTACGAAAACCCAGCAAAAAGAAAAAAATAAAAAAAAGATCCAGCAGAATGTGGATTCGAGCTCGGGTGCAGCGCCGTAAAATGGAAGGATGTTGCCAAACACTTCTGAAGGATTTGAGTTCTGAAGAACCTTTGCTGCATAAAAACTTCGTGCGCATGGGTTCAAATGACTTCAATTACTTGGTAATTTTTTTCAATATTCATCTTATTAACATTAAATATATGTTCATGTTTTTCACAACAAGCTGAGTCTAGTGGCGCCGATTATAACAAAGATTACCAATCTGTCAAACGAATTGACCAGTATTGCCATTTCAATTTATTTAATTTTTTATATGTTAAGCACTGTCAAAAAAACTGTTGGCAACCCACGTTTCTACAATTATTTGTCGCTGTTTGTTCCGCCAAAAATATTGCGAGAACAAACAAAATATCGAGCCAAATATTTGTTGCGACGTGCTGACAAAGTGTTTACACTATCCAAAGCTTTCTTCACAAACAAACATTTTTGTTAGCCAACAAACAGTAGAAAAATATTTGGAGGCTAACAAACGCGAGTGTTTACACTAGGACAAACAAAATTTTTATAATTTTGCACAAATATTTGCATAGTCTAAACGCACTTTAAGCCATCGCCGGTTGTTGATGAGGATGGCATTTTAGATGTATACATGTAGTTTTTATGTTTGATTTTACCCTTTTTCTTATAGGTTTGATTTTTGTTAAGCAAAGGCAAGTTCTATGTTCTAACACACACAGTGATTCGCGTCTAAAAACCCTGCCAGCAAATTGGTAGTGGACTACAAATAAAATCGACATATAGTTCATCCCTGTCGGACATTGAGTAGTCGACTACTAAAATAATTAGCTTTACGTTAACTTTTATGGACTAGCTTCAAATTAGCTACAATACAATCGATTTGTAATTCACTTTTTGTGTACTGGCTATAAACTAGCTGAAACGTAGTGTAGAGTTAACCCAAAATTCAAATAACAACATACACACATACACGGTAAATAACTCTTTAATTAAATTGCTTATTGTCGCATTCGTTTTATAGGTTGCGATGGCTGAGTGAGTATGTTGGCTGCTCACCAAGTCTTGAGGCTTAGTGGTTCGATTCCCACCAGAGGCTAACAAAAAAAAAAAAGTAGGATGCAATTTAATTTAATAAAATATTACCACCGAAAAATGTAAAATCAGCCTTGATTTGTAAATTTTTTTCTGTGGGTACTGACTTTTAAGTAGCTAACTTGAAGTTAGTTGAAAAGTAATGCAACGTCGGACAATTGACTACCTCTTAGGACATCGTAATGTTAAAATAGTCAGTCATCTCCATTAAAAATAATCCAAGTGTCAACCACCACCAGTTGTAAAAAAGTTAGCTTATAATTCATTACTAGTTAACTGAGTTGCCGGCAGGGAATGATCATAGTCTAATGTGTGTGTTTGTGTTGTAAACAGTGATGCCAGTTAAGTTTGCTCAAAAACATCATTTTTGGGGAAAAGTCGGCAAACTAAAAATTGATTAAAGATTAAAAGATTAAAAATAAATTTCTTTGTTGATGAAATCCTGTAAAACACAATTTGAAAAAAAAACATAAAAGAACAATTTATTATTAGTAACTAATGTTTATGATACGTATAACATAAAAAAAAGTTTCATACAAAAGGTTGTATGTAGTCTGTACTTTAGGGCAAATTCTTTTAATAACACTTGGTAGTTTATGCAAACTGAAAAAATACGTGTTTCACATCTGTATTTAACGTCTTTATGAAATCAGTTTGAATATCCCCACCAACACAGCTTCAGCTATTATTAAATTAATTAAATATGAAATATTCTTTCAGAGAAATAGTTATTTTTAATACATTTATTTTGCAAGGACCCTTTAAGTTTTGTGTTGCTTAAGTTGATTTAATATTATTATTTTCTAGATCTGAAGGTATTTTTGTTGTATGTATTTATTCGAATATTTTTGTCGGTTTTCGCTCTCATTCGGATAGCTTTTTCAGGACAATGAAGCGAAACATCGACAAAAATATTTAGATAAATAGGATATATCCCAGAAGGAATGTATTAAACTTTTTAAATGTGTAATTAAAATATTTGGTGATTACAAAAGTAGTCGAAATCATTACACTCCAGGAATATAAAAATACTTCCAAAACATTTTTTTGAGTAATTGTTTTTGATTGATTTTTTTTAATCTTCTACCTTATCTTCCTTTGTGTTGCAAAGTTTTCCATTCACCTCTGGTAGGTTTTAGATCGCCATCGTAATAAAAAGGTACAACAAGCAATTTAAATGGATGTTACACTATGATATTAAATCAAGTTATTATTTCTGTACGAATATAGCATGATTTTTAATCAAATTTTGCCCATGCTAATTTTAGTTACCAAACATCAGTAAAACGAAAAAAATAAATAAAAATAATTTTTACAATTCGTCCCATCTGGGATTCGAACTCGGACCTCTTGGCTTAATAGTTTTCGGTGGTATGCTACAAACATTAGTTACTAAAAATAGATTAAGTTAAGTTAATTTTATTGAGACTTTTAAATTTGTTCATATTACAGGAGTTACTAACATAAAACATGAAAACTTAAAACTATATAGTATTATTTTAATAACATAACTTTTTTTATAGAAATTATGCTTCTTGCTTATCACAGGATAAGGAAAGGAAATTAACAATATAAAATTATTAATATAGTTTTACTAAAATTAAAAAAAGCTTGCTCCCGGCTTCCATCTTTACTGGTAGAGTTCTATCTACCCTAAAAAAAATAGATTGGTTTTAAAGTAATTTATAAACATATTATAATTTATTTTATCTAAAAACTGCATTTATAGTTTCCGATTTTTGCTAACGAATGTTCAAAATTCATTATTTTAAGAACATAAGTATGTAAGTGGCTATTTTTAAAATAAAGTTAGGATATCAAAGAATAGCACTTCATCGACTGTGTTTAGTGATTCGTCTTAAGTTAACAGTATCACAGCGTCACCTAAGAAATAAATGCATTAAAATGTATATTTGTTCGTAAATATGAGTTTATTTCATTTAAAATTTACTTGAATCAGCTATCAAAACATCTAATAGATAATTATCGCACAAACTGGCTATTATTTTAGTTTTTTCACTTGTTTTTGGCATTTTGATAAAAATATTTAAATTGCTTTCCTTTTCTTTAACAGCTGATTCATATTTGATATAGCACTCTACTTTATGACAGGTTGCTCACAGCAGTCATATATTTTCGTGCTATTATTTTAAGACTTCTGACTTTAGGACGACCCTTTGAATACCGTATATGTCAACATTTTATCCTCTTTCTTAGAGGTTTGATTTTTCATAAGACATAGAACTTGCCTTTGGCAAGATGCAAACGATGAATCTCATATGTGTATGTGTTGTAAACAGTGATGCCAGTTAAGTTTGCTCAAAAACATAATTTTTCGGGAAAAATGGGCAAATTAAAAATTGGAAGATTAAAAAAGAAATTTCTTTGTTGATGAAAGCCTGTGCATTTATTAAAATAGAACTTCAAAGTACAATTTATTATTAGCAACTAATTTATCTTTATTTTACTTGATCTTTAAATTGTTAAATTAATTATTCAAGCTCTTGATCTTTGGTTTTTTTTTTAAATAATTTTAAGCAATTATGAATTTATTTTCAATATTTCGCCAACAATTTGTTGGCATCTTCAGGAAAATAATTATAAAATTCAAAAAAACAAATTATTGAAAAAAAATTTGATTAACATTCAAAAAATATTTTTCCCGCCTTAAAATGTATTAACAATATTCATGAACAACATAAATATAAAAAACAAAAATACAAATTAACATACAAATTACACAGATAGAAGGACTCCCAATGGGATCTCCAGCTTCTCTTTATTGCGGATATTGTGATGGAGAAGTCAATAGATATTACTATAGAAAAATTGAATGTTAAGCCAAGAATAATGACAAAATATGTGGATGACTTATTTTGTATTATTCCTGAAGTAGCAGTTGATGATATGTTTATAACATTGAATAGTTTTAAATCTAATATTAAGTTTACAATGGAGAAGGAGTGCAATTCAAGGCTGCCGTATTTAGATACAGCGATAATTAGGAGAAATAATAGATTAATTTTAGAGTGGTATAAAAAATTAACATCGTTTTTTTATAAAAAAAAAACAAAGATCAAGAGCTTGAATAATTAATTTAACAATTAGTAACTAATGTTTATAATATACATACGTATAAAATACTAAACAATTTATAAACAAATTGTAGTTTGTGTTTTAGGGTAATTTCTTTTAATAACATTCAGTAGCTCATGTTACCTGATTTTAATACTGAAAAAATACCTTTTTCTTAAATTTTTTATGCATATGAAAATATGTATTTCACATTTGTGTTTAACGTTTTTATTGTTTTTTTATTTTGATATCCCCACCAACGCAACTGCAGCTATTAAATTTTAAATATTCTTTAAAATAAATAATACTTTTTAGTACATTCATCTTTTAAGGAACAGAATTAAATAGTACGAGTTGTGTTGCTTGCAACTGTCTAAACCGTTTGAGTCTTAATCGTTTCGAAGCTAAATTGAATATATTTTTTAAGTTATGCAAGTTTTTTAATAAATGTTCTCGTTTTTGGTCCAATTGTGTTATTTGCAGCTGTTTAAATCTTTTCTAAACCATTTAAAATACATATGTTTTTTTTGCTTTGCAAATATTTTGCGAATTTTCGCGTTTTTGGTCCATTTGTCTTGTTTACAACTGTGTAAAACGTTTATAAACCAATTTGAATACATGTTTTGTGTTGTGCAAATTACTTGCAAACTTTCGCGTTTATGATCCAGCTGTGTACTTTGCAAGTGTTGAAATCTGTTCTAAGCCATTTTAAATATAATATATGTCACCAAATATTTGTAATCCAACAATTTTAGTGAGATGGCAATCATTGTCACCACTGTTAACATGACATTTGTTACAATGTTTCAGTTCTTTCGCAGCCGTAACAGATACAACGCAGATAAATGCTCTGAATTAGTTACAAATAAATCTTTCAATTGTAATAGTCCATTTGTTGTTTGTGTTTTAATCAGTAACTTGAACAGAAACGTTTTGGTAAGCTGTGTCCCACTCGCCCATCCTTTGGCAATTTTCAGAAGTGGGATCGACAACTAGCGTTCAGTGTCAGTGTGTGTTATGTTAATATCTATTCATAATAATAATAACTATGTGTCTCAATAATGAACAATCGCTATTTAATGTAATCAATTAATGTGGTGTGCGTGATATAATCGATGCTTTGCCTTCTTTTAACCCTTCCGATGCAATTTATTGAAAGAGTTGAAGAATTAAAAAGAAAACGCGTGTAAGTGGAACGATAGCGTAGTGTTATTTGTAACGAAATGTAAAATTATAGTTCTATGTTGTCAAACCGAAGGTCGGACACCTCAGCACTTAACATATAAAAGCTTTTTATCACAAGTCGAAATAGCTTAACGCTGAATGTTAAGTTGTGATGCTTATCAATTCACAGCTTCTGAGACTATCTTTAATGAGATAATTAAAGGCCTAGGAGACTTTTGCACATAATGATTTTTTTTTAACATTGTTCCGTTAATCCTTTTGTATCATGTACATTGTATTTATTCTTGCATTTCAATTCAATAACGTGTAACTCGATTTAAGTTGAATTTGCTGACCTGTACTGCTATTCAGTAACTTTTATTACGATAATCGTATCGTTAAAATAATTATAGCGACATTTTATCGATTATGCTATTCAGTGGCACTTTTTAACGATATTCGCTGCCGACTGCAATCAGATGTTGCATTTTTCAAAATATTGTCGATAATTAACAGACAAAAAATTTCTTATTGTTTATTTTAACGATGTATTCTGTTTGTTGTACTTTGTGGTGTTTTGTGTTGGAAATGGCTTTCGAATATTTGGCATATGAGTTTGTGCCAAATTTTTTTTCTTAAGTATCCAGAGTGAAACACATTACAAATAATTTTAATATTAAAGTAATATTTATTAAATAAAAAGAGAAATGGGAAAAATAAATAAACAAAACCAAAAAAATTCATTTTAACAAAATTTTGACCGCATTATATTGTCACCCTCATCTCGTTTTCGCTTTAGTGCTCGTGGGGTTCTTTTAACGGGAGTGCAGGGAATTTCGAGGGCCGCAGTCGACTGCGCTTCAAAAACTGTGAATTCATCACCTTATTCCAAGCGAAGTTGAAAATTCTTAAAATACAAATGATTGGCGATGACAAAAATGACAGAATTTACTTTTCTTACACTTACCTCTTCCGAGGGAACATTTTCAGCAACACATTCGTGCCCTTCTATATAGTGGCTGCCAGTGATTGCTACTACCTTGCGTTCTAGTTCGGTTAATGGCTCTTGGTGAACAGATTTATTTCCAGTTAAAGCCTGGTACGGCTCTTCAAGTCCCTCTAAACCTAATCCAATTAACCAAATATACAAAAATTAAATACGTATATGTGCATACATATTTACATATGCAGTTTCCAATATTAAAATGTTTATCTTACCGTCTGCCACTGCTCAATTGTATTCACAGTTCCACCGAGACTGTTCAGAGACTGCACCAATTGCATCCACATTTTGCCGAGCTCCACTTTTCCATGCAATTTTTGGAACTTCCCTGTTGCCAGTCCCGGATTTTCTGTCAGGAAGTCCACCAAATAGTTGAGTTGCTCGGCTGAGGCACGACTTCTTTTGCATGAATTGGCTGACATTCTATATGTGCATGTACAAATATACATATGAGAATGAAAAACATTTTATAAATAATTTTATTTTACTTACTTTATTTTATTCCTTTAAAATAAATTGAACGGCGCGAAACAAACTGTTTTTTTACATTGAATTAAATTGTTTTTTTCTATTCCTCTTTATGGTTTTCGCTTATTTTGACATTTTGTGAGCAGAGTTGCCATATGAGAGAATAGAAAACTATCGTTATATACCATCGTTAAAAATAAGCTACAGAATGAAACTATCGTTACTGCAAGCGACAAAATGTATCGACAAGAATAACGATTGTCGGATCGGTAAAACTTACTGAATAGCAGTACTGATTGACTTTGAAAGATCTACAGCGTTTTCATTATTTGCTGGCACATGTTTGGATACAGAACTTAGCACGGACGGCTTATTAGTATTGTGTTTTGGAAGTTTAATTAACTATTTTCTATTTGTCCTCTGATCTTTAACTCCAATTTGGATAAAAGGAAAACAAAAGTAAGTAATTCAAGCATACTCTACGGAAAACAAGGGCAACGTTATAACTTGTGCCATATATGTTTATTTAAGTTTCGGGGAGTTTCGAACTTTCATATTTAACCTATAAGCTGAAAGACGTACGCATGAGGAGGAATCTCTTTTTGTAAATTAAAATCGGCGGACGACGGATGCTCGGTGTGTCTCCAGCAGAAACCGTCCTCCATTCCTTTAAAACATTTGCTAACAGGCCGAGGCCAGCATATCAACATATATACAACATATATACCGAATCGCATCTGCATCCAAATCTAATCGAGTCAACATACATACATACATATACCCCTTGTTAATTTTAAGAAGTCAGACGGCAGTCTATCTTGCATAAGTTCAGCCAATTTGCACATGGTTGAAGTCATAGCAAATTAAAGTGGAAGCAAAAAGGGCAACGGGTTAATAAGTGCATCATAATTTCTCGCGTACTACTCCCATGCTGAAATAAATAAGTAAAAAATTAAATTTTATTTTTTTTGACAGCAACTCAGCTGTCTATAGACATAGAAGAGGACAGCAAATATTTTTTAAAAAGGTTCATTTTTGGACCTAAATTAATACATTTCAATTGACTCTTAAAGCGAGTAAATAACTAAGTTCATATTTGAATATGTACAAATGTTTTTTTCCAATTTATCGTTTAGTTTTATTTAAAACTTCCGGTTGAACAAATTTTACTATCAGCATGGTGTTGGAAAAGATGTGGCTGCTGCAATGGCTTTTTCGTACCTTAACATTGTGTAGCGTATCACCTTTGTTGCTATTGCCTATGCTTTTGCATTGTTTTTCAATTTCGAATTCTACCTTTCGAACATTTTGGAAGGAACAAACACGCAGTCTAAATAGTAGTATATTTAAGTAATAAACTTGTAGAGTTAACTAAATAATTCGAAACGTAAATTGTGAAATATATAATTTACCCAAAAATTTGTAATAAACCTGAATTGAAAATTTCGTACTGTAATCCAGCCAGTTTATGTTACTTAATATTGAATTTAATTATTTATTAAAATAAGTGAAATAATTTTTATAAGTTGCTTAATAAAATAAAATATTAAATAATTTTGACGTCGTTTTGTTACTGCGACAAGCAAAATAATTTACACACATTTAATTCTATACCTAAAAGACGGTTTTTCCTTTTTTTTTTTTTTTTTTTTTTAATAACAAACACAAAACTGCGAAGCTTCTTGCTTGTCTGCAGAAACACCCAGAGCCTTCGGCAGGAATCGAACCTGCGACCTCGGCGACGACTCTTAGTAGACCACTCTACCCATTCATCCATCGAGGCGCTCTTTGTTTATATGGTTAATATTTATATGGTTAATATGTTTTTGTTTATATGGTTAATTATTTTCCATGCAATCTATCTGTTGCAATGGTGTATATGAAGCTATTTTTTTAACACGCAAAATCAGCAGTTAGTTTGTGTTACTTTTTATTATTGTTTCAAGTTATGACAAAACCAATAAGTATTGTAAAATATACCAATTAATTATTAAAGAAGTATGATTTTATAACTACTCAAAAATTGTTTTTATTCAATTTGTATTGTATTATTACTAGGTTGGTAAGGATGGCCCTTTGCACTGCGACCAAAGATGATCTATTCTGCAACCCTTTGTCCCTCACGAGTTTAATACATCAAGAACAAGTATTAGCTCCTTCTGTGGAAGCCCTTGCAAGTCCTGTGAACCCAATGTATAGGCCTGCAACAGCCTGTGTCTTCTGTGGCCTAGTGCCACACATTCAATAATCAAGTGTTCCATTGTCTCCTCCTCTTCTTCTCCGCAAAATCTGCAGGTTGCCGTTCTGGATAGTCCCATTCTGTATAGATGCTTCTTGCAGGTATAGTGGCCAGTTAGCGCCCCACACAGTGTCCTTAGATTCTTTCCATTTAGTTTTAGAGCGAGGTCCGCCCTCTTAGCATCAAAGCTAAGAAATTTCGACGAGTATTCCCTAGTGTCGTGCCACTGTTTTCCTGTGATGAATGTTGTCCATTTTCTGATCTCCCCCTTGAGAAGGAGCTTGTTAAAGCCAAAGTATGGCGTGGGCCCAATGAAAGCCCCGTTGGCTCCCCTTTTTGCGTAGGTGTCAGCCAACTCGTTACCCCTGTGCCCCTCATGATTATTCAATGTAAAAACTTATTTTCAGTTTGTTCTTATTTTAACTACCTTTTGTATTCTCCCGACAGTAAGAAGAGTTCGTACAAATTTTTGATTAAAAAAACGATAAAAGTTCGTTTCATTCGGAATTCATAATACCAATCTCCTGAATTTCGAAAATTTCGGGACAATTTCGTAGCTACGTCGGAATTCATGATAGCATTTTTACGATGGAATTCCGTCGGAACCTCCGACAGAATTCATAATAAGCATGTAAAATTTTGTGACCAATAATACAGATCCTCGGACGATTCCCAGTTGTAGCATAAAATAATTGGTAAGTAACATGGTTTAATCCACTAACCCTATTTTTGGTCGTCCAGACAAAGGTATCTTATCTTTATTAATTTTCTCCATCAATGCGTTAATTGCAGCTTCGCTTCGATGGATGTTGATTTGGATGATTTCACACATCATCCCTCCAATAGGCGATCCTCTTGGGAGAATGCGAAGGCCGATATCAGCCTTCAGCTTCTCCTTGCCTGTCTGGACCTCTAAGACACCCGCCTGATTTTGGCTGAATACAGCCCGGTTTACGTTTGTCCCGTCGCTGATAGGGTTTGTTCATCCCCACTGCCGATACGGGACTTGCTAATTTTTAAATAAACTGCTTTTGAAACAAAGAACACATTTTCCTTGGATTTGTAAAGGGTGGAAATAGATCGTCGGTCGATGCCTACTACAAAAAGAGTCCCATTTTGGTCCTCCTTTCTGTGGATTACCTTAAATTTCTCTACCACCAGTTCTTTGTTCTGTTTTCCAATAACTTCCAGAGCATGGTCGGATGTGAATTTGCATCCTCATCCTTTGATGTAGAAGTTTGCCTTTGTTAGGGTTGGTATATTTTTCCCACTCACCAGTTTCAGATTACATCCGACCCATGGCGGAGGGATTCTTCCTACCAACTTCTTGAGCGCGGCTGCACTGTGCAGGTATGCGATGCTAACTTTTACATCAATACACCCTTTAGAAATTTGCCGCCGTTGATTTCCATTGGAGATCCGTTATTGAATGCAATAACGTACTCCAATATTGCGTTGTTTACTAGATCCTCAACCCCTTTTTGTTTATTATCTGGTATCTTACCAGTTGGACGCCAGGTGTCAACCACTGCATAGCAGAGATCGTCCCTGTATTGTCTTCTAGCTACTTTAGCATAAGATGGCGGCTCGTTTACCGTAGTTACGTTTAGTTTCTAACATAGATTAACATAATTATAGCTATAATTTTTGTAGGAAACAGTGCTTGACTTTGTACTGTCTGTATCGATAGTATTCTCAGAAGCTTTATGCAAATTGATTTATGGTACGGCGATCATACTTGACTTTTAAAGACCGCAACGCGAAATAAACCATAACTAATTAAAAAATCCATTTCAGATAATTCTTGTACAAACGACTTGCTATATGTATATAAAGTAGCGATATGTACATACGTATCTATCTTAAACTATCGTGATATAAAAATTCTAATAAATGTTTTCATATCGCTCATTTGCAGTTAAAAACGTCATAAAAATGTTTAGTTTCCTTTGTAAGAAAAAATAAGAAATAAATGTGTTTCATGCAAGAGGAAATTTTGAACAATAGCTGATTATTGTTAAATTTAGTAAATAAACTGAGCTAAGTGAGCGATACTTTTGTTAAAATTGTTAATATTTGTCCCTTCGCTTTTGATTGGCAAATGTTATAGCCAAGACGCAGGCTGAAATAAATGCCACCACCTGAAATACAAACATAAAAATGTACAATTGCTGATTTACTTAAAATAAAACTCACCTCTAAAATCCAGCTTGACCAGATAAAAATTGTCACCCAATGCTCAGCTGCTTCATATGCTGCAATTAACTTGGTTAAACAACCTTCAGAGAACACAATAGTCGATTTGTTGTGATCACCACCAACAAAACAACTTTCTGGAATGGTCAGGTTGGCATTTATATAGTCTGTTGAACTTGTTTTACCACAGCACATTAACTGTAAATAGTTGTTTCAACAAATAAAAGTATTCAGAGTTATTTAAAAATGTTAAACTCTGACCATATTCTGAATGTCCAACATGCCCTCTTTTTGCGTTAGTTCCAACTCCCAAGCTTTTCCAATATCCTCTCGAGCCTTGGTCTCGCCATCCATTTGGGATAGATACATAAATATGATGATTGTATTTCCAACAATTAATATCAGCAAGCAGCTTGCAAACTTAAAAAAAAGTTTATCCACGTACATACTTCATTTAAGGAAAATCCAAAAATTAAACTGAACACTTACGGTCCATGTTAAGCAAATATTCTCTCGAATAGCACCACAACAACCAAAAAATGATATCAGAAACGCAGCAGCACCCAACACAACGATTCCAATGCAAATCGTACGTTCTTCGTCATGATAATTTTTCAGTGCCAACAAGCTCACAACTATAGTGCCAATGCCAAGAATCTGAAACAATACTTTCATTAATTCAGGTCCAAAAAGCAGACCTTACAAATGTTTTCTGTCTTTTTCAGCTGTCTATATGCGCCGACATTTCGTTGATGCTAATCAACTAACTCATCAGTATACTCGAAAAATTCTTTCAATTTTTTTAAACAAAATAATAGCAAATAAAAACAATTAAAGATTCCTGACGATGCTAACAAATTGTTAGCGAAATATCGATTAATAAAGAAAGAAAAATATAAAGACCGAAAGCTTTAAAAAAATAGTGTTGTCAATTTTAATAATAAAGGTCAAAAATTATAGATAAAATAATATATATAAATATGTATATACGTCATCGATTTTTCTATAGCTTTTGGCATGTGAAAAAAAGTACTACAACGGCATTTCTACAAAAATCCACTTCCTCCGAGAGTGGAAGAGCCGTGCACGGCTCACGGGGTCAGTATGTTCAAAAAAATATTGCAGAAAAAATTATTCTGGAATGATCGGTCAGATATATGACTCCTGTGCGAGTAGAGCTGCTATTATAAATTTCAATCTTATCGTTGCCATTTGCATTTGATAGATTTTGTATACGTGAAAGTTGTGCAAGTGAAACCCCCTCAAATTTGATTTAGAAGTAATTACACATATAATTGTAATTATTAGAATTTGTTTATTGTAATAGAAGTCATCGACAAACACTCATTTTGTCGTCTTACAATGGATTTGAAAAATAATACGTTGCTGGTGTTACTTTATTCGACTGAATAATAAATTTATTTTCGTATTGTTGACTCATTAAAAACGTTTTTGCAATCCGTTGTTTAAGCATTATTGTAATTGTTATTTTTATTGATAACAATTACAATCATAAATAAACATTTCATATACAATGTTAAACGAATCGTACATTCGTACTCTTCTAAAGATTGATTATCATTTTTAGTTATATTTGTATGTAACTCAATTTCAAATACTTGTTTCCAAATGTGTCTTCAATTGCTGCTATTGTTCCTTACCGCGCAAAATGTAATGGGTTAGTAATTTCGTGGTTGTCTAAAGACTCGAATTCGACATCTATCAAAGTAAGTTGTTAAACCAATTTTTTTCTTCTCAATTGAAATTCTGACATTGAGGAAAATGGATCGCTCAACTATCACACAGCGCATAAAAATGAACAAAACATGCTACAAAAATGGTGAATCTGCCACAGCCGCATTTGGGCGATTTTTCGAACAAAATTTTCTTCAGCGATGAAGCACATTTCCGACTCGGTAGACATGTTAATAAGCAAAATTGTCGTAGTTGAGGTTCTGAAAATCCTCAAGTAATTGAAAAGAGGCCATTACATCCAGAAAAAGTCAATGTTTGGTGCGCTTTTAGGTCCGAAGGTGTGATTGGACTTTACTTTTCTCAACTGGCCACCAAGATCATGTGATTTAAAACCATTATACTGTTTTTGTGGGGCTACGCGAAAGACCGTGCTTATGCAGATAAATCTTTAACTCTTGAGCACTTCAAAACCAACATTCATTAAGTTATGACTGAGATATCGCCCAGTATGTGTCAAAAAGTGTTCGAAAATTACCTCAAAAGAATCAATGTTTGCAACACTTCGCATGGTGGTCATTTAAGTGATAGTGTTTCACACATAATGTCAACGTTCAAACTTTATAATAAAAAAGAAATATTATGAACAAAAATATTGTATGTGTTTTATTAACGTTTACTTTTGAAACCGCAAAATTGATAACCCGTTATTTAAGATGAAAAGTGTTTGTTTTAAAGTCGCTGCTGCACAGCCCATTTCAAATATTTTCTTTCAATAAATCAGTCAAATTCGATGTTAGCAAAACTAATGTAAACTGCGAAATATTCTTAAAATTACTGCTTCAAAGCATTTGAACTTTTTGCAATTAGTGTGTGCATATCAAGGCAGCTTGATACCAGGTAATCGCATAACTACAACAAACACTGCATGTATTTTGTTGGTAGAAAAACTGTATTACTGTCATCCGTTTGTTCGCGTATGTGTGTTTGTGTTGTGTATTTTGACAGTTAAAAGCGGCAGTCAGCTGGTATCGAGCTGCCTTGGTGCATATTTTATTTATTTTATTTATGTTGTTGTTGCTACTTCAATAAGATATATTCTGATAACAAAAATTTTTTGTGTTCACTTTTTATCATAACATAGAACGAATTAATGACAACGCTCTTTATCGCTGATTTATACTGATACAGCAAAAATTAGTTTGACCAACCTACCGCACTAATTGTATTGAATAGAAACACAGCATATTTAATTGTCGGTAATTCACACCCCATTTAATTGAAAAATTTTAAAAAATGATTCTCGTTAAGCCACAGTCACTTGTTAACTAAATCGTTTAGAATTCATAGCAAAACGTCTGAGTTTAAGATTGAGCACAATCGCGAATTTGAGTAGCATTTGTTTTCAGTTGTTAACTGTTTCTCGTATTTGTTTATTTCTAACTTTTGCAAATAAATTCTATATTCTAACATTTATTTGTTTAACTGATAACAAAAATATAAAAACATACCAGCATGCAACTGGAAGTCGTTGTGGCTTTTAAAATAAAACCTTTTCTTCTTTGTTTACGATTTCAAAGAATCCAATCAAATAGCAACATAGGTAAGTAATCAGGTAAATAATCACTCTCCAAATGTTGTTCTAATTTGAGCTTCGAAGCCTTCAATTCCATGAATTTTTGGTTTTCGAATTGCCAATCTAATTCTATTGTTGCGTTATTCCAAAAACTAATTTCGAAATATTTGCTATTTTTTAATATTTTCAATTCTAAGTTTTTATATATTTGGGAAGTTTTACGTCAAAAAGCTTAAGCAAACACCCTTCATCAGCACCCAATGAACTTTGGACGAGGGTGTTTGCTACCCTGAAACAGCCGGTTGTCCACCTAGCTATAAAAATTTTACTTTTCTTTACTTAATTGATATTGATTAAAAAGTAACTATCCAAGGGTTGAATTTGAGCCAGAAAAAGTAATTTAATATATGTAAATGTATTAAAACATGCATTTATAGTTTCCAATTTTTGCTAATGCTTGGTGCAAACCGCAATTGTTGGAGATAAGTTCATGTAGTTTTGAATTAATTTAACCTAAAAGTAAAGACACTAAACATGGCATAAGTCACTAATTTTTAACGGCTTTAATTTCCATTTTGAAAAGACAATTACGGTATTCAAACGGTCTCATATTGTGTCATAATGTCAGAAAGTACTAACATTTTATGATAGTCTAAAAAAATTGTTGTTGTGCTGCAAACAAAAATAGTCATAAATTAATAAGACTTCATCGACTGTGTTTAGTGATTCGTCATAAGTTAACAGCATACATCTGAGGCGAACGGCTAAAACGCATTCGTCGAGCCGGTGATATTCTTTGCCTGTGGCAAATTATATTCTAAAAAAATATTTTATATATACATAAAAAACCCCTTATATGCGCATAACGCTTATATGTATGTATGTACCCAAACAAGAATGCATTTGTTTAATAGCTGAAAGCCTTGTTTTACTATCCTACTCAGTCGTACGATATGGTAAAAATGAAATGTGTGCTCACAAAGTGTGATAGTGTGGACTAAACATGTTTGTATACGATACGAATGTTCGCATGTGTGTGTTTCGCAGATATTTATATCAACATCCATGTCCATGCATTTCACCTAAAAATGAGATACTAATCTTAGAAGACTGGCAGCCCACAAACGCTTGTGTACTGGACGCCGTCCAAAAAATGAATCGACTCCGTTCAACTAGCGCCAGCTGTTTTTATTTGAATAAATTTATCTATTCAATTTAATATCATTTAAGAAATAAATGCATTAAAATATATACATATGTATATGTTCGTAAATATGGACATAATTGATTTCAAATTTACTTGAATCAGCTATCAAAACATCTAATAGCTAGTTTTTTCACTTATTTTGGCATTATGAACAAAAATATTTAAATGGCTTTCTTTTTCTTAACAGCTGACTCATATTTTAAATAGCGCACTACTTTATGATAGGTTGCTCACAGCAGTCATATATTTTCGTGCTATTATTTTAAGACTTCTGATTTTAGGACGACCCTTTGAATACCGTAAATATGTTATTCCTTTTTTGCAATAAAAAATATATACAGTCGAACTTCGTTATAGTGAACTTCTATACATTGAAGTTCTCCTTATTATGAACTTAAATCAAGTACACAGCTTTTTCGTTCCACTTTCAATGTATTTTGATCTCCGTATAATGAATTTCCACAGCAACACTATTTATAAAGAAATTAAGTTATATTTTTGGGATTCCCAAAGTAATAAAAATGAAAACAAAAAAGTTTATGATCTGACTTTTGACATCACTTGACTGTGTTCAGTGAACGAAAATGATGCACCGGAGTAGTATTTCTCGTGAAAAAAAGTTATTAGCAATTAATAGAGTTGAAGATATACCTAAAGAGTTTGAAATTCTTTCCAGTAATTTACCAAACATTTTAAAAAACAAGTCAGCTATTCAGTTAAGCATTAAGCGTAAGAGATTTCGAACTTGTCTTTTCGAAGACATTGATGAAGCAATGCTCAAATGTATAACGGCCACTCATTCTAAGAATCTTTCCGTATCTGGAGTATTATTGATATTGAAAAATGGAAAAATGTAGTTCAACCAAAAATACCTGATTATTTTAAATAAATAAAAAATAAAAATAAATATTTCTGTATAATGAAGTTTCTATATAGTGACATCAATTTCTGTCCCCGTAGAGATTCACTATAGGGAAGTTCGACTGTATATTGTTTGGTAGCAGATAAGCCCGAGGAAAAAAAATGTTTTGTGAAAATGTGTTTTTTTTTTACGTTTCAATCACTAAAACTTTGCTATTTATTGTGCGATTAACAACTATGGCTTGTTTGAAATGTATTCTTATCCTTTTTCGAAGTAACCTAAAAAACTAAAGGTATTTTTGTCCCCTATACACTTCAGCAAAACAGAATGGGTACCTGAGAACCCCTGAATACATTTTTTCTCAACTTTTGTATCACCGTGTTATTAAATGAATACAAAAAGTATTGCCATTAACAGATCCACAGCAATAATAAAAATAAAACGATATAAAATATAAGTTTAAAAGAGGCAAAAATGTTTAAAATAGTTTGGCTCCTTTTTATACCCTTTGCCAAAAGGGTATATATAGATTTGTCACAAAATACCTATTTTCGGGCACCGATTGTGAAGCCACTCGAACCAGCAACATTCAGGTTGATAAGCAGCTAATACTACCACTGAACCATCGACGGTTGTTGATGAGAACTTTAAGCAATTTTAAGTCACTGCTAAATAAAAGTAAACTTTTTGTCTACTATAGACAAGAAACCAGTAGGAGTGCTATATTCGACTGTGCCGAATCTTATATACCCGCAAAGGGTATATAAGTGTAATTAGAAGCTTTTCTATCTAAATGTGTAATATCAGGTCGTATATGAACTTTGATATCCCTAAGTTTATTTAAAAATGGGTTTATTTAATAATGGTATATTAAAATAATTAATTCTGACCAAGAATTAGCAAAATTCGAAAATTATAAATGCATTTATTAGATAAAAAAATTATAATGGGCCTTAACTATAGTCAAACGCTAAAGTCGATTATTTTTAGAAACAACTTAAATTTTAAAAAGCGTTGCTAACTTTTTTTAACTACATATAGTCAAAGTTAAAGTTGTTCAACCAGCTTTAAATGGGTGCCACATTATTTATCGAAAATGGCAAATTATTTATCATACAACCATTTACAAATTTAAGTAAAATCACATCTCTAATAAGATGATTCTCAAAAATTATGTATAAATGTAAATACACTCATATGCAAATGTAATATTGTATTAGTAAGTAAACAAAAATCATCAAAGCGAATTGGATAAAAGTAAAATTTCAGTGAAAATCCTGATTAATAATAGTTGTTAAAAAATCTTTAATTTAATTATTAAATGTAAAAAAATTTACATTAAAAAACTTTTATATTTAAAAGTGACATTTGTTTGAACAAGGATGTTGCTAAATAAGTTAAAGGCAACTTCTGCTGGTTGTAAGTTTAGAGCAGACTTTAACGGACAAAGTCGGTTTTTTCTTGTTTATAGTAAATAAAAAGTTTACTTTTATTTAGCAGTGACTTAAAATTGCTTAAAGTATACTTTTTCGATGTCTATAGTTATGGCCCAATATGTTTAGAAATTACTTTAAACAAGTAAGAGTGCTATATTCGGCTGGGCCGAATCTTAAATACCCTTCACAATGGTACATACATTCTGATTGATTTTTGGTGCGAAAAGTTGTTTTATTTGGCTTTTAAATGAGCGGATTTTTTCTGAATTTCAATATCAGATCCACTACCGGGATTTAACACAGGCTGCAAAACTTTTATTTAAATAATTCTTAATATGCTCAAGTTCAACCACTGGGTGACACCAATTCTTTTTAATATCAATGAAATAAAGAAAAGCAAAATGTATTTCTTAATTATTTATCAGTTAACTTTATAGTAAAATTTATTTAATAAGAAATTGCATATAATTGCATTATTTTTGAATTATAATGCTAAACATTGCCATTAAGTGTGATTTTCTTTTCAATTTACTTACGTATGTGGGTACATGCATACGTATGTACCTATAATAGAAAACTCTAAAATAAATGCTTTATTATTGAATATTTTCAGTGTGTTCCATAAAACAATGATTATATACATACATATGTATGTATACATATTTACATTGCTTGCTTTTAAAAAATGATATTTTTCTTTTGCACGTTGTTGATGATCTATTGCGTATCATCATACACATGTATGTGTGTATGTACATATGTAAGTACGTAGGGAAACACAAAATGATTTTTTGTGGGAATGAATTTGAAGACGCAATTGTTTAAAAGAATTTCATTGCGTACCCTTTTTTCAACAATTCTTTATAGGTATCACTTTTATTTTCAAGCACATTTTTACACCAAAGCAAAAAAAAATTGTTTATGCTAACCTACTTGCATGCATACATGCATACATACATATGTAGATACACACATACATACATACAAACGTATATACACATACATACATACATGCATACCATACATGCATACATACATACATACATACATACATATATACATACATACATACATACATACATACATACATACATACATACATACATATATACATACATACATACATACAAACATATGTACATACATACAAAAGTTGTTTTATTTGGCTTTTAATGCAGACTTCTTGGAAAATCGTGAGGAGCGTTAGCTGGGGTGCATATGGGCCGATGTCCAAAAATTTTCTAATTTTGCCCCTGAATTTTGCAGCCTGTATGTACCATTCCGACAAATTTTTTGTGCAAAAAACTGTTTCGTTTAGCTTCCTGGGCCGACTTCTTGAGATATCGGGAGGCGCTATATCTCGAACATATATGGGCCGATGTCAAAAAAAATTCAAGTTTTGCTTCTGACTAACCTATATGTATCGTTCTGATTGATTTTTGGTGCCAAAGTTGTTTTATTTAGCTTATAGAGCCGATTTCTTGAAAAATCGGGAGATGCTATATCTCAGGTATATATGGACCGATTGCAAACATTTTCAAATTTTACTTTTAAACACCTTATATGTACCATTCTGATCGATTTTTGGTACCAGAAGTTGTTTTATTTGGCTTTTAGAGCCGACTTCTTGAGAAAATTTGAGGCGCTATATCTCGAGTGTATATGGGCCGATGTCCAAAATTTTCCACGTTTGCCTCTAAATAGTCTATATGTACCATTCTGATTGATTTTTAGTGCCAAAAATTGCTTTATTTGGCTTAAAGAGCGGATTTCTTGAAAAATCGGGAGTCGCTATATCTCAGATATATATGGACCGATTTAAAAAATTTTGCAATTTTGCTTTTAAATACCTTATATGTACTATTCTGATCGATTTTTGGTACCAAAAGTTGTTTTATTTGGCTTTTAGAGCCGACTTCTTGAGAAAACGGAAGGCGCTATATCTCGAGTGTATATGGGCCGATGTGGAAACATTTTCCACTTTTGCCTCTAAATAGTCAATATGTACCATTTTGATTGATCTTCGGTGCCAAAAGTTGTCTTATTTGGCTTATAAAGCCGATTTCTTTAAAAATCGGGAGACGCTATATCTCGGATATATATGGGACGATTTCAAAAATTCCTTCGTTTCTAGGATTTAATGGGCACTAAAAATGATATGGTTTAGTTTTTAAGAAAAAATTTTTTTTCAAAAATCTGAATACAAAAATTGCACAAAATACCCCTCAAAACCCGGTTTTTTGAATATATCTCGGCCATCCGTGGACCTATCTTACTGAATTTCAATAGCAGACCCACTACCGGGGTTTAACACGTTTTAGCGAAAGAATGAGGTTTCTATCTAAAACCGTTTTCTCAGAAACGGTATTTCAACGACTACAGACGGACAGACGGACATCGCTCAATCGTAATCGCTATTGATGATGATCCAGAATATATATACTTTATGGGGTCTTAGATGGATATTTTAATGCGTTACAAACGGAATCACAAACTTATATGTATATACCCTTACACATTTATGTGAAGGGTATAAAAAAAACAATTTTTTATACTTTTTTTATAAATTTATAATAAAAAACCACCACTTTTTCTCACCGCATACACAATATAAACACAAAGCATACCAAAAAGGAATTGTAAAAAACGTATTTTGTTTTGTTTTGACTACAAGTTCTCTAGCGATTGTGAAAACGAGAGGTGCAAAGTTTTGCGCTGACTGAAAAGTTTTCAATGTGTGCAAAAATGTTAAAGGATTACTTACATATGTAAGTAAAAAGTAAAGAACATAAGTATTAAAAATAACAATAATAAAATTTCTGACAAAATCTATTCATAAAATTTATTTGTTTTACATAATTATATGAGTTAAGTATAAGTACAAGAGCACGGTGTCCACCAAGTGGGTTGAGACGCCAGAGTTGGACACAGTGGCAGCTATGCTCTCCTTGCGATCAGTATCTTCTGTGGATTAGGAGATAGAGAAAACCGAAAATTTTGCAAAAGCAACGGAAACGAAATTAGATTCAACAAGCAATAATTTATTATTTTGTTTACAGCTTAAGTACCCCACCAAAATGAAAGGCTTTTTCCAAAATGTCAGCAGTGTCATCCGTGGCCTGTTTACAGACGACCTGCTCAAAGAGTGCTATTGGGTATGGAGGTGGGAAAAGCAGACGTTAGAAAAGCTTGTTTTTGTGCTAAGCATTTTTAATTAATTATTTTCTTTTGTTTTGAACTACTAATTTTTTAATTTTAATATTATAGTTCTTTTCTAATATGAATTATTTTCTTTTGTTTTTTGGACATACATATTTACGCTGATTTTTGCTATAAATTATTTATTTTTTGCTGCAGAACTATACCATTTGCCTTTTTTAACAAGTGATTTAAAAAAAGTTTAGTTGACTGATTGGTTAGAACTAATCAATATATTGGTTATCATTGACCTATAAAACCAAGCAAAGTAAGAAGCACAGATATATGTTACGTAGTTATCTGAAATTAATTAGATGGACAGAAATACAAAATCACATGTTCACAAGAGTTTCGGTTAGGTTTTTCATTTTGCTCTTAAAAAAATATCAGTCAGCACTGGCAGTTAAATGACCGGCCATTATTTAGTGTTAAGTGATTTTTCTTGTCAGGGTCTAAATATTTGCTAAACATTTCTGAAAGTTATTTTTGTGCTTTAAACACTGTGAAAATAAGAAATTATAATCACAAAACTTTTCTACTACCAAAAACTTTTAGAATGATATGACGCTAACCTTTACATGTATGAGCTTTTTGATGCGAGAAGTAAAAATTGTCACCTGTGCTACCAAGTTCATCTTGTATGAATTCGCCTTGCTTTCAATCTGGCAGCAGTAGTGTTGGATGTGACGTTTTGACGTAGTTACGTCAAAATTAATTTTGTTGAAAAAAAACACTAAAATTACGTTTTTCTTCAGAGAAGTTCTTGTATTTTTACGTTTTTCTAGCTTCGCTGCTTTTTAAATATATGGCAACTACGAGAAAGTAATTGTAGGAAGATACTAACTGCCTGTTCCTCAATGTCGCAGTCGTGCGATTGTTCGCTTTCTGAGCGAAAGAAAATTGTTTTGGGTTCCTCTAAGAAGTTCTTTTATTCGACAAGTCGAAAAAACGTAAGTGTTTTCATAGAAAATCCGATTCCTCAATATCGATCATGTCGTCAGCACTGCGAACACAAATGTCAAAATCAAGCACTTGCTGTTTTGCTATCGAGTGAGAGTTTTTATAGAAAAAAATTTTGTTTTTTTGTTAAAAAACTGGGAAATATAACTACAAACCCCAAATATTTTTAATTTGTATTTTATTTGTTAAATATATTAAACAATTATTACATGCCTCCATGTAGTTTTCTTAAACATTCCACTTGTTTGCTGGATGGAATAAAATCCTGAGAATACCAGTGCTCATCGCGTCAAAATACTTATTAAATGTCTATGCCAAAAAATGCTTTTAAATTTTAAAACACCACAAAAACTATTTCCGCACTTTCAAAATGGTTGCTTTTTTATCACAGAGTACTCTGTGGTACTCTCTGTTAATTTGCTTTGGCTTGTCAAATGGAGCTGATCAGTTTTATGAAGGGTTGTATTTACACTAGAACAATTTAGTAGTTTTTTTCAATACTGCAATAAAAAATCAACTAAAACTTTAATTTACCGATCTGGCATCTCTGTGAAGTAAAGGCCAAAAATTTCATGACGTAAGACTATGCGAACGCAAGCCGGCGACATAGAGGAATCCAAATTGATTCGAAATCGAGCGACTACATTTCGATCGCTTACATTTTCTTGCGACATTGAGGAACAGGCAGTAATAGTATGTTTCCATTACGAGTTGAAGCACCCGCTTCGCTCTCTTAATTATATTTATGAATCACACTGTTTACACGACTTCGGTATGTGCCACAGAATACTACCAGAAGGGGCACCAGCTCTACCAGACTACAAAAATTACCAATTTACTGCCAAATATATTGAAAGTGGCATCCTTATGGTACTTGTGGATCTAGTGAAGGACAGCAAACATGTTGGTTGACTCCGCATTTGTTTACATTTGTGTTTTGGTTAGAAAAATTCAGTGCAAATCTGATGCAAACAAAACAGCTTTGCAAGCAAACAAATAATAATTATTTGTATTTAATATTTTATTTACATTGAGTACATCACTAGCAGTACATCGAATATATTTAAAACTTAATTTTCAAAGCTTTTCATTCATGTTTTCTACTTTTTTCGGAAAAATTACAACAAAACCCATATTTTTCCAAACACTTTGCAACAACATTTTTTTATTGTTTATGTTTGTTTTTGTGTACACTGGTTAGTCTCACACACTCATATTGCTACGATTTTCTGTACTGCTCACTTCTGACTGGTCCCCAAACAAATGATATGGCCACTTTTCAAACGTCACTTTTGGGATATCTGTTTATATCTGTTGTATGTGCTACGATTTGAGTTTTGTTTTTAATAAGGAAACATACATTTTTCAATAATTTCTTGAAGCAAACTTTTCTAAATGGAGAAACAAATTTTTTTCCATTGTTTTTAATGTTTTATTATTTTATTGATTTCCAAAATTAACTTTTATTTTTATGTATTATTATGTTTTCTTTGTTTACTATATATGATTTTGACAGATAGTGCAGACAAACTTGCGAAAAAATTAAAGAATACAGGAATTTTTCCTGATTCGCATGTACCTTCAATATGAATCAACTACATTCGCCCTCAAAATTTTGTATGGCAAAGCACATTACTTCGCTTCTGATAAGGCTGTTAAGCGCAAATAGAGAGCGAAGCGCATGTCGTGAAACATGCTATTATAGATAGCCCTGCAAGAACAGTGTCGGTCATATGATCCATCATATGACCGACACTGCTGATGGATTCATACATCAGGGTTTCTATCATTTTCTTAACGGCAAAATGAAGAAACTGATGTAAACATTCGTGGACGTGTGAGCTATTTTTTTAACCAGCGTTACCACCTCAGCAAAGCGATCATTCGAAATCTTTTTTTCAAAATGCCCACAAAATTACATGCAATGCTATTTATTTATTTATTACTAATTAAAAAAAGAGTTTTTTCGAATAATTAAAAAAAAAAAAACTATACAAGGAGAAAAAATAAATTATTTTAGACATATTTAGATAAAATTAGGAGAAAAACAGTAGTCAATAGCAGTTTTAACAATAGAAAACTGAATCATATGGAAAAAACATCCCGAGCATTATGTTTTTTTCAAAGAAAAAAACCCAAATGAACCTAAAAAAAACATTAATGCCTAAACGTAGTTCCAAATGAAATTACCAAACTAATATGGGAAAATCAAAATATTAAAAAAATCATTGCAATGGCAACGCTGAAAGCTATAAAATTGCTTTGCATGCATAAAATAAGCTGTTACTGTGTTAGTTTCCATCAGCCATTTCTTGCAGGGTAGCATTCTTAAGATCACCCTGCCGGCAACTCAGTTAACTAGTAATGAATTATAATCTAACTTTTTTACAACTGGTGGTGGTTGACACTTAGATTATTTTTAATGGAGATGACTGACTATTTTAACATTACGATGTCCTAGGAGGTAGTCAATTGTCCGACGTTGCATTACCTTTCAACTAACTTAAAGTTAGCTACTTAAAAGTCAGTACCCACAGAAAAAAATGTACAAATCAAGACCGATTTTAAATTTTTCGGTGGTAATATTATATTTTATTAAATGAAATTTCATCCTACTTTTTGTTTTTTTGTTAGCCTCTAGTGGGAATCGAACCACTAAGCCTCAAGACTGGTGAGCAGCCAACATACTCACTAAGCCATCGCAACATTTAAAACGAATGCGACAAAAGGCAATTTAATTCAAGAGTTATTTACCATGTATGTGTGTATGTTATTATTTGAATTTTGGGTTAACTCTGCACTACGTTTCAGCTAGCTTATAGCCAGTACACAAAAAGTGAATTACAAATCGATTGTATTGTAGCTAATTTGAAGCTAGTCCATAAAAGTTAACGTAAAGTTAATTATTTTAGTAGTCGACTACTCAATGTCCGACAGGGATGAACTATAAGTCGATTTTATTTGTAGTCGACTACCAATTTGCTGGCAGGGCATTTACAAAAAGCATATTTATGTTAATAAGAAGTACATAAGTGTATCACTGTGAACTACATAGATATGTATGTACATAATATATCTGCCAAACTCTATATAAAATTTGAATTTGTATGGCAGTCAGATAAGACAACTTTATTATTTGTAGTACTGCGTTTACCTCGTTTAAGAAATAATGATAAATTATATCCATACACCAGGGATGACAGAAAGTTTTGTGAAATTCAAAAATTTGTATCAAGATATGAAGTTTATCTTTGTGTTCACGTAAAAGAAACATGTCGCAGTGTAGAATTGACGTTGAAATTTATAACCAACTTTTAGATAATTGTATTGAATTCATTCTTTGTCGAGTTAGGCTGTCAAATAAAGAAAAGATTTGTCTTTGGAAAATCAGTTTTAAATAATTTAAATTTAATTAATCCATCCGTTATTTTAAATAAAAATACTTCTATACTACCCTTGTTAAAAGGTTTTCCTAATTTGGTATCTAAAGAGATGTACCAGGACATAGAAAAGGAAGTGAGAGAAATTCGGATTTTAAATTTAATTAAGAGTTCAACCGGTTTTCATATTTTTCGGAAACAACTCAATCAAGTTATCAAATAATGAACCGGGTTTTCCTATCTTATGTGTTTTTATTAACGATTTAATGGCTTTGCCAAATTCATCTGCTAACGTTAAACGAATTTTTAGTCAATTTAATTTAAACCAAACTAAAATTAGTTTTTAAAATTAAATTTTATCACAACGGGACCTTTTTAGCACCCAAATGGGCCGGTTTCATTACCGGCGGCCTGCGCAACATAAAATTCGAAATTGTGTACAAAAGCAATAGAAGGGCTTTTGTTTGCTAAGGACTATTTTAAATATAACTCTTTAGAGTGTCTAAATGTAAACTTTATAAAAAGTTTATTTAAAAGGCACAAAGCAATAAATTTGTATGAATAATACATACACACTAATATTTTTCGTTAATTTTTCAAATTGTACTTGTTTTGTTATAGTAAAATGCATGTTGAATTGCTTTTTGTACAATATAAAAGATTTTATTACATAAAATTAATTAGTTTTCTGTTTATTTGTACATTTTTATAATTGACGTTTTTTTGGCGTTTTAAGAATTTGTTTTTGACGTTTTTCTTTCCAAAATGTTACGTTTTCTGAAAATTTTTTCATAACACCTCTGTCTGGCAGCAACATTTTATGCATTTCTTTACATTCGTGAGAAACCAAGGCGAATCAAATATGGATTCGCCTTGTGAGAAACCACTCAATTTTCAACAAAATATTGAGAATTTCTCTCTCTCTCTCTCTCTCATATGCGTAAGGTATCTCATTAACAGGTAGCCGCATAAAGCTCTAAACACATAGACGACAGCAGACTGCAAATGCTGCCTCCTTCAAGTGCAGCCAACTTCAAATGTTGCTCTGAAGTCGGCTTCATAATTATTTTGAAGACAGCAACAACATAATAATCAGTTGGTGAAAAATCAAGGAAAAAGATGAAGAACACTTTTTCAAAGCAACCAGGATGAAAATTAAATAAAATATCAAAAAAATTAGCTCAAACGAAAAAAATTGTTTTGATATTAAAAATGAACAGCTGAACAGCTTCAGGGATGCCGTATTTCTTATTTCATAATGAATAAAATTGAAAATATTGATGAAAAATGTAATAATATCACGAAAGAACTATAAAACACATACATTTATTTATTTATTGTATTTTTCCAATGTTCTTTTGTGTTTAATATTAAAAAAAAATTTTTTGTTCTAATTTGTCCAATTTATGTATATAATGGCAACACTATATTTGCTTATTTGCTGCCCGTCAAAATAGAAAATAGCCTAAGTTGGCAGCAGCAGCAAATGCTGTTGTGCAGTCGTGCTGCCCTGCTGCCGTCAAAATAATCGTTTTCATTTAAACACCTGCATTTTATTTTTGACATATTGCTGCTTGCTGTCTGCTGTCGTCTATGTGTTTACAGCTTAACAAAACAAACACAACACTAACAAACACTTCATGTATTTTATTGGTATTTACTAAGTAAATTGTACTTTATGTTCTGTCTCCTGTTTATTCACGTATGTGTGTTTATGATTTGTGTAGTTTGTAAACAAATCTTTGACAAATCTAGAAGCAAGAGGCAGTAGTCATCTTGCTTTTGGGTAAAAAAGAGTTGTTAACTTGTCAGTCGCAAACAAAAGTTTTTTTCTTTTCGTCGTTAAGTTATCGGCCGTGTGTCATGCGGGTTTTAATCTGCCTTAATGAGTAAAGTAGAAATTCTGACAATTTTTGATGTTTAGATATGTTCATTAGAAAACGATTATGAAGAATATTTAATGGTGCGAGGTTCTTCAACAAAAAGTTGTGCAGCGAATAACAAACACCGTGTAATTTATTTGTTGTTGTTAACTTTACAAAAGTGCCTCAAACTACGTACGTTAACAATGTATGTGTAAATTTTATCGAAACAAAATGACTACATGTAGCGTTACCACAAAAATACGACAAAAGTAGCCTCACAAATTTTCAAATACAGGGTGTTCTATTCTTGCACAAAAAAAAACAACGTTTAATTTTATTTGAAAAACTTTAGAATAAAGACGGAACTTTTATAGGGTTGTAGAGGGGTTGTTTATCTTCCAGAATTGAAGTCAAAATCTGCGTGCGGCATAAGGCCTAGTTATGCGAACGTCTACATAAGCTAATGGAACGGACGTGCGTTTCTGGTATATTAAAACAATACGGATGAGAAGAAAACAAACTCCGAAAATCTTTTACTCACATATACATATACACAACGTGTGTATAAGTGAGTAAAAGTTTTTCCTATTTTGTTTTCTTCTCGGCGATTAAAGCAATGTACCCTGCCGGCAACTCAGTTAACTAGTAATCAATTATAAGCTAACTTTTTTACAGCTGGTAGTGGTTGACACTTGGACTATTTTTAATGGAGATGACTGACTATTTTAACATTACGATGTTCTAGGAGGTAGTCAATTGTCCGACTGTGCATTACTTTTCAACAAACTTAAAGTTAGCTACTTAAAAGTCAGTACCCACAGAAAAAAAAATGTACAAATCAAGGCTGATTTTACATTTTTCGGTGGTAATATTTTATTAAATTAAATTGCATCCTACTTTCTTTTTATACCCTTCACATAAATGTGTAAGGGTATATATAAGTTTGTGATTCCGTTTGTAACGCATTGAAATATCCATCTAAGACCCCATAAAGTATATATATTCTGGATCAGCATCAATAGCGATTACGATTGAGCGATGTCCGTCTGTCCGTCTGTCCGTCTGTCCGTCTGTCCGTCTGTCCGTCTGTCCGTCTGTCCGTCGGTCCGTCTGTCCGTCTGTCCGTCTGTCCGTCTGTAGTCGTTGAAATACCGTTTCTGAGAAAACGGTTTGAGATAGAAACCTCATTCTTTCGCTAAAACGTGTGAAACCTCGGTAGTGGGTCTGCTATTGAAATTCAGTAAGATAGGTCCACGCATAGCCGAGATATATTCAAAAAACCGGGTTTTGAGGGATATTTTGTGTAATTTTTGTATTCAGATTTTTGAAAAAAATTTTTTCTTAAAAACTAAACCATATCATTTTTAGTGCTCATTAAATCCTAGAAATGAAGGAATTTTTGAAATCGGCCCATATATATCCGAGATATAGCGTCTCCCGATTTTTAAAGAAATCGGCTTTATTAGCCAAATAAGACAACTTTTGGCACCGAAGATCAATCAAGATGGTATATATAGGCTATTTAGAGGCAAAAGTGGGAAATTTTTCCACATCGGCCCATATACACTCGAGATATAGCGCATCCCGTTTTCTCAAGAAGTCGGCTCTAAAAGCCAAATAAAACAACTTTTGGTATCAAAAATCGATTAGAATGGAACATATAAGGTGTTTAAAAGCAAAATTGGAAAATTTTTGAAATCGGTCCATATATATCTGAGATATAGCGACTCCTGATTTTTCAAGAAATCCGCTCTTTAAGCCAAATAAAGCAATTTTTGGCACTAAAAATCAATCAGAATGGTACATATAGACTATTTAGAGGCAAACGTGGAAAATTTTGGACATCGGCCCATATACACTCGAGATATAGCGCCTCAAGTTTTCTCAAGAAGTCGGCTCTAAAAGCCAAATAAAACAACTTTTGGTACCAAAAATCGATCAGAATGGTACATATAAGGTGTTTAAAAGCAAAATTTGAAAATGTCTGCAATCGGTCTATATATACCTGAGATATAGCGTCTCCCGATTTTTCAAGAAATCGGCTCTATAAGCTAAATAAAACAACTTTTGGCACCAAAAATCAATCAGAATGATACATATAGGTTAGTCAGAAGCAAAACTGGAAATCTTTTTGTCATCGGCCCATATATGTTCGAGATATAGCGCCTCCCGATATCTCAAGAAGTCGGGCCTGGAAGCTAAACGAAACAGTTTTTTGCACTAAATATTTGTCGGAATGGTACATACAGGCCGTTTAGGGGCAAAATTAGAAAATTTTTGGACATCGGCCCATATGCACCCAACTTTTGGTACCAAAAATCAATCATAATGGTACATACATATGTATATAATATTATATACATATGTATATAATATTTGCGATCATGTATGAATGTATGTATGTATGTATGTATGTATGTATGTATGTATGTATGTATGTATGTATGTATGTATGTATGTATGTATGTATGTATGTATGTATGTATGTATGTATGTATGTATGTATGTATGTAGATACCCTGCCGGCAACTCAGTTAACTAATAATGAATTACAAGCTAACTTTTTTACAACTGGTGGTGGTTGACACTTAGATTATTTTCAATGGAGATGACTGACTATTTTAACATTACGATGTCCTAGGAGGTAGTCAATTGTCCGACGCTGCATTACTTTTCAACTAACTTCCAGTTAACTACTTCAAAGTCAGTACATACAGAAAAAAATGTACAAATCAAGGCTGATTTTACATTTTTCGGTTGTAATAGTTATTATATTTTATTAAATTAAATTTCATCACACTTTTTTTTTTTTTGTTAGCCTCTGGTGGGATTCGAACCACTAAGCCTCAAGACTGGTGAGCAGCCACCTTAACCCATTCAGCCATCGCTACATTTAAAACGAATGCGACAATAAGCAATTTAATTCAAGAGTTATTTACCGTGTATGTGTGTATGTTATTATTTGAATTTTGGGTGAACTCTGCACTACGTTTCGATTGTATTGTAGCTAATTTGAAGCTAGTCCATAAAAGTTAACGTGAAGTTAATTATTTTAGTAGTCGACTACCAATTTGCTGGCAGGGTACGTTTGTATATATGTAGGTATGTATGTATCTACATATGTATGTATGCATGCAAGTATGTTAGCATAAACAATTTTTTTGCTTTGGTGTAAAAATGTGTATGTATGTACATACATATGTATACACGAGCTTGAAAATGAAAGTGATATAAAGAATTGTTGAAAAAAGGGTACGCAATGAAATTCTTTTAAACAATTGCGTCTTCAAATTCATTCACACAAAAAATCATTTTGGGTTTCCCTACGTACTTACATATGTACATACACACACACAAGTGTATGATGATACGCAATAGATCATCAACAACGTGCACAAGAAAAAAATAATTTTGTAAAAGCAAGCAATGTAAATATGTATGTATGTATATATGTATGTATATAATCATTGTTTTATGGAACACACTGAAAATATTCAATAATAAAGAATTTATTTTAGAGTTTTCTATTATAGATACATACATACGTATGCATGTACCCACATACGTAAGTAAATTGAAAAGAAAATCACACTTAATGGCAATGTTTAGCATTATAATTTAAAAATAATGCAATTATATGCAATTTTTTGTTAAATAAATTTTACTATAAAGTTAACTGATAAATAATTAAGAAATACATTTTGCTTTTCTTTATTTCATTGATATTAAAAAGAATTGGTGTCACCCAGTGGTTGAACTTGAGCATATTAGGAATTATTTAAATAAAAGTTTTGCAGCCTGTGTTAAATCCCGGTAGTGGATCTGATATTGAAATTCAGAAAAAATCGGCCCATTTAAAAGCCAAATAAAACAACTTTTCGCACCAAAAATCAATCGGAATGTATGTGCCATTGTGAAGGGTATTTAAGATTCGGCCCAGCCGAATATAGCACTCTTACTTGTTTTTGTTAGCCTCTGGTGAGCAGCCAACATACTCACTCAGCCATCGCAACATTTAAAACGAATGCGACAATAGGCAGTTTAATTAAAGAGTTATTTACCGTGTATGTGTGTATGTTATTATTTGAATTTTGGGTTAACTCAGTACTACGTAAATAAAGTTAACGTAAAGTCGATTTTATTTGTAGTCGACTACCAATTTGTTGTGCTTGCCCAAATTAAATGTTACGTTGACGGAACGTTTCAACCGGTATCAGAGACTACGGATTTCAAATTTTCGATCTTACACAATCGTTTACACAGATTTTTTGTGATTAAAATTTTTTACTCATTAACGATACAGTCTCATCTTAGCAAAAGTTCATATCGAACGATTAATTTTATTCACAAATTGTCGCAGTTGAGTTGAATGTTGGTGATGGTTTTTTGGTATGATTGTACCAAAACGGATCGAACCAAAAACAATGCTCGTGTTCAATGACTAGCTAAAGATATCAAACCTTTAAGCATACACAAACATTTACTGTTTTTTTTAGGATTAAAACTTTTAGTTTGACAAGACAGTTTTGTTTTAGCAAAAGTGGCAAACTAAAGTATATGGGCACTTGCCAAATAATCTTAAAGTTGAGATATATTAAGTTTTAGTATAACAATTTTTGATTTTAAGGATTTATGTTAGCTCGTTTTCAGAGAAATTAATAAAGAAATGTCGTGAACATGCACCATTCATTTAATAACTTAGCATTGAGCCAAAGTTTTCAAAATTCTTTAAAAGAGTAAACAAGGTTTTGAGTTAAGTTTAAAATCCCGAAGTTTTTTAGAAACCGGTTTTTTATTTTTTACTTAAAATTTG